>SJXQ01004163.1:145001-431012 GCA_006408695.1 Aepyceros melampus | reverse complement strand
GGAGATAAGAATATACAATGGAGAAAAGACAATCTCTTTAACAAGTGGTGCTGGGAAAACTGGTCAACCATTTGTAAAAGAATGAAACTAGAACACTTTCTAACACCATTGACAAAAATAAACTCAAAATGGATTAAAGATCTAAACGTAAGACCAGAAACTATAAAACTCCCAGAGGAGAACATAGGCAAAACACTCTCTGACATAAATCACAGCAGGATCCTCTATGACCCACTTCCCAGAATATTGGAAATAAAAGCAAAAATAAACAAATGGGACCTAATTAAAATTAAAAGCTTCTGCACAACAAAGGAAACTATAAGCAAGGTGAAAAGACAGCCTTCAGAATGGGAGAAAATAATAGCAAATGAAGCAACTGACAAACAACTAATCTCAAAAATATACAAGCAACTCCTGCAGCTCAATTCCAGAAAAGTAAATGACCCAATCAAAAAATGGGCCAAAGAACTAAACATATTTCTCCAGAGAAGACATACAGATGGCTAACAAACACATGAAAAGATGCTCAACATCACTCATTATCAGAGAAATGCAAATCAAAACCACAATGAGGTACCATTTCACGCCAGTCAGAATGGCTGTTATCCAAAAGTCTACAAGCAATAAATGCTGGAGAGAGTGTGGAGAAAGGGAACCCTCTTACACTGTTGGTGGGAATGCAAACTAGTACAGCCACTATGGAGAACAGTGTGGCGATTCCTTAAAAAACTGAAAATTGCCTATGACCCAGCAATCTCACTACTGGGCATACATACTGCGGAAACCAGAATTGAAAGAGATACATGTACCCCAATCTTCATTGCAGCACTGTTTATAATAACCAGGACATGGAAGCAACCTAGATGTCCATCAGCAGATGAATGGATAAGAAAGCTGTGGTACATATACACAATGGAGTATTACTCAGCCATCAAAAAGAATACATTTGAATCAGTTCTAATGAGGTGGATGAAACTGGAACCTATTATACAGAGTGAAGTAAGCCAGAAAGAAAAACACCAATATAGTATACTAACATATATATATGGAATTTAGAAAGATGGTAACGATAATCCTATATGCAAGAAATCAAAAGAGACACAGCTGTATAGAACACTCTTTTGGACTCTGTGGGAGAGGAAGAGGGTGGGATGATTTAGGAGAATAGAATTGAAACATGTATAATATCATATATGAAATGAATTGCCAGTTCAGGTTCAATGCAGGAGACAGGATGCTTGGAGCGGGTGCACTGGGATGACCCAGAGGGATGGTATGGGAGGGAGGTGGGAGGGAGGTTCAGGATGGGGAACACATGTACATCCGTGGCAGATTCATGTTGCTGTATGGCAAAACCAATACAATATTGTAAAGTAATTAGCCTCCAATTAAAATAAATAAATTTATATTAAAAAAACCAATAAAATTTAGGGCAGTCAACAATGCCATTTTAAAAATACTAAAATTTAAAATATAACATCTAATTGAAATATTATAGTACAAAAACAGAGGTATGTAGCAAAGATCCTAGAATCCTTTTTAATTCCACAAGCCTTTTACAAAATACCACCTGATGGTATTCCAGCTTCTGAGCCTCAAGTTGGTCATGCTGACGTTGTAGGTCTTCTTTTTGTTTCTGAAGCTCATCTGCCTTTTCCTTAAGTTTACTCTCTTGTACGGAGATAAGATTTTCATATTCCTTCAGTTCTTCCTCTGTGAAGAACTGTTGCTGGTCCAATGTCTAAAAGAAAAAAAATGAGAAAAGAATAACCTTAGAAATAAAACAAAAAGCTCTGATTCAGCTTTCAAATTCTGTGTTTAACAAAGTACAAAAGAATATCTATAGCATTATATCTTTGGGATAAGAAAAAAGGGGAAGAAGAAAATATATACTTATATTTATCTGGGCAAAAAGTATGACAGGAAGGAAAACTCCAGAAACCACTGAGACTGGTTATTGGTTCATGAATCAAGTAAATTGGAAGTGGTCAAACAGGAGATGGCAAAAGAAAACATTGACATTTTAGGAATCAGTGAACTAAAATGGACTGGAATGGACAAATTTAATTCAGATGACCATTATATCTACTACTGTGGGCAAGAATCCCTTAGAAGAAATGGAGTATCCTCATAGCCAACAAAAAAGTTAAAATATATACTTATATTTATCTGGGCAAAAAGTATGACAGGAAGGAAAACTCCAGAAACCACTGAGACTGGTTATTGGTTCATGAATCAAGGTAAATTGGAAGTGGTCAAACAGGAGATGGCAAAAGAAAACATTGACATTTTAGGAATCAGTGAACTAAAATGGACTGGAATGGACAAATTTAATTCAGATGACCATTATATCTACTACTGTGGGCAAGAATCCCTTAGAAGAAATGGAGTATCCTCATAGCCAACAAAAAAGTTTGAAATGCAATACTTGGGTGCAATCTCAAAAATGACAAGAATGATCTCTGTTCATTTCCAAGGCAAACCATTCAATATCACAGTAATCCAAGTCTATCCCCCAAGCAGTAATGCTGAAGAAGCTGAAGTTGAACGATTCTATGAAGACCTACAAAACCTTCTAGAACTAACACCCAGAAAAGATGTCCTCATCACAGGAGACTGGAATGCAAAAGTAGGAAGTCAAGAGATACATGGAGTAATAGGAATATTTGGCCTTGGAGTACAAAATGAAGTGATAACGAGAAGATATTAAGATGAGGTGGCAACAGTACACAAAAGAACTATACAAAAAAGATCTTCATAACCCAGATAAACACAACGGTGTGATCACTCACTTAGAGCCAGGCATCCTGAAATGCGAAGTCAAGTGGGCCTTAAGAAGCATCACTACAAACAAAGCTAGTGGAGGTGATGGAATTCCAATTGAGCTATTTCAAATCCTAAAAGAGGATGCTGTTAAAGAGCCACACTCAATATGTCAGCAAATTTGGAAAACTCAGCGGTGTCCACAGAACTGGAAAAGGTCGATAATGCCAAAGAATGCTCAAACTACTGCACAATTGCACACATCTCACAGGCTAGCAAAGTAATGCTCAAAATTCTCCAAGTGAGGCTTCAACAGTATGTGAACTGTGAACTTCCAGATGTTCAAGCTGGATTTAGAAAAGGCAGAGGAACCAGAGATCAAATTGTCAACATCTGTTGGATTATCGAAAAAGCAAGAGAGTTCCAGAAAAACATCTATTTCTGCTTTATTGATCATGCTAAAGCCTTTGACTGTGTGGATCACTATAAACGGTTGAAAATTCTGAAAGCGATGGAAATACCAGACCAACTTACCTGCCTCCTGAGAAATCTGTATGCATGTCAAGAAGCAACAGTTAGAACTGGACAGGGAACAACAGATGGGTTTCAAATTGGGAAAGGATTACATCAAGGCTGTATATTTTCACCCTGCTTATTTAACTTATATGCAGAGTACACTATGTGAAATGCCAGGTTGGATGAAGCACAAGCTGGAATCAAGATTGCCAGGAGAAATATCAATAACCTCAGATTTGCAGATGACACCAGCTTTATGGCAGAAAGTAAAGAACTAAAGAACCTCTTGGTGAAAGTGAAAAAGGAGAGTGAAAAAGTTGGCTTAAAGCTCAACATTCAGAAAACTAAGATCATGGCTCCGGTTCCATCACTTCATGACAAATAGATGGGGAAACAGTGGAAACAATGGTTAACTTTATTTTGGGGGGGCTCCAAAATAACTGCAAATAATGACTGCAGCCATGAAATTTAAAAATGCTTACTCCTTGGAAGGAAAGTTATGATCAACCTAGACAGCATATTAAAAAGCAGAGACATTACTTTGCCAATTAAGGTCCATCTCGTCAAGGCTATGGCTTTTCCAGTAGTCATATATGGATGTGAGAGTTGGACTATAAAGAAAGCTGAGGGCTGAAGAATTGATGCTTTTGAACTGTGGTATTGGAAAAGACTCCTGAGAGTCCCTTGGACTGCAAGGAGATCCAACCAGTCAATCCTAAAGAAAATCGGTCCTGAATATTCATTGGAAGGACTGATGCTGAGGTTGAAACTCCAATATTTTGGCCACCTGATGTGAAGAACTGACTCATTGGAAAAGACCCTGATGCTGGGAAAGACTGAAGGCAGGAGGAGAAAGGGACAACAGAGGACAAGATCGTTGGATGGCATTACCAACTCGATGGACATGAGTTTGAGCATGCTCTAGGAGTTGGTGATGAACAGGGAAGCCTGGCATGCTGCAGTCCATGGGGTTGCAAAGAGTCGGATAGGACTGAGCAACTGACTGAACTGAATGAGATTGGTTACCTACAGAATAAACAGAGAACTGAGTGATAAGGAAAAAGAAAATATGAGAAAGAAAATCATACTTCTTTGAATAAATCTTTTTTGCACAGATGAGATTGCTGGTAATATGTCAATGTTTCACATGCTCAATAAATAAATAAAATCCATAAAGACAGAAAACTTCTCCATACTGAATACAAATAGAAACAAATAAATAATACTTTTAAGTGAACAAAATACTTCACAGAATGGGGAGGGAAAAAAAAGAACTAATCCAAGAAACTTGTGATCACAGTATTTGGACTATATGCGCTTAGGCTAAAACACTGACAAAAAATGTAAACAAATATTAAAGTCTGGTTTTTCAGAGATATGATTAGCAATTCTGAAACTCTTTGTAAATCCTATGATTGAAGAAATAAGTAAATATTATTCCCATCAAAAACCTAACAAATATTCCCTTGATCCTGGTAATACTACATTGCGAATCTATTTTATAAAATAATCCTGAACACAGAAAAACTTTTATATAAAAATGTGTTAATAGCAGCACTATCTTTTTAAGTAACAATAAAAGACTGGAAGTAACTTAAATGTCTAACCCTCAGAAAACCGTTAAGTACCTCCAAAGTTATTAAAACAATGCTTACCAATACTTTTGATATGATATTGAATGATTCTTTTTTAAGGATTCTGGCAGTGGATTAGACAATTAACTTTTCATATTACCAAAGGTAAAATAGTAATTTTACTATTGAAACCTGGATGACACCACTTTAACCAAATAATCAAAGTTAACCTAGTCAGTTATAGAAATAATCAGCAGCATAGGCTTCTTGATATGATGCACGTAACATCACTTCAATGATATTCCTACCAAAAGTAGGAATCATAAAGAAACAGCAGACAAATTCAGACTGAGGGTCATTCCACATAATAACTGGTCTATACTTTTTTAAAATATCAGTTCCTTCATGCAAATAGAGGGAGAAAAAGAGGGAGGTAGTGACAGATTTCCTCCTCTTGGGCTCTAAAATCACTGCGGATAGTGAATGCAGCCATGAAATCAAAGACGTTTGCTTCTTGGCAGGAAAGTTATAACAAACCTAGATAGTGTGTTGAAAGGAGAGACATTACTCTACTGACAAAGGTCTATATTGTCAAGGCTATGGTCTTCCCAGTGGTCACATACGGCTGTGAGAGCTGGACCGTAAAGAAGGCGGAGCGTCAAAGAATTGATACCTTTGAACTGTGGTGCTGGAGGAGACGCCTGAGAATCCCTTGGACAGCAAGGAGATCAAACTAGTCAATCTTAAGAGAAATCAACCCTGAATACTCATTGGCAGGACTGATGCTGAAGCTGAAATTCCAATATTTTGGTCATCTGATGGGAACACTGACTCATTGGAAAAGTCCCTGATGTTTGGAAAGATTGAGGGCAGAAGGAGAAGAGAGTATTGGAATGAGATGGCTGGATGGCATCACCAAAGCAATGGACATGAACTTGGGCAAACTTCGGGAGATGGTGAGGGACACAGAGGCCTGGTGTACTACAGTCCATAGGTTCGCAAAGTTGGACACAATTGAGCAACTGAACAACTTTTTAGAAATATCAATGCTATGAGATACAAAAACTCAGAAACTTTCAGATTCACTAGAAAGACAATAACTAAGTCCAATGCATGATCTTGGATTTTCCTTTGTGAAGGACAATACAGGGAAAATTGACAAAAATCTCCCTAAAATCTAGAGATTAGAGAATAGTATTGTGTGTAACATTGATAATCTTAGTGTGATTATATAAAATAAGTCTTTGCAGAAAAAACACCCTCAAGTATTTAAAGTTAAAGCAGCATCATGAGCAACTCTCAAAAAAAAAAAAAAAGGTGTTCAGGAATTCCTTGTTTATTCTTGCAGATTTTTTTGTAAGTCTGAAATTAAGTCAAAGTGAAAAAGGTATGCAATTATCTATTGATCCAGTTCACCAGAAGCACTCAAGGGAATTCATGTTCAAATAATCTGAGCATTCTTCTTCTTCACCAATGTCCAGAAATAGTTCAAATGTTAGACAAAAACTTAAAATAAAAAAGAAGCTGATTTATTTAATTTCAAACTAAGATGACCAATTGTCCCAATTTGTCTAAGACCATCCAGGTTAAAACACTGAAAAGTTACATATCCTGGGAAATTCCTCAATCCAACGCAAACCACCTTATTTCAAACTAACTAAAAAGGTAATTTTATTTTATATAGGAAAAGACAATGTTCTCTTTTCAGTCTACTTTGGTTGGTACCTCTTAACCATTCTTTTCAAGACTTGTCTGCACTCACTTATACACAGTAAACTATGATATAAATTCAAATACCTTTGGTGGGGAGCAAATTGGCAGCTACGTTTAGAAACTAAAACCTGCTCATAAACTTGAGAGAAGTTCTATTCCTAGGAATTAATCTTAGGGAAATCATCACAGATGCCCCAAAATGCATGAACAAATGGATAGTTATCACAATGTTATTTATCACAGCAAAAAAAAAAGTCTAAACCTGGAAGAATGGCTATAAAAATTATGCTATCACACAACTGCATATTAAGTGGTCATTTTTTAAATGATAATTTTGAGACATGGCTTTGGAAATTTTTCATGAACTATCACTAAATTTTACAAAACAGAAAGAATTTCACAAAGTCATTTATATAGTATAAAGCCATTTAAAACATATATAGATATGAATTTATACATATATGTAAACTAAAAATGGGACAGACACTATTTATACACTGTATGCTATATATATGCATAATACTAAATACACAAAGGATTTCCAAACTTGCATAACATAATGCATAATTTGTGTCTACTTCTGGATGGTACATTTACATGTAACTTCCAATTCACTCTTCAAATGTATCCATATTTTTAATTTTCAAGAATGAACATTATTTTACACTTAAGTACAATTTTAAAAAGACTTCTAATTACATGCAATGTGATTACTAGTAGAGATCAACTGCCACAGCTTTTCAAGAAATTGAGTTCATTATTTTACAGTAACATTTTATGTGAAAAGCCAAGATGGTAAAACTATCCATGCAAACATAATGGCAAATAAAAGTTAAAAGGGAATAAACTGACATAAATTTCTTGAACCATACATCCCATTTCAAGTAGGTTCTCTTACCTCCCAGCTATCCGGCTCTAAGAATTCCTTTTTTTCTGTAGCTTTTAAAAATTCCTCTAGCGTCACCAATCGGTCTTTGTTAGTATCAACCTGATTAAAGGAAAATGTATAAGTAAAATAAAATAACTCTTTCTCATTATTTAGACACTAGAAATTATTCTAATAGATGCTGCTACATAAACATACAGTAATTAGCATTAGCCTAACATCCATAGAAACTGAGGAAACAAACAAAACAATACTCTATATCATATTAGAATAGAAAATAGATAACTTTCTATTAACTTTCTATATCATTCAAATTTGAAAATACCTGAAATCCCCAAAGATCACCAAGTTTGAGTCTGCTGATATGACTGGTTAGACTAATATTATTTTCCTTCCTCCTTGAATTATAAATTCAATTGAATTTATAATTCCTTTTGAAGCTAAGTGCTTGGGCAACAATCTTTCCAGCAAGAGGACTTTTTTTAGGCAAGAATAAAGGAGTTTAAGTTAAATGCTCACAGCATTTTTTCCCCAAAAACAAACAACTAAATCAAAGATGAAGTTGACAACCTTTCTAAATCCTTTTCAGTGGCTCTTATAGACTATGGCAAATTCAGTTACAAAATTGAACTCTATGATGGCCAAAGAAATTCATTTGTTATGTAAGATGCCAGCACTCAACAGAAATCCTAGTTTACCATGAAAAGCTCAAATATCAGGTGAAAATCACTGAAGCAAAGCGATGGGCTTGGGGAATTCCCTGGTGGTCTAGCAGTTAGGACTCCACATTTTCACTGCCAAGGGTCTGGGTTCAAGCCATGGTCAGGGAACCAAGATCCCACAAGCTAATCACACAAGCTGCGCAGTACAGACAAAAACAAAAACTGTGGGCTTAAGTTATCCTGTCTATGATAGCTCTTTCAGAGTTTTTAGCTTAACAACATGAACAAGAAATAAATATTTGTTGTTATAAACCATTAAGGCATTGAGTTTTTAATTTCTTAGCAAAAATTAATTTTTTACTTCTAAAGAATGTTTTATAGCATTTTTTATATGCAGAGCATCTTAATCTTTAAAACATTTTAAAGCAGGAGAAGGCAATAATGGCACCCCACTCCAGTACTCTTGCCTGGATGGAAGAGCCTGGTGGGCCACAGTCCATGGGGTCGCTAAGAGTCGGACACTACTGAGCGACTTCACTTTCACTTTTCACTTTCATGCTTTGGAGAAGGAAATGGCAACCCACTCCAGTGTTCTTGCCTGGAGAATCCCAGGGACGAGGGAGCCTGGTGGGTGCCGTCTGTGGGGTTGCACAGAGTCGGACACAACTGAAGCGACTTAGGAGCAGCAGTAGCAGCAGTTACAAAATAATTGTATTTACACTAAGGGAATCTACTGACTGTTATGAATCAAAAATGCAAGATACAATTATATATCTATTCTGTATATTTTTTTTCCATTTAACAATAAGATTTATTGCAAGAACTTGAATAATCTGCAGAAGTAACAGGTAAACATTTCAAACATACCTCATTCATTACATGTTCCCTCATTCTAAGCCTTTCTTCCTCCATTTCTACCATATCATCCTCTTCATTTTTGGGGTCATATACTTTCTCCAACTAAAAACAAAATTTTAAAACCAACATAAAAGAAAGGAAGATAATAGAAGGAAAAAAGAGAGAGCAAAGCCACTGAATACTTAATGAACTCATTTACCTCTTTAGTAAATAGGGCTTCTAATTCTTGTTCATCTAGGAAGCCATCACTATTGACATCTAAAGTTTAAAAGTTACAAATGCAAAAACTGATTTTAATGCCTTAGAAAATAGATAAAGTACAACTAATTACAAGTGGTTTGCAAAAATATTACTTAGATAAAGCATCAACATGCTACAGAAAAAGGTTTATTTCTTTTTATGAAGCCTCCGATCAGTCCAATTGATAACAATTCACTACTTACTCATAATTCACCATAGTTATTGAGAAAAATATATGCTAACCAATTTTTCCCAAAATATAAAGCAATGTACTTTAAGACTATATTTTAATATTACAGCCTAATGTCTGTTAGATGCAACCTAGCTAATCACAGAAATACCTTCACTTTACAGAGAAACCTGCAGTAAGTCATATAATGATTCAAAAATAAAAGCAAGTATAAAGACAGCTACTGAACTAAAATATTTTATACTGCAGACCAGTAATAAAGACTATCATACTACCCTTGAGAAAAACTCTAAATATTTACTACCAATAGGACTCAATTAGAAAAGTTTAGCAGAAATCATTAAGACTAAAGCATCTATTATTTTTAGACAGAAGCTATAAATATTAATATTTGTATCAACTCTGTTACCATGTAATTTGAAAAATGTCCTGGGGTCGAAGTCATTAGGATCCAATCCATCAGCCTCTTCCCACACTTCTTTAAGTTGATCTTTGCTTCCCTGTGAATCAATTTTTAAAAAAACACATAAGACAAACTGTAATCCATATATAGAGACTCAAATGCAAAATTGAAAAACTATAAAAAATTAACTCAAGATTTTAAGAACTAATAACATGACAAAATTCTATCTGGCACAAAGAAGTATCTTCATTTAATTGTGACTTTATATATATTTTGTTTTAACTAATTAATTTATTTTTAATTGAAGGATAATTGCTTTATAAAATTGTGTTGGTTTCTGCCATACATCAACGTGAATCAGCCATAGGTAAATTCACAGTCCTTACTGGATGATTAACTTTAGGATGATTTTCATGCTTTTTCTTCATTTCTGCAAATTTAGATTCTTCTTCTTTTCTCTTTTCTTCACTCAGTGTTTTTAAATATTCTCTCCTTTCATGTTCCTTCATCATTTCATACTTTTTAAATTCTTCATGCCGAGCCTTATCATAGTGTTCCAGATCACTTGTAGCCTATAAAGCAATATTTAACTTAAATAAGAAGATGTGCTTAAAAATATAAATAAAAGCTTCTTCCATATAGCATACTCTCTAACAGAAGGTAGTATAGGAAGGCTAAAACATACTCAACTTTTGTTTTAAATTCTACCCTTCTAATTTAGTCATTATTATTGTCAGAGATGGGCTTCCCAGGCAGTTCAGTGGTAAAGAATCTGTCTGCCGATGTAGGAGACACAGGTTCATGCTCTGGGTCGGGAAGATCCCCTAGAGAAGAAAACGTCAACCCACTCCAGTATTCTTGCCTGGGAAATCCCATGAACAGAGGAGCCTGGAGGGCTACAGTCCATGGGCTCAAAAAGGAGCTGGACATGACTTAGCAACTAAACCAATCAGCACTATCAGAGGTATAGGCATTCAAAGAAGCTAAAGGTCAAAGCTAGTTTCAACCTTAGGAAGT
The DNA here is from genome assembly GCA_006408695.1 of Aepyceros melampus. Classification (NCBI taxonomy): domain Eukaryota; kingdom Metazoa; phylum Chordata; class Mammalia; order Artiodactyla; family Bovidae; genus Aepyceros; species Aepyceros melampus. Next base: position 420,190 of record SJXQ01004163.1, on the reverse strand, counting down.
TCCACATAAGCAAGTAATATATAAATTTACTTTAAAAAGAAGAAAAAGGAAGAGACTGTATCAAATCTGTACCATATAGAGAACTAGAATGGTTTCTAACAACTTAACTAAACACAAGAATACCCAGACTAGAACATCAAGTCTGCTAACTCCACACAGTACAACACAGGAGGTCTATGAACTGCTATCTAAAATTCCTGAGGCCAGATGTGTTTCAAAATCTTCAAGATTTTAGAAAAGCTATATGGCATATATGCAATATTTTGTAACACCCATGAAGAATATAAATAGATTAGTACTTCCTTATCAAAATCTATGAGTACTCATATTAAGCAAGTTAGGAAAAAAACTATAAATAGCCTTACTAGAATTCAAGCCAGGTTTCCATTTTTATAGTATTTTGGATTTTGGAATTGTTGGCAAGGGATTACAGATCTGTATGTCCACATTATTATCTGTACTAATAAGAGTTACACTATCTCCCTTTAAAGATATTCTAGAGAGTATACAAAAGTTATACTACCATTTCATGGAATTTCTCAAATTACAAAATCTCAAAGGTACAATAAAAACAATACATTTTGACAATTATTCTCACCGCTTTGATTAGCATATCTAAATCTGTAGATTCAAACTTGTTAGGATTCAGGTGGTTTAGATGATCAAATTGTTTTAGAAGAGCATGGTGGTCTATACCTGTATCTGAAAGAAAATGAGAAAACTGTAAACAATAAGTTACTAGGAGCTAGAATCATAAATGAATATAAATGATACATAAAAATAAAAATTCATATTTTATAAGAAAATTCAACATTTTAGATTAAAGGTTAATTATTTTAAGAATATTGTGTACATTGTTATTCTAGGCAAATATCCTTGAATATCTGGAATGGAATACAATTTAATGTGTGCATTTTAATGTTATTTCAAGAAAGACTAGTTGACTCTCAGTGTAACTTACAGTAAAAACTTTTTTCTTCTTTTTATTTTTATTGAAGGATAATTGCTTTATAGAATTTTGTTGTTTTCTGTCAAACTTCAACATGCATCAGACATAGGTATACATATATCCCCTCCCTTTTGAACCTCCGTCCCATCTCCCTTCTCATCCCACCTCTCTAGGTTGATACAGAGCCCCTGTTTGACTTTCCTAAGCCATATAGCAAATTCCCATTGGCTATCTATTTTACTTAAGGTAATGTAAGTTTCCATGTTACACTTTCCATACATCTCATCCTCTCCTCCCCTCTCCTCATGTCCCAAATATCCATCAACAGGGTTTTGGTAAATAAATTATGATATATCTATATAATGGAAATATATGTACCTGCTAAAAAAAAAAAAAAAAGATGGTCTCTGCATATTAATACAGAAAGATCTCCAAAATTATTAAAGGAAAAATACATGGCACAAAATATATATTGCATATATCTTTTGCATAAAAAAAGGAAAAATGTGAACTTTTATTTGTATTTGCTTATGTATGAGCAAAGAAACTCAGGAAGGATGGTATTAGGGGGCAGTGGAAACTAATAATGTACAAAACTATCCAGGAACTTTCTTATACTCTTGTTTTACGCCATATGAAATCTACTGCCTACATTAAAAATTATACCCCCCCAATCCCTATGGCTCAGCTGGTAAAGAATCCACCTGGGTTCAATCCCTGGGTTGGGAAGATCCCCTGGAGAAGGGAAAGGCTACCCACTCAAGTTTTCTGGCCTGGAGAACTCCATGGCCAGTAGAGTACATGGGTCACAAAGAGTCAGAAACGACTGAGTGACTTTCACTTTCAAGTTAAGCCCTTCTTCAAATTATCAGAAATTTTAACTCATAAATTGTGAATCAAGGAGAAAATATTTATAACTTTTCTAAGGATGTAAGACAGTTTAGATAATGAAATCTAGCCCCTGTTTTGGAATAAAGAAAACATTGCCAAGATTAAGGGGATTGAAATTATCTAAGTGCAAAGAAATCTCAAGCCACCTTAGGCCTGGCTTCAAGGACAGAATGCCTTGTGTGTCTGACTACATGAAGTAGGATGGTATAAGTTAATTTATCTCTCACTGATGTCCTTAGTTTCAGGATAATGAGTATTTGGTACTTGTTTTCTAAGTCTATTCACCAGCAGAGAGTTTACCCTCTATACTAAAGTGAAGTGAAAAAGTAAAGTGAAGTCACTCAGTCATGTCTGACTCTTTGTGACCCCATGGACTGTAGCCTACCAGGCTTCTCCATCCACAGGATTTTCCAGGCAAGAGTATTGGAGTGGGTTGCCATTTCTTTCCCCGGAGGATCTTTCTGACCCAGGCATCAAACCTGGTCTCCCACATTGTAGGAAGATGCTTTACCGTCTGAGCCACAAGGGGTCCCCAACCTCCAGGACCTAATGCCTGATGATCTGAGGTGGAATGAACGCATGAATGAAAGTCGCTCAGTCCTGTCCAACTCTTTACGACCTCATGGACTATACAGTCCATGGAATTCTCCAGGCCAGAATACTGGAGTGGGTAGCCTTTCCTTTCTCCAGGGATCTGAGGTGGAGGCAATGTAATATTAACAGAAATATAGTATATAGTAAATGTAATGCACTTGAATCATCTGAAACCATCCCCAGCACCACCAGTCTATGGAAAAATTGTCTTCCACGAAACTGATCCTTGGTACCAAAAAGTTTAGGAACCAATGCTCTACACAATTTCTCCAATATGATCCATTGACCAGAGGTACATGTTTAAAATGCATATTACTGATCCCCAGAATCAGCATATATAGAGGTGAGATTCAGTAATTTGTATTTTTAAACTAGCTCCCCAGGTGATTTTTATGCAACTGAAATTTAAAAACTGATACTCTGTCCTTAGTAAATATTCAGATATTTATTGATGACAATGAACCACCCAGATAACCAACCTATACGGGCATATTATACAGGAGCCAGCTTGAAAGGTATCTCACTTGCCAAATCTGGCCCCTGGGTTTTGATTCATAATTAGAAAGGCCATTCTGAGACAATAAGGGAATTCACTTATGTGTCAACTTTGCTTTTATAGTTTTATTTTCTACACTTAAATCTTTGATTTACATAAGCACTTATCCTGATATATATGAGATATAAACCTAATTATATCTTTTTCCAAATGGCTATCCAACTCTATTAAGACCACTTATCTCACTAATGAGATACCACCTTTAATGCAAACTAAATTCCATATGTCTTTAATTTTATTTCCAGAATTTTTAGTTTGTTTCACTGGTCCTTCTACTTACATGACAAAATCAGAAGGTTCTAATGTCTGATGTTCAGTGATACGTTTTGATATCTAATATATCAAGTCCTTCTTCTTTGTTCTTCCTAAGAGGCATATTGCTTTTCTTGCTTGTTTCCCTTTTCATATGAATTTTAAAATTAACTTGGCCAGTACCAGGGGAAAAATGTACATCTTTTTTATTTGGATCATGTTAAATTTATACATTAACCTAGGAAGAATTGACATATTTATAATGCTGAGTTTTGTGTCAGAAAAATGCTATGTCTTCCTTGTTTTTTCAAGTCTACTTTTGTGTCTTTCAGAAGCATTTTTAAGTTTTTATCTGTAAGTCTTTCACATCTCTTAGTAGGTTTATTTTGGATATTTTATTTTTGTTGGTATTGTGAATAGTCTTCTCTTCCATTACATCTCCTAACTGGCTGTTGTTTGCACATATGAAAAAACATTGATTTCTATATATTGCTTGTGTGCATGCTAAGTTGTTTCAGTAGGATCCGACTCTTTGAGAACCTATGGACCACAGACCACCAGGCTTCTCTGTTCATGGGATTCTCCAGGCAAGAATACTCGAGTGGGTTGCCATTTCCTCCTCCAGGGTATCTTCCCTACACAGGGATTAAATTCGTGTCTCTTACATCTCCTGCATTGGCAGGAGGGTTCTTTACAACTAGCACCACCTGGGAAGCCCTCTGTATATTGTTTATCTTGCTGAATTTTCCTGTTGTATATACTAAGTTTTTCAGATAGTTACATCAAGTTTTCCAAGTGCCTATTATCTGCAAATGAGATGATTTTATTGCCTACTTTCCATTTACTTCACCTCCAATTTTTTCATTTGTATAATTGCTTTGATTAGTACCTCCAATACAATATTAATTAGTAGTGGTGACATGGCGAGCATTGTTTTGCTTCTGATTTTAGTTAAAATACATATTTGTGTTTCTCCAATAAGTATGTGTAGCTGAGCTGGACATATGTGATCATGTTACAGAAGTATCTATTGATTACTATTTTATGACTTTAAAAAAATTAATTAGATGTGTTAATTCTTGTCAAACGCCTTTTCTGAATATATGGAGGTGATCGTATGAACTTTCTTTGAGATAGCTTCACATTTCAAAACCTCTGCTTCTTAGCTGTGTAATCTCCTCATAGTCTAAAATTAGAATATGGGAGGATAAATAGGCAGAGCCAGAGGAGTTTTAGGGCAGTGAAACTACTCTGTATGATACTATAATGGTAGATATATGTCATTATAAATTTACCTGGACCCATAAACTGGACAACACCAAGAGTGAAATATGAACTATGGATTTGGAGGTATCATGATGTGCCAGTGTAGGTTCATCAGCTGTTGGGAGATGTTGGTATTGGGGTAGGCTGTGAACGTTTGGGGATAGGCAGTATATGGGAAATATCCATACCTTCCCCTCAATCTTGCTATTAACCTTATCTTGTACCAAAAATAATTATCTTAATTCCCTAGTGGTCCAGGGTTTTAGAGTCCACACTTTCAATGCAGGGAGCTCAAGTTCAATCTTTGGTCAGGGAACTTGATCCCACGTGCCACAGTGAAGTTCAAAGATACCCCATGCCACAACTGAGACCAGGCACAGCCAAAGAAATGCATAAATAGATAAATAAATTTTTTTTTAAATACAAACTTGAAAGATTTATTCCAATTAATTATTTGTCCTTTGACTTGGCAAGTTCTTTTGTCACCAAAAAATGTTTTCTTCCTGTATCTACACATATAATAATTTATAATATTAGATTTCCTAAAAAGTTAATCTTGCATTCCTAAAAAAATTTACTTGCTATGACAGAGTATTCTTTTAATATCCAATAATTTTGGTTTTGGCATCAATACATGATAAGAGTGTGGAAGTTTCCTTCTTCATCTGTGCTCTGCTGCTGCTGCTAAGTCGCTTCAGTCGTGTCCGACACTGTGCGACCCCATAGATGGCAGCCCACCAGGCTCCCCCGTCCTGGGATTCTCCAGGCAAGAACACTGGAGTGGGTTGCCATTTCCTTCTCCAATGCATGAAAGTGAAAAGTGAAAGTGAAGTCGCTCAGTCGTGTCCGACTCCTAGCAACCCCACAGACTGCAGCCCACCAGGCTCTTCCGTCCGTGGGATTTTCCAGGCAAGAATACTGGAGTGGGGGTGCCATTGCCTTCTCCATCATCTGTGCTCTGGAATACTTTAAATAGTACTGACAATCTGCCCTCTAATGGTTTAGTGGAATTACCTTTGGTATTGTCTGAACCTGGTGTTTTTGTGGAGCTAGCTCTGACAATTTTTCTATTTCATCTATGGAAATTGTTCTAATTAGTTTCTCTACCCTACTTTCTTTTGGTCTTCTTTGATGTTATTTTTCCTCTTTAGTTGGTTCCATAGCTCAAATAAAATTTTCAAGGAAACACAAGATTATTCAGGGGATTGTGGGTATTGTCTAAGTGAAATAAGTCAGGCAGAGAAAAAAAAAATTAAGCAATGGCTTAATTCATTATTTTTCATTCTTCCCTTTTTTATATAATTATTTAAAGGGCAATCATTTTGATTTTTGAATGACATTTTAAAAATTAAGAGAAGCCAAATCAGTTCTAACATTAGATTTTGACTAAAGGAACACGGTCTGTAAACTGACCTCAAAACCAAATACTGGACTTTTCTGACCTTTGCTTTAGCACTTACCTTGAAAAGAATCTAATTTAGCTTTAATCAGCATTCTTAACCTTGCCACTTCTTGCCTTTTCAGTTCATCAAGTTTTGTCCTCACATGGTGACTTACTAAATCCAGTTCTTTGCTTAGCCTCCCACTCTGTTGCAAAAAATGATAAAGTAATGTTATCTATTCCATTGCACTTCTAGATAAGATACAATATATCTAAAATAAGGTTATGATAAAAGAGTGATAAATACTTTGAATAACTGAGATAAATTTGATATTACAAACATTTCTTTCAGAAGAAATTCAGTTTGTAACTCTAAATCAAGGCATCTAAAAGCCATACTTAAAGCAAAAACAAGAAACTCAAAAAGTAACTTAAATTGTAACATGGTACAGCCACTTTGGAAAACAATCTGATGATTCCTCACAAAGTTAAACACTGAGTTACCATATGATCCTGCAAATCCATTCCTAGATATATACCTAAAGAGTAGAAACATATGTTCCCATAAAGTCTTAAATGTGAATGTTCACAGCAGCATTTTCCACACTAAAAAAAGTAGAAATAACCCAAATGTCCATCAACTGATAAATTTATAAAATATGGAATAGCCATATAATGGAATATACCAATACATGCTACAATATGCTGAATGTTGAAACCACTACGCTAAGTCAAAGAAGCCAGGCACAAAAGGCCAAATTTTGTATAATTCCACTCATATGAAATGTCCAGAACAGGCAAAACCACAGAGATAGAAAGTATATTAATGTTGGCCAGGGGCTGAGAAGAGGAAACGGGGAGAGATTGCTTAATGGATACAGGGTTTCATTTTAGAGGAAACAAAATTGTTCTAAAATTAGATAGTGGTGATAGTTATATAACGCTGTACATATATCAAAACCACGGCATTGTACACTTTAAAGGGGCAAATTTTATGGTATATTAATTATATTTTGATAAAGCTTTTTAAAGTAACATAGCTTCCATAAGCTTTAGTCATTCCATATATTAAAAACTTATCAAAATTCATCTTTTTTAGGTTATCTCCTTTGATTACTTTTTTCATAGATGAATATATACATGCTTCAAAATTTAAGAAACAAAATAGTGGTTTACTTTCTCTTGTTATAAATGCATTTGCAATCAAAAACTGCAAGTCTAACCAGCAATCAGCACACAAACCTTTCAGGATTGAGTCAAGGAAGCCTGCTGGGGAAAGGAAGTTAAAGAAACTCCACAAGGGAGACCAAGAAAGAATGTTCAGAGTAGGGAAAGGGGACCAAGAGAATAGTCTGTTACAGAAGCAAAAAGAGTAGTATATATCAAGGAGAGATGGTCACTGTTATTGATAAAACAATAGTTCTCAAGGAGAAGCACCAACGTCACTTGGGAACCTCAGAGCCGCAGGCCCTAGATTTACTGAATCATAAAGTCGGGAGGTGGGGCCCGGAAATCCATTTTAACAATTTAAAATTTTGAGAACCACTGAGATAAAATAAAGGAGTCCAGTAAGAAGAGGAATAGAATGTGTGCATTAGATGTGGCAATTAAGAAGTCATGACGTCCTTCACAGAAGTACACTCGGGGAAGTGGTCCAGGCAATGCCATGATCCTCTCAGTTAGCAATGCTTGGTAGGGGAAGAAAGGTAGTATGAGCCTCCTTTCAAAATGCTTAGCTGAAAAGGAAAGGACAACTTCTAACTTTTTTTCCAGTTTTTCCTGAGAAAAGAGGAATTGCCTAGCTGTTTGTAATGATTCTGTTGGGTTGGGTTTTGTTGTCTAGCTTTACTCATTTCTTTTTCATTAAATAACTGTTTAACTTACTCCATTTTGTCTCCCCCTCTTACCCGATACAACCCCATTAAGAAAAGGACCTGACTGTGAAAGGGAGACAGTTATAAAGTATTCCCATACCAAATAAGACAAGCTAGTTGCCTTCTCTTCCCTGGTTATCTCTATATAGTAACTCTTATCCACATTTTTGTTAGCCTTCAAATAATGCTCTTAGTCCTAACTGAAGTATTGTAGATAAGAGACACTGAAAGCTCTTATATTAGATATCACTCATCCCAGGAAATTAGTTCCATAGCTCAAATAAATTTTTCAAGGAAACACAAAATTATTCAGGGGATTGTGGGTATTATCTAAGTGAAATAAGTCAGGCAGAGAAAGAAAAAATGCTGCCTGATGTATGTGAATCTAAAAAAAAACAAAACAAAGCAACTAAACCAAACGAAAACAGACACATACAGAGAATAAATTGGTGGTTGCCAGAGTGGAGGGAGGTTGGGGAAGAAATGAAATGGGTGAAGGGGATCAAGAGGTACAAACTCCCAGATATAAAATAAATAAGCCATGGGGATGTAATATACTACATGAGGTGTTCAGTCAATAATATTGTATTAATTTTGTGTGGTGACAGATGGTTACTAGACCTACTGTGGTCATTATTTCCCAAAGTATACAAATGTCAAATCACTATGTCCTAAACACTGCTGCTGCTGCTGCTGCTGCTAAGTCGCTTCAATCGTGTCCGACTCTGTGCGACCCCATAGACGGTAGCCCACCAGGCTCCCCCGTCCCTGAGATTCTCCAGGCAAGAACACTGGAGTGGGTGTCCTAAACACTAAACTAATATAATACCATATGTCAAATATATGTCCATTAAAAAAAAAAAGTAATTCTAAAATAAAGATAATTCAACGCATAAGGCTGTTACCATTCTCCCAGAAAAGTTCACAGCTTCCAAGAGGAAAGCTGTGAACTAAAAGCCACACACAGGCTCTGATAGTAGCCACCACCTTATGCAGGTCAGACTTTCAAAAGGGGCCCAGACCAGGGACAGAAACTAATATAAGAAGGATGCTTGATCCAGAATGTTTCCTTCAAATGAAGTTTTCTAATTCTGATTCTAGAAACAGCTGAGATAATTTTTTAGGAAAGTTAAAAACAGATAAAAATAACATAAGCAAGCCAATAAAACTATCTTGAGAGATATAACTGAAAGTTTAAAATTAAATCATTCGATTTTTTTTTTTTTTTTTTTACTTCTGACTCTAAGATAAACCAAATTAAATGGATTCATTACCCTTCAAGGATGGGCTTCCCTAGTGGCTCAGATGGTAAAGAATCTCCCTGCCAGGCAAGAGACTTGGGTTCAGTCCCTGGGTCAGGAAGATCCCCTGAAGGAATGGCAACCCACTCCAGTATTCTTGCCGGAGAATCCCATGGACAGAGGAGTCTGGCGGGGTGTTGTCCATGGGGTCACAAAGAGTTGGACACAAATGAGAGACTACACTTTCACCCTTCAAGGATGGGCTTTAAAAGAATCTCTCATGCCAGATCTTGTTTTTTACAAGTACTAAGGAGAGGTCTAGGACTAAGATAATGTCTAATAAATGGGTTTCTTAGGACAGAGGCAAATTAAACCTCTTCTACTGAGATAAGATATGGGCCATTACATCTTCTATTAACCTGGATCTGATTAAACACCAGAACTAAACTTATTCTAAACCTTTGAATAGCTTCCTGCTCGCCTCCCATCATGTTTTGAGTCTCTTACCATGATGTACAAGACCCTCAGTCATCTAGCCCATGATTCCTTCCAACCTCATCTTTAGGCCAATCATGGCCTCCACTTCCCAGGCTAGCTTCCAGAAACATTTCCTACTCCCAGGTTCCTATATATCTCCTGCAGCTTGGCCTAGGATGCCTCCCCGTCTTTCTCCTTTTCTCAGCCACATCTCTAAGCAATAGTCATAATCTCTAGGAAGAAAGATGACCCACCTTCCCTCACTGCTTTATACTGAATTAGGTGTCCAATCTTATATCTCCAAAATACATCATACACTTATCATATATTCATTGTAGTAATCTTTTTCTTGGTATTAGTCTCCCTTGAGTTCTTTAAGGACTGCAAATGAGACTCATCTTTGTAATCCCAATACTTAGCTCAGTGTCTGGCATGCTTAAATATTTGTCAAACAATTATTTAATTACATTTACCTTTATTTCCTCTATGTCTGCTTTCTGGAGCTTTTCTCTGAAATGACTATCTGTTTCCAGCACATCAATCACTTGCTTGAGGTATTCATCATAATAAAGTCCAGTATCCTTCAAATTAAGAAACAAACAATAACTCTTCTGAAAGTTTTTCCTTCCCTGTATCTAAAGATCTCAATCCTAAAAAACAAAACAAACAAAAAAATGTCTAGAAAAATGGTATTGAGACAAACCTACTTGACAGTTTGGACAGTCAAAGTTAAAAAACTATTTCTCAAATGAAGAACACTGTATCAGAACCAATGTCATGTTTTTCCTATGTAAAAGCCAATTTTCTATATTGCTTAGACAATGTAGACTTAACCAATAATATTAAAATTATTGACTTTACCCCATTGTCACCTGTCTCCTTCACTGTTATCTGTCTCTTCTCTGAATATAATATTTTCTTGGCTGGTTATCTCCATCTTGGAAATGCATTATGGTTAATTCTCTTATATACTATCTAATATACTAACTAGATATATATATATATCTAATATAACTACATTAAATAAATTTTGTCTAATATTAAACAACAACATATACTTATTCATTATACTTTTTACTACTTTTTGAAAAATAGTTCCTAAATTTCCAATTTTATAAGTAATAAATTTATTTAAAATTCTTCCCACAAGGTTATCTTTGTCATTTCACTTACTGGTGGTTCTATCTTTGCACTGTCCACAGGCTGAGCAGTTTTTACTTTTGTCTTGTCTATGTCTATAGGCACAGCTTCAAGAGCAGTAAGTGCACACGTAACCAAGAAAAAGCAACACTGTGGAAGGATAGTCCCCCACTTCATCTGAAATAAAGGTACAATTATATTAAGGTTCTGAAAAAACATTTTCAAACTATATATATATATATATATATATATATATACCACATTAATACTACATTAATCATACCACAATTAATAATATACTCAATTTTAGGGAACTTAATTCTAGGAATTCTAGAATTCTAAGAAAGGGGTTAAGAATAGGTTATAACATCAAAAATAATGCTTAAAGTAGATCACTAAAGAAAATCAGGAAAGAAATGCTTTTCAGCTAAGATTAAAAAAACAAGCAAACAAAAATTTAAATTTTAAACTGCTTATATAAGAAAACATTTGGTTAATTTAAAAAGCTTCAAATCAAGATGGTAATGAGGAACTCAATTTTTTAAAAAAACAAATAGCCCAAGTTTAAGAAAGGGAGAAGGGAAAACTATATATTTCTTCTCAATTAAAATACTAAAGAGCCAAAATTACTTCTGGATATGATATTTAAATTAGCTTTGATCTAATTTTGAAAGTAATTTGCTCTATGAACATAAATTGATTTAAAAAGCCAAATAACTGGCCACAAATATTCTCTTAACCTTACCAGACATTATTTTATCATAGCCAATGTTGTTCATTGTTCAGTCGTTAAATCATGTCCAACTCTTTACAACCCCATGGACTGCAGCATGCCAGGGTTTCCCTGTCCTTCACTATCTCCTGGAGTTTGATCAAACTCATGTCCATTAAGTCATTGATGCCATCCAACCATCTCATCCTCTGTTGCCCTCTTCTCCTCCCACATATGACAAAGTTCTTTTTGGTCAATAATTTTTCAAATAAATAGGTCAATAAAATATCAAGCAGGATGTAACAGGGTTGAAGCAAAAGAGTAACAACTAGAGTAACCCCTGCTCTCCACAAGTAGAGAAAGCCTGCGCATAGCAACCAAGAGCCAGTGCAGCCATAAATAAATGAATAAATCTTTAAAAAAAAGTTCAAATCTTGCTTATTAATTTTCTACTTCAAAAGGATATCTGTAGTTCCAGAGGATCTACTACAAGAATTAGAATGAATGAAAAGCTCGTACTTAATTTATTTGATACACATAGACTGATAATAGGATCCAAGTCAAAAATATGGTCTGACCGTCAATCTGGAATATGCATTATTTAATTCAGAGACTTCCAAACTTAGCTGGCCATGGACTTTTTTTTAAGTAACATGTCTTTCTCCACAGAACACAGTTTGGAAGAATACACTGCCTCATTTTCACCACAACCCTAGGTAGTACATAGCAGTGACTCATTTTACAGATGAAGACATTTTTAATGGAAATAATTCACTCACACAGCATTGTCTTGAATTAACAAAATCACTAGAATTCACATTTTAGTGCTATTTCTAGTATATCAAAATTTTTAGCATCATTATTGAGATACAATTCACTAGCCATAAAATTCTCCCAGTTAAGGTATAGGATTGTCTATTCTATAAAGATGCTACTCAAAGTTTAGTTCTCAAACTTAGAGGATAAAATCATCTGGGAGCTTGTTAGAAATGCAAATTCTCAGGTTGCACCCAAGACTTCTAGAGTCAGAATCTCTGGGGTGGGACCCTGGAATCTGATTTAACAAACATTCCAAGTGATCCTTACATATGTATACTCAAGTCCAAGACTCACTCTTCTCTAGGACACTAGCCTTCAACACTACCGTTGTGAGTAAATGTTACTTATAATGAAATGTTTGGGAGGTACTGGCTCAATGAAGTTTAAATATGTTCCCATCTTTGTAAGACTTTGAGGACTTGTGATGGGCTACTCAGCATTAGGAATCTCTAACAGAAGGATGGTTTGTTTTTCCACAGAATCTTTTCCTGGCCGTGAATCACCTCCTCTTCTCACAATGATTTTTTATGATAACAAAGGTTTATTTCTCATTCATGCTTCATGCCCACTATAGGTATATGTTTTGCCTTTGTTCTTTTGAGATATAATTTACATGCTATAAAACTTACCCTTTCCAATCACACAATTCAGTGGTTTTTAGTATATTCCCAAGGCTGTGCGATTATCAACATAATCCAATTTTAGAACATTTCCATCATGCCAAAAAGAAACCACATACTTATTAGCAGTCATTCTCCTTTTCCCTTATTCTTCAGTCTGTGGCAACCACAAATCTGCTTTCAGTCTATATAGATTTGCCTACTCTGGACATTTTATATAAACAGAATCATATAACATATGGCCTTTCCTATATCTGGCTTTTTTCATTTAGCGTTATGCTAAATGTTGTAACATGTTGTAACATGAATCAGCACTTCATTTTTTCTTTTACAGCTGAATAGATATTCTACTGTATGGATATTCTACATTTTGTTTATCAGTTCATCAGTTGATGAAAATTTGGGTTATTTCTGCTTTCTTTTTTTTATTAAAGATTACAATAAATGGTCTCCTTTTTTGCTGTTGCTTTAAAATTTTATATATTTATTGGTCACACTCAGTCTTTGCTGCTACGAGTGGTCTTTCTCTAGTTGCAGGGAGTGGAGGCTACTCTTCATTGCGATGCACAGGCTTCTCGTTGTGGTGGCTTCCCTTGCTGCGAGGCACAGGTTCTAGGCTCCAGGGCTGAGTAGGTGCGGCTCTCAGGCCCTAGAGCATGGGCTTAGTAGTTGTGGCACCAGGTTTAGTTGCCCCACAGCATGTGGAATCTTCCCAGACCAGGAATCGAGCTCGTATCTCCTGTACTGGCAGGCAGATTCTTAGCTACTGCACCACCAAGGAAGTCCTACTTCTATTTTTTTGGCTAGTATGAATAATACTACTATGAATATTTATGTTCCAGTTACTGTGTTTGATGCAACAACTTGAATTCTTTTTGTTGTATATCTAGGAGGAGAATTGCTAGATCAATTCTGTAACTCCATTTATAATTTCTTGAGGAACTGCCAAACTGTTTTCCATGGTAGCTATATCTTTTCCCACTACCACCAGCACTATATAAGGGCTCCAATTTCTACATCCTCGCTAACACATGCTATTTACTGTCCAGCTTTTATTATAGCCCACCTACTGGGTGTGAAGCAGTATCTTATTGTGAGTTTGATTTGCATTTTATTGGCTACTCATGTTGACCATCTTTGCAAGCATTTATTAGCTATACCTTTTACCTTTTAAAAATTAATTTAAGAAGTGTGAGTTAGTTTTTTTTTAAATTCTGAATTGAAATTTTTGTTTACCTTTGCATGTCCCGTATGCCACTGTAAACAGGCTGACCAATCTAATGACTATTAGACAACACTAGAGTTTTACGCGTAATCACGACTGAAAGCCCAAGTTAACTGCTCGAGTCAAGTCTGATGTCTTCTACATATACTTCTGGGGCTTAATTGAGTTTCAATGGCCCCTAACATGGTACACATATAGTCAGAAAATGAATAATTGCTGAAATGATTTGGGCATGCATGCTAAGTTGCCTCAGTCATGTCTGACTCTTTGTGACCCTACGGATTGTAGCCCTCCAGGCTCTTCTGTCCATGGGATTCTCCAGGCAAGAATACTGGAGTGGGTCACAATGTCCTCCTCCAGGGACTCTTCCCAACCCAGAGAGAGAACCTGCATCTCCTGCAGCTCCTGCACTGCAGCCAGATCCTTCACTGCTAAGCCATCAGAGAAGCTCAAAACGATTTGAATAGTCTCTACAATGTGCATGTGGAAAGTCAGCTCAGTGAAATACCTCCATAACTTCAGTTTGCAAACCCCACCAGGAACTGTGACTACTATCACTTGAAACAGTCAATCCAGAGTTTAAAAGACCCTTTCACAGACTCCTTCCTCCACCCTGGGTTCATCTCCAGTGTTCCTCAGGCTCTCCTTTTCCCACCATACAACACATACATTAATAAACAGTTCTGCTTAGCAACTGCAAGCTATGTTGCATGCTGTTAAATATGCCCTTTTGCATAGTGTTCACCTTTACTTGAATACACAAGAGAAGCCTGAGAGTAATAAAAATAAACCTTAGTTAAATACAGTCTTGGAAGTAGAATCGCTTCACCAGTTTGTCATTTCTACTGTCTCATTCTTCTTTCAAGTCTATCATAAAATGAAGAGAGTCATGGAGGAATGTGTTTGTGTATATGAAAATGTCTGTGTGCATGTGTCCTGATAGCATCTCAAAGTGACAAAAAGTCTCTGAGATCTCCTCTAAAATAGTGGATGAGTTTATGGTGCATAAACATTTAACTGAGTCCTAGGCTTCCCTGGTGGCTCGGACGGTAAAGCATCTGTCTGCAGTGCGGGAGACCTGGGTTTGATCCCTGGGTTGGGAAGATCCCCTGAAGGAGGAAATGCAACCTACTCTAGTACTCTTGCCTGGAAAATTCCATAGACTGAGGAGCCTGGTAGGCTACAGTCCATGGGGTTGAAAAGAGTCGGACACGACTGAGCGACTTCACTTTCACTTTTTTTCTCTTTAGGCTTATTATAAATAACAACAGAAACCATCTATTGAGTGTCTACTATGTACTTCCCTGGTAACTCATCTGGTATAGAGTCCTCCTGCAAAGTGGGAGACCTGGGTTTGATCCCTGGGTTGGGAAGCTCCCCTTGAGAAAGGAATGGCTACCCACTCCAGTATTCTGGCCTGGAGAATTCCATGGACTATATAGTCCATGGAGTCGCAAAGAGTCGGACAAGACTGAGCAACTTTCACACACACACACATACACATACTACATACTAATCAGTATGCTAAATTTTTTTATTACATTAATTTAATTCTTACAATGGCCCTGTGAAATAAATACTATTATTCCCATCTTAAAGTACAGGAATCTGAAACATATCAGTTAAAAAATTTGAACTGGGTCACATGGCAGTAAGTGGTAGATCCAGAGTTTGGACCTGGGAGTGACTGACTCCAAAGCCTATGTCTGCTTTTAAGCAGTGAGTCAGCAGCACCAGCACCACTGGGGAATTTGTTAGCAATGCAAATTATCAGGGCTTACTCCAGATCATCTAAATCAAAGAATCTTTGAGGGAGGTGGTGGGGGAGGGATGCAAAGTCTATTTTAACAAGCTCTACAGGTGGTTCTGAAGCAGCTAACATTTGAAAACATACTGTTTCCCTTAACTCTGTTATTCACAAACCTCCTCTGCAATGAGAGACAAACAGAATGCTTATCTGAAAAGTAAATTTGGATCCTCAAGGAAAAGAAAATGGATGATACTACCATGTGTAAAATAGACAGCTAGTGGGAAGATGCTCTCTAATACAGGGAGCTCAGCTTGGGGCTCTGTGATGATCTAGAGGGATGAGACGGGGGAGGTGGGAGGCTCAAGGGGAAGGGAATGCATGCATGCTAAGTCACTTCAGTCACGTCTCTTTGCAACCCCATGGACGGTAGCCCACCAGGCTCCTCTGTCCATGGAATTTTCCAGGCAAGAATACTGGAGTGGGTTGCCATTTCCTTCTCCAGGGGATCTTCATGACCCAGGGATCAAACCCACGTCTCAGGTCTCCTGCATTGGCAGGCAGGTTCTTTACCACTAGCAGGAAGTAGAAGGCTCAAAAGGGAGGGGATATATGTACACATATAACTGATCCACTCTGTAGCACAGCAGAAACTAACACAATATTGTAAAGCATTTATACTCTAATT
This sequence comes from Aepyceros melampus, assembly GCA_006408695.1. NCBI lineage: Eukaryota > Metazoa > Chordata > Mammalia > Artiodactyla > Bovidae > Aepyceros > Aepyceros melampus. Next base: position 403,758 of record SJXQ01004163.1, on the reverse strand, counting down.
TTTTTAAAAGGTGTTATACCTAAGAAGAGTAAGGCAAATTAAATTTAGGTGTATACACTATCCACTTGCTATGTGATCATGGGTCAGTTAATTAACTTTCCTAACTTGTTTCCTCATTTTTTTAAATAATGAATTTTTTAAAAGAGAATTCAATTAGACCTCAGTATTATTTATGCTCTTAGATTCTATTATTAGTTAATTCCATTGAATAAAGTATAGATCTTTTCTGCTACATTATCAGAAATACTGATAAAATTGTTTGTATTCACACCAATTATAAGAAATGATTAAGCTATATGATTTATAAATGCCTTTAAACCAAACACTGCTTATTCAGCCAGCTGAAAACTACCTTGGTAGATCAAATAAAAGATTTAGGTGATGGAATACAAAGAACACAAAAATCAACTACCAATAAAATTTTCTGTCTAGATATAGTAAAAATGAAGTAAAGCCAGGAATGTCTCACACTTTGGACAGAGTGTGAGACACTGTACACTTTTTAAAGAGTGAATTTTAAGATATGTGAATCATACTTCAACTTTTTTTAAAGTAATGAAAAATAGAGCAAAAAACCTGACTTGTAAAAGAAATGTGAACATTAAAAAAGGAACAATTACAATTTGCAAGCATAATTTACTATAAAAGTATGTAAGTTTTAAAATTAGCTAAGCTCTATAACTTTTCATAATTATTCAGTTTTTACATTCTTAATCATTTTTGTCTAGATAAAATGACTATTATCATACTAGAAAACTGAAAATCTTACACTTTAATTTTGGCTTTATCTGTTTTTCCTTATAATTCTGTCCATTTTCCTTTAAATATTTTGAGGCTGTGTTTTTAAATGTACACAAACAAGATTTTCTAGGTTTCTGGTAGATTTAATCTTTTTCACATTTGAGTGACCATTATACCCTAATTTGGCTTAAGGTCTATTTTGATAGTTTTTAAACCAGTTTTCTTTTGATTAGTGTGTAGATACACATACACACTCACACACACACATTCTCACACGCTTTCTTAAAATTCAGCATAACAGTCTTTCCAACTAGAATATTCTCTCTGTTTATATATAATCAAATTTACTGACAATGTACTTAATTCCTCAGTTTAACAGCTCAGAGATCAGAGTGTTTTTCAGCTAACAGAACATTAAAAAGTGGTTGACTAAGTGGCAGTAGCAACATAATCTTTACTGCCAACACATACATGAACTTGATTACAGCTATTCCTACTGCCATTACTTTAGACTGAGTGTTTGCATTTTTTGTCTCTCACAAATCGAATTTAATTGCCATTTAATACATCTTCAAAAAATTAAATTATGATTTGGCATTAAAATGAAAGGCTGTTTGAGGGAGTTCCGTCTTGGCCTGGTTTGATCAGTCAATCCTAAAAGAAATCAATCCTGAATATTCTTTGGAAGGACCGATGCTAAAGCTGAAGCTCCAATTCTTTGGTCACTTGATGCAAAGAGTCAACTCATGGGAAAAGACCCTGATGCTGGGAAAGATGGAAGGCAGAAGAAGGGGACGACAGAGGATGAGATGGTTGGAGGGCATCACCAATTCAACGGACATGAGTTTGAGCAAAATCTGGAGATAGTGAAGGACAGGGAAGCCTGGTGTGCTGCAGACCACGCCTTCACAAAGAAGACACGACTAAGCAACTGAACAACAACGACGACAACTGGTCGCCTAGTGGTTAGGGTTTTGGGCTTTCACTGCCCAGCGTCAGTCCCTGTTCAGGAAACAAGATGCCACAAGCCTTCTGGCCAAAAAAAGGAAAAGCTGTTCTGTAAACATAGGAACGAAGTAGCTGATACTAGTAAAGCAAATATCTGATGTTAAAGGAATAATTGCAACTTTACATTCTCTTGTAAAGGAACATCTAAGCGTTTCACCTGACTACAGACAGGAAGATACCCATAAATAGACAAAACTACCTTACATTTTGAGATATTTCAAGATTATTTATAAATAGCCAAACAACGCAAATGAAGGCAGCCGAAACTATGTCTCCAATAAAAAAAGTGATATAGAATATAAGACTGATTTGATGGATTCATGAATCGCTAAGGCAAACGGCAACTTGTCAGAGACTTCCAACCAACACTGCACAGAAACCACATAACTTTCAAGTAATTCTGAGGAAAAAACAACAAAGATGAATTTAGTCAATAGGAAATGCTGAAAAAATCCTGATGCTCTTTTACAGGCCTTAAAATGATACAGTAATGCTAAAGGTGCTAAAGAGACTGATGCTCCGAGAATGAGTTGCACAGGAAATAGCATATGACTGTAACACTGACATAGGCATCTATGGCCAAAAGTTCTTGCCATGTTAAATTTTAAACTACAAAAGAATTTCCCCAAAATGTTACTATACATGTGAAAGAGGGATTATGGCTAAGAAAGGAAGGTTAACTAAAGCTGGCTTGGATGTCCAAGAGCCTTTAGTAGCCTTTCAAGTGTGTGAGTTTAGTTCTGGATGTATTCTGAGGCTGCATACCTGAACATTTGAAGAATAGGTTGCCTGAAAGGTATCCCAACTGGATGTTATTTCTGATGCCATGTCTAGACAAACTGTAACCCCTCAGTGGTAAATAAACCACTGATGGAGGACTGGGGAAAGAAGATGAATCTGACAACTTCCCATCATCATCTTTTGAAAAGCACCAGCATCAAAGCTTGTAAGATGATGACCATCTTCAGGAATGCACTGGCATCAAAGCTTGCAAAATGAAGGTCACAGGCTTGGAAGAAAATTCCAGGCAAATGGTTTTAAAGAAACTCCCAGAATTAAATCACCATCACTCTCCACAGTAGAGAGGAAAATGTCATGTGGGAAAACACAAACATTCACAATTCTGAATCAAGGAAGAATTTCAGAAGACTTAGGTTATGAATGTGAAAGAGTCTTAGAAATACCTTAACTGATTTATTTAGCTTCTTTAAATTTCTTAATGTATCTGCAAATGCGATGTAAGAAAAATCTGTATGTTTAAATATATCTTAAAAAGCACTTTTGGTAAAAACCGAATGAAATTCTAAGTGATGAAGAACTCAGTTTTATGGGCAATATGTATTCTCTATGGTATACAATGGTGTGTCTTAATATCAGTGTGTTAGGGGAGGCACACTGACTGAGACTGCCCACCCTGGCCAGGCACCATAGTAACCATTTGCATGAGCTGTTTTAGGACAGGAGGTCCTAGTAACAAACACAGAATAAGCCACCACCAATCAGAAGAGTTCAGGAAAGGTCAAAAGGAGACACCACGTGTCTGACCACCTCCCAGAATCCTTCTTGCTGGCATCCATCTTGGCTAAGCAATGCGCGTGTCACCAAGGACTCTGAGTCAGCATGACTGGCCAAAGACAACCCGGAAACTAACCCCATCACCATAAAACCCAAGACTCAGAGCCAGGCGGCAGAGCAGTTCTCCTGGGTTCCCTTACCCTACTGCTCTCCCCTTGGGCTCTCTTTCCAATAAAATCTCTTGCTTTGTCAGTTCATGCGTCTCCTCAGGCAATTCATTTCTGAGTGCTAGATAAGAGCCCACTTTGGGCCCTGGAAGAGGTTCTCCTTCCTGCAACAAATGGAGTCTTAGAGTCAATGAAACACCACCTTTTGGGGGGCTGCCTCTTTACTATTTATTTGCTTTCCTGTCTTGCCTGTATTTAAATTTTGTTTTTGATTGATGAAGAATTTTTTAAATATACTTTTCCCTTCTATTAATTTTGAATCTTTTAGTGTTTATTTCATAAATAATTAGGACAATTAACTTAGTGGAGCCTAAAGCTAATTAAAACATTTACTCCTTAATAAGGCCTCAATAAAAGTTAACTGTTACCATAATAAAAGAGATGAACATTTTTCTAGCTCATTAGGTATAAAAGTAATATTATAAAAAATCTCTTTAAACGCCAAGATAATGTCAAATGTGTCAGAGACAAGTTTCCAGATTTTCGTGAATCCAGTAATATATAAACGTCCATACGAAAGAAGGAGAGATGAGTGAGGCAATGGGGAAAAGGGGTAACTAATTTATTGATACTATTCTTCCACTATCAGATCAGTAAGAATGGCCTTCTCCTTTCTTTTATCAACCACTTTGTCCATAAGAACAGAGACCTAAAGAGAAAGTACTGGGCAAAATGAGGTTGACACAGTAGACTGATCCAAACCAGGATAGGCTGAAATTAACACTCTAAAGTAGGATAATGTAAAATTCTAAATCAGGCAGTGATCTCAAGACAGCATGGAAAGCACTGATCCCAAAGGCATTAAAGCCTTAAGCAGAAGCACAAAATAAACAAAGTTCTTAAGCCTCGCCTAACATTCAATAGATACAAAATAATTTCCCTCAATTTCCAAGTCCTAAAAATAAGCTTCTCTATCCTTCCCTGTCTCCACCAAAACAAAATTCCCATTCATACACAGAGGCACATTTCTCAACTACTGATTCTTACCAGTAATTATCTGGATTAAGTCTACCTGGGGTGGATGTGGATGAGTGGGTGTGGGTGTGAGTGGGTAGGGGTGTGTATGTGTGTGTGTCTGTGTGTTTCCTGTTTTGCTTATAGGGACAAATATCCTGGTAGTGGTTAACAAGAATGGTCGTGGGTAAGAAGGGTGAAGAATACAGAAAACTGAAACTAGTTGTCTCGCTTTCCTTTCAACAGTCTCTCTTCCTTCCTCATTTATCGGCTTCTCCCTCCAACCTTCTTTTACTCCTACTGCTTTTAAATTTAAGACTGAATTGAAGTGTGTTTTCTTTACTCTGTTATCTGTTATTTATTAATTTAACAAACACTTACTAAGTATCTACTATATTCCAGATATTATGCTGGATACAAAGGTAAGTGAGATAGACACGGTCTCTACCCTCATAGGGTTTTCAATCCAATGTGGAAGGCAGCCTATTAAGTAAACAATTGCAATTTGAAAAAAAGCTGCTTACAAAACAACATATAGCATTATGCTTTCTATTAACTGAAAAAAATTTAAGGCATTAAAATTGTATTCAGCAAATAAGATATTTTCAGTGAGTTGACTTACAATGCTGAATGCTCCTTATAATCTTTCTAATATCCCTGAATGATGGACTGAATCTTTAAGTTCTTCCCTCAACAATTTCCACTCCCTAAATTTCAGTTTCCTTTTCTCAAAATTTTATTTCAATTCACTTTCTTTACAGATAAAATGGCAATTGAATCATTTCATGCAACACATATAGGGTATATTTGGGCTTCCCTGGTGGCTCAGACAGTAAAGTGTCTGCCTGCAATGCGGGAGGCCTGGGTTCAATCCCTGGGTCGGGAATATCCCCTGGAGGAAGAAATGGCAACCCACTCCAGTACTCTTGCCTGGAGAATTCTATGGACAGAGGAGCCTGGTGGGCGACAGTCCATGGGGTCGCAGAGTCAGACACAACTGAGCGACTTCACTTCACTTCTATCCATAAACTTCTAGAAGGAAATAAAATATTGGTATACCTAAGTAAATTAGGCAAGGGAGAGTAGTTAAGTAAAAGGAAATTTCAAGAGAGTTAACAGTTGAGTGGTTAAAAAAAACCACACAGACACATACAAAACCATAACATCGTTTAACCAACAAAGGCAACAATGTTCCTTGCATGACAACATTGAACTTAAAAGTATCTTAAGGTGGATAACAATTTTAACATAAATTTACTTACTGATGACTTATAGCAAGTGGCTCAATAAATGTTAGCTATATAACAAACATCTACTATTGAATATTTATGGGTAATTTTTTAAAAATAACCAGGACAAATACCCAATTAAGACAGAAAGCCTTCTACAATGAATCCTGGGATAAACATAAAAAAAAGGAAAAACAATTTGTTAGATGAAAGTTATTTCCTTCTGGAGATAATGGCCAGACTTAAAACTCTGACATGACAAATTACTGAAGCTTCTTTGAGTGCTTATCACAGCACACAGATCTTAGGGATGAAAGAGAAAAAGATTCATATTGTGCAAACACTTCTACTTGCCAGTCAATATCCAAATCTTCCCTTCCTCTGCAACAACAAAAGCCCAATTTTATTCAAGGCAACCATGCATTTGGCTACATTTCCCTGCTTCCCTGGCTCAGGATAATCTTTTGGTTATTATTATAACCGAAAGATAATTCCTTTCGTTCAGAATAATCTCTTTTAAGGGAGAGGATGCATCTTTCTTTGTCTTTGTCTTGCTACCCAGAACTTTGCTTTGATGGATACAGCTCTGGCAGCTATTTTGGACTATGAGGACCAGGGCCACATTTTAGGGATAACAGATCAAAGAACTGGAAAAAGTTTAAGTCCCTGGAAACTTTATGAAGCTACTATCCTAGATTGCCTACTTTAAGAATTAGTTTACATGAGGAAATAAATATTTTATGTTTAAGCCACCACTAAGTCTGTTTTCATTTTTGCTTTCTTAACTGATCGTGCAAGAGTGCTAAGTTGCTTTGGTCACGTCTGACTCTTTGCAATCCTATGGACTGTAGCCTGTCAGGCTCCTCTGTCCATGGGATTCTCCAGGCAAGAATACTGGAGTGGGTTGCCATGCCCTCCTCTAGGCCTGACCTAGAGATCAAACCCATGTCTCTTACATCTCCTGCATTGGCAGGAGGGTTCTTTACCACTGAGCCACCTGGGAAGCCCTCTTAACTGATCACTTACCTTCAAACAGGTAAGAACTATCTCCTTTTTACAGATGAGGCAACTGAGATCCAGAGAGGTAGGATGATTTGCACAATATCAAATTAGTGAAGAGGTGGGTCTGGCTCCTGTCTCAATGCTTTTTCACTAAGAACTGACTCTTCACAGGTTCTAAATATAAAAAATAAATAAAAATAAACATAAACATAAATTTAAGTTTATTACAGTGGTAGTGGCACATTATAGTGTATACATTTGTCAAAATCTGTGAATATAAAAGGTGCCAACGTTTCTATACTGTGGAAGGAGTCTATATCATATCCCAGTGGGGAAGGTAAAGAAATATATTATCCAAACAGAATCAAAGACCAAAATAAGCAAAGATATTTATTTATATGCCCAGGTTCTACCATATTACTCTTCTTTTAAATAGTTAAGAAAAGTTCAAACTAAAAGCTTATTTTTTCCTCTTCAATGAGACTTCAATATACATTCTAAGTTTTCCCATTTAATCCTTAACTGGATTTTTTCTTAAAACCTTTACCTAGAATCCTTTTTTACTCTTATTACCACTTTTAAAAATTAAACTTGGCCTATGTCTTAAACACAGAGATCAGTAATAAAGCACAACATCTCAAATTCTTTTTTGAAACCCGCCACCCAACTGTAAAAAATAAGGCAGTTATATTGCAAACTCACCAGTGAATATAATCAATTATTTCTAAGCAGTGTATAAAGAAAATAAGGAAATAAAATATCTTCAAATTTTAAGAACACATATTTATTTCTTTTCATGGTACTATAGTTAACATAAAATTATCTAAGCAGGAGAATGATCATATGCAACTTATGTTGGAAAGGCACATGACTTCTATTAGCATGGTAAAAATAAACCGCAGATTGAATCCTAACCACTCCCATTTACTGCCAAGCTACTTGACTCTCTGAGTCTCGATTTTCCTATCCAGAAATCAAACTAATACTTTTTCATAAGTTTTTGACTGGATGAAAATAAGAATGAATACAATGGAATTAGTACAGTACACGGCAACAGTAATGCTTCATAAACAGTAATGCCCTTCCTGTCTTGAAAATTTAATATCTATATATTTAAATAATAAAAATCTGTGTTGTAAACACCCAAAGTCATTGAACTTAAACAGCAATAAGACAGTTTGACATACAACCTTAAAAGGTCATTTTTTTTTTGAAAGGCCACCTTAGAGCTCTCCCTAGAGCATTGCCACAGCCAAAGTCTTGATGCAGGTCAATGAAAAAAATACAACCCACAAAAGAAGAATACAATCTCTTCCTCCCTGACACTAAAATAAAGCTTCTGAGAGAGACCCAGGTTTCTTCCCTCAAGTAGGAAATTTGGGTTGCTTCAACCTACTGTCAGTGTCAGAATTCTGACAGAGAAAAGGAGTGGGGTGGAGAAAAATAGATGGCTTCTAAATTTCTCCATGGCAGCAGTGAAAAGGGCAAAAGGCAACCTACTGCTCAACTCCATTTTTCCATTTGAAAGTGACAGTCAATAGGAAAGTGAGATTCAGAATAAAATATCAGATGTATGATCAGCTGAGCTGTATTCTAACCCTTCCCTATATCAAGACATCAGTATAGATCTTAGTGTCTTTGATGCTTATAACTGTAGAAAAGGACACCAATCAAGAAAACCAGTATTTGCCTTTTTGCTCAATCTTAACAGATGGCTATAGTATTAATTTTTTTTTAATCAACTCTTTTTAAAAACTGAAGTATAACTAACTAATTTACAATGTTGTGTTACTTTCAGGTACACAACAAAGTGATTCAGGTATACATATATATATTCTATTCAGATTATTTTATATTATAGGTTATTAAGATATTATAGTTCCCTGTGATATACAGCAGGTCCTTGCTGCTTATCTGTTTTATAATTAATAATGTGTGTATATTAATCTCAAACTCCCAATTTATCTCTTCCCAACCCCTACAGCATGCTTGATAATGAGTTTCCAAAAAGTAAATACCATTGCTCATATGTATATTCAATAAACATAAAAGCAACAGCAAAATTTTTAAATTCATTAAATTATAATGTCTTCATTATTTACACATACTGTGCTTAAGAGCCTCTTGAAACTGAAAGAGGAGACTGAAAAAGCTGGCTTAAAGCTCAACATTCAGAAAACAAAGATCATGGCATCCAGTCCCATCACTTCATGGCAAATAGATGGAGAAACAGTGGAAACAGTAGCTGACTTTATTTTGGGGGGCTCCAAAATCACTGCAGATGGTGATTGCAGCCATGAAATTAAGACGGTAACTCCTTGGAAGAAAAGTTATGACCAACCTAGATAGCATATTCAAAAGCAGAGACATTACTTTGCCAATAAAGGTCCGTCTCATCAAGGCTATGGTTTTTCCAGTAGTCATGTATGGATGTGAGAGTTGGACTGTAAAGAAAGCTGAGTACCAAAAATTGATGCTTTTCAACTGTGGTGTTGGAGGAGACTCTTGAGAGTCCCTTGGACTGCAAGGAGATCCAACCAGTCCATCCTAAAGGAGATCAGTCCTGAGTGTTCATTGGAAGGACTGATGCTGAAGCTGAAACTCCAATACTTTGGCCACCTCATGCGAAGAGCTGACTCATTTGAAAAGACCCTGATGGTGGGAAGGACTGAAGGTGGGAAGAGAAGGGGACAACAGAGGATGAGATGGTTGGATGGCATCGCCGGCTCATGGACATGAGTTTGAGTAAACTCCAGGAGTTGGTGATGGACAGGGAGGCCTGTTTTGCTACAGTCTACAGGGTGGCAGAGTCAGACAGGACTGAGTGACTGAACTAAACTGAACTGTACTTCAAATAACTAAAATACAGTATGTCAAAAAGTTCTGCCAAAAAACAAAAGAAATGCAGCTGCTATTTAATTTTTCATTAGGTTGCTTTAGATTTTTAAAATCAGAGCATGCTGGAACCAGAAATGATCTTAGAAGTGGTTTGGTTCAGATCCTACTTTTATAAAAGGTTTAAAACACAGGGAAGTTAACTGACTTGGCCAAGATCACCTGGCAGAGCCAGGATTGGAATCTGGCCTTTAGAATTAATTCTAAGAAATATACTTTTTACCAGATTGTGGTGGTTTTAGAAAATTTAGATTAATCATAAAAGTTATCAAGGTTTTTCCTTGAATAAATTATTTTAAATTGTTAGCCTGTTTTTTAAAGTCTATAAACTAACTGCATGTATTAAGCATAACAGTTTCCCCATTTTAGACCTTCAATTATTTTTTAAAAAGTTAATCATCTATCATATCAAATATAGTCAACTCAATTACTGACAACACTTAGAGGATTATTTAAGAATTATTTTTGATACATTTTAAAATCTTACACTTGATTCCTCCAGCTACCCAATACTTAAAAAGGGTATTTTTGCACACTTCAGTCACCCAAACGGTCCTTAGAAAGTGGAAAACACTTAGAAAGTGCGTATTCTAAATAACACAAAAATTAGTTTCGTATGTCTGCTGCTGCTGCTAAGTCACTTCAGTCGTGTCCGACTCTGTGCGACCTCATAGACGGCAGCCCACCAGGCTCCCTCGTCCCTGGAATTCTCCAGGCAAGAACACTGGACTGGGTTGCCATTTCCTTCTCCAATGCAGGAAAGTGAAAAGTGAAAGTGAAGTCGCTCAGTCGTGTCCGACCCTTAGCGACATCATGGACTGCAGCCTTCCAGACTCCACCGTCCATGGGATTTTCCAGGCAAGAGTACTGGAGTGGGGTGCCACTGCCTTCTCCATTGGTATGTCTAGGAGGTATATAATATGTCCCAAAATAAAAAGACACCAGTATCGAGCATGCTACTAATACTCTATATTAGTGCCCATGATCAATTACCACTGTTTTGAAGCGTACCTTTATTGTCTTAATTGTGCAAGTCATTTTAACTGGTATTTACAGAGCACAAACCAACTTGGCAAAATGCATACTGAAAAGGTATATACAAATTGTGTAGTATAAACAATTAAATATCTCAGGAAATCAGAGATATGTAAATACAACATGGACGCCACCCTTGCAAAACAGATAAAACTAGAATAGATGGAGTACAACATGGATAACTACAAGGAGACAATGAATTTTTCACTCATCTTGGAAAGCTGGAGCAGATCATGGGGAGTTTCAAGATCAAGATGAGAAACAAGTTCCTATGATCACTCTAATAACAAGAGGGATATTATTTGATATTTCATTTCTAATTCTAAATTTCCATTTTTTTTCTTAAACTTTGGACTCTACTGAGGAAGAATTGTTAAAATATCTGTTTGTTCAACATTTGTTGAACTTAGTTTTCAAATTTTATAAAACAAGAAATACAACTTGGCTTAAATCAGAACAAATCCAAGGCACTATCTATGAGGGACAAGATGTAAGAATCTGGAGACTGCCTCGCACTATTCAACCGAATTTATGAGGGAGGATCTTAAGAAACAAGTAATTTAAGTAGGCTCTTAAAAAAAAAAAACACTATAAGCTACCCGATCCAAATCTATTATACCACTAATCATATTACTTTTCATGCATTCCTTAAAGCAACCATCTCATCAATTCAGTTCTTATAAGGAAAGTCCACAATTTCCTTCAAACAAAATTGACAGGTATAATTGCATTTAACCTCTCTTCTCCCTCCTCCTCCCTTTTCTAACCAAAGTAATACATAGTTTAGTGTTCATATTCACCCATGGATTTAATACCTTTAATAAAAGGCTTAGATGGCAGCATTCTTATTCAACTGTATAAATGGACACTATCCAGTTTAGGAGTTTAGTAGACACTTCGAGACTTTCAAGAGGTTTCTGTCTCCAAGAAACGTGAATGGTTCAATGGTTCAAGTTCATATTTCCTCTCTTGCTTAACTTTATAAAAATAATTGTCATCCAAAACCACTGCCCAGAACTATCCACAACAATAAACTAAACAAACTTTTAGTCACTTGGTTACCATTTAGCAGGTGCAACAAGAAAGTACCATCTTTCTCAAACTCCATACCACCATCTCACATCTAAAGATTTGTCACTTAGGGAAAACAATACCACCACTGGCACGAACTTTCTCCTCTCCTGATGTCAGCGGCTGCCGGCTTAACAGAACCGGCGAAGAGCAGGATTTACTGGCCTAGCTCAGCTCGGCGTCGCGGGATGTGGTGAGCATCAGCCTGGAAGTGGTAGATGTACCCTGTTCACCAGTGAGCACCTTCCTCGCCCATCGCCCTGCCAAGGCCAGGCTGGAGCCCACCCCGGGACTCGGTCCTGCACTTACCGCCCCACGCCTGCTCTTCGCCAAAAGCCTGCCCCTTGATAGACCCCAAAGAAGGCACCAGTGCCCTGCAGCGGGTGGAACGGAGAAAGGGACCCCGCGCCTCCAGCTAGAGCTGGAACCTACTCCCCACTGTGCCCGTCCATAGTGGAGCTCCCACCATCCTCACTGCTGGGGCAGGGCAGGCGAACTGAGCTTTATCTCAGGACCTGCCCCAGCCTCCCGATCCTCACCCACCTCGAGGCCGCCAGCTTTACGAAGCCGGGTCTCCAAGCGCGAGGCTCCGCCTGCTGAATGCTTGCAGGGAACGGGCTGGCCTCTAAAGCCCCCAGCCGCCGGCTCTGCACTGTACTTCTACCCACGGCGCGCTCCCGCCTCCTTGCTGCCATGGCGACAGCCCGAGTCCCCGGCAGCCGCTGATTGGTCCCACCGGGAGAGTGGAAGGCGCCGATTGGCTAGGGCGGAGACCAGGCCGCGCCGGAGGGCTAGGAGGCGGGCGGTGTGGAGCTCTAAGGCGTAGGAGCCTCGGGGAGGGTGAGCCAAGAGGGACGTGGCGCTCTGCGGCGAGGACTAGGAAGCCGCGCCCCTTCCTTCTCGGGCTTTCATGGCGAATCCTGTGGAGCAGGATTTGGGTGGGTGAGGTGCTTACCCGGGACCGGGACTAAAAAACAGGTGTCTCCTCGCCCTCGGCCGCCAGTGCGCGCTGGCAGCGCCCAGACTGGTCAGGCGGTCAGGCGATTTTCGCCCGCAGGCCCTCTTTGGGTCTAATACCCCGGCCTCTTCCTTGGCGGGAATCTTACCGGTATTTGTAACCTCACCTACCCCGGTTTTGTTATGCCGTGGGCCACTGGGGCTTGATTGTTTTTGTTTCACCTTCTCTCACACCCGTCTGTGGTATCTTTCTTTTCTCCGCACCCTGCTTCTTACAGAACTGAGACATCTGCTCCACATCCATCATTTTAAAGATGGGGAAGCTGATCCTCAAAGATACTCGTCGCTCGAGGATTAGAGAAACTTTTGGAGCCTCGAGGCTGGTTTCAGTTGAGTCTGCTAAGTAATGGCATCTTTCTCTGAGCTGTTTTCTTGCTTGTGAAAATGGTGTTTATCTCAGAGTTGTTAGTGAAGATTAGATAAGATTCCAGAAAACCAGTATAGAACTTGCTGCGTATGTTAGTAATGTTAGCTGCTTTTTATCAGGAAATAATACAGGATAGTAGCTAAATCACCTATTTGGAGCCCAACTGCCCACAAGAAACCAATTCCTTGACTCGCTTAAGCGCTCTGTGCCTCACTTACCTTGTCTGTAAAATGAGAATAATAATAGTATCCTCCTCTTTACAGCATAAGTAAATAAAAAAGTGACAGGCACATAGTAAGTGCTCAATAAATGTTAGTACTTCTCATGATAGTGGCTGAGCCAGGACTGTAATTCAGCTCTCTAGATTCCAAGACCAGCGATCTCTCCTCTTACACAACTCTCATCTGTACATGAAGAACAGTGCCTAGAAGTTCAGTTTTTTTTTAAGGTTCAGGAGGAAGTGCTTGTCCCTTTTCTTAAAATCTCAAACTATCTACCTTACTGTCATGAAAGTCCTAGTATGTTGTGACTGCCTCCACTGAAGGTTTAATAGCAGAGGCAAATGTAAAGAAAATAATCATAGTTCTGATGGAAAGATTGAAGAATGAAAGCACTAAGAATGGATGTTCAAGAAATTATGGTGTAGGAACACTAAATCTCTATCTGAAAAATATAAATACTAATATGAGGGTATTGGTAATATTAATATATCATTAGTAACCAATGTTAGTGTTAGATTAGGAGACAAGCCACATCCCTTCTCTGTGGAAAATACTAAACTGAAAATACATCAAAAGCAGGAAGTTCTTCCACATTTTTATTACCCATTATCTACCACAGGGCCAAACACACTGTGCTTGATCCAAGCCCTAACATTTGAGATAAACCCTTTAAGGGGAAGCCCTGAAAGATCCGGTAATTTTCTACACTATTATCAAGATAAATATTATTTATTATTATTATCTAGTAACCCGATGGAAAATAAGAAATTGGATTAGTCCAACAACACAATGAAAAGAGAAGGAACCATACCTGGGTAACTGAGATGTCAGCAATATTCTCAGCAATATTCTGGGGTGAAGGAAGAAGAAAATAGGAAGACAGGGCAAACAGAGATGAAACAGCAAGATTCAGGATTAGGAGAGATCACTAAGGAAGATATTTCAGTATGTCATGTGCCTGTAAAGCAGGCAACAGCATCTATACTAGTAAAGATGCCTTTGTGATGGAGAAAAATAAGAACATTAATCATGAACCCTGGAACTATGGGCTGAGGGACTTATAAGGAAATGTTACTTTATTTAATAGGTAAAACTCCAAACCTGGGGCTTTGGCACTAATGGAAAATCTCCTGATGGGGAGGAGGATGGAAGAACACACTACTGCACTGTTCAAGGAAGAAAACAAGGCTTTGAGTCAAAACTAGGTCCCAACCCTGCCTAACTTAAAAACCCGGTTCCATCTTTATTAGTTGGGTGTCCTCTGCCAAGTAACTTAACCTCTGTCCATAGCATAGCTTCCTTATTTATAACATGGAGGCAATAATAGTTCCCACTTCATAAATGTGTGAGGATTAAATGAGTTCATATTTGTAAAGCAAAGGGGTGCTTGGCACATAGTAAGTCCATAACCCGTATATTAATGTTGGATAAAATACTAATATCAGTTTCTCTATCTGCAACCTGGGATCATAATAGTGAACTTATAAGGGTTCAAATGATGTATGTAAACTGTTAGAGAAGAGCAGCTCTTCTCTGCCCCTCCACCCCTACAAGCCTCCAACCTGTTACCTCTGAACTCCTTTCTGATTCACACTGCCACTGCCATAAAGGGCTATTGCTCAACCTGGTCTAAGCAAGGATAAAATATCATTGCATGATTTTTCTCGACTCAGGTGAAAAGCTCAAAATGAGTTTACTGGAGGCCAGGAGAAAATTAAAGGGAAACAACCCCAGAGAACCAGCTGATGTGAAGCCTACCCCCATACTTTGGGTCCTCCAGGAAAAAAACAAAAACAAAAAGGTGTCAGGGGGATTCTGGCTTTTCAATACTTTTACTTTCCCCTTCTCACTTTTTCTAGGGTCCCACAGGGATATAGCCTGACCAAATTCCTCATTGTGTTTAGAATGGAAGAGAGGGAGGCAGTAATACTTAGACAGTAAGTAATCTGAAAGAAGAAAACAACAGTACACTCTACATGGGCAACAAGACTTAGTAGTTTTATGTGGTCTAGGTCAGTGGTCAGCAAACTATGGCCCTTGGGCCAAATTACCCAACTGCCTGTAAGGCATAGTTCAGGCTGAGGCAGAAAAGGAGAGACGACCTCAGTGGAAGTAGGTTACCTTTATTCAGACAAGGAGGAGTAACAGTCAGCCTAATGACCAGGCTGAGTGCAAGAGGGATCAGGGAGGCTTCATATTTAAAGGGAGGTTTATGGAAGCAATAAGGGAAACGTTAGTCAGGTGGGGTGTTTTGGGTATTCTTTAGTTGAGATGGCATTTGTAGTTGGGCAGGGGATGATAAGTCCCCTGGGCAGGGGGTGATAAGTCTCAGTTAGATACAACCAGCCTGGAGCATCAGAGCGAGACCTAAAGTGCGGTTTTGTTTTCTCTGAAGTTAGATGATTCAGCAAGGGCCTTGGACACTGTTGTTTTCTAGGCCCAAAGACTCCTTCACTCCAGACCCTGAAATCATAAAAAATGGGGGAAAGGGTGCTGCATCTCTCTGGCCACTACCTGCTCAATAGGGGTGATGGTTTTGGGTCTGGAATGGAGGGTCGTCCTAGGGCCCAGGGTCTCCTTTTCTTTTTTTTCTTTTTTTTTTTTTAATTAATTTTTATTTTTTTAGTTGTTTTGCTTTACAATACTGTATTCGTTTGGTACACATTGACATGAATCAGCCACGAGTGTACATGAACTTCCAATCCCGACCCCCACCTCCCCCCCAGGGTCTCCTTTTCCTGAGCTTGGGATGAGGCTCTTGAGAAGAAGAATGGGCTTGACCTGGTCTCAAGAGATGGCCCGAGTCAGTTCTCAGAGAAACCTTTGAAAGAGATTGAATAGACAGGGTCCAAATAAGAGGAATAAAATGATAAGTACCAATGGTCCCAGGAAAGGGAGCGACCAAGGGAGGGCCTGTTGGAACAGGTTTTGGGGACTGTAAAGGTTTTGTAACTCTTTTCTGTAGCGTTCAATTCTAAGTTCTTTGACTCTGCCCTGGACTATGCCCTTTTCATTAACAAAATAGCAGCAGTTCTCTCCTAGGAAAACGCAGGTCCCTCCCCTTTTCATGGTGAAAAGTCCAGGGCTCGCCTATTTTGTAGGGCCACAGAAGCTAATGAGTTAATTTGTCTTTGGACTGAAACAAAGGACTCCACTACCTGCTCCATGTCTTCATTAAGTTCTTGGGACAGCTTGTAGTAAAAATGGGCTGAGGTCAAGATGCCCCCAATCCCGGTGCCTAGGGCTGCTGCTATGCCGGGACCAATCAGGAGGGGGCTATGACAGCTCATCTTTTCCTGTGGGAAAGTTCCCCTTGGGGGTAGACTATTTGCTCTGCCTCTTGAGGAATGTTAGACCCGGGGTCAGGAAGACAAAGATGCAAGGTCCAAAGGGGTCCAGGGGGAGATATGAATATGCATAGGTCCTGCAGAGAATGAAGAGTCTTGGATTGGTGCAATTATTTGTGCTGTTCCAGAGAACCCAAGTGGAACAGAAGGAGGGAGCAGAGTTTATAAGACCAGTGTAGTTAGGACTAGAGTAGTTGATACAGGTTAGGTTTGAGGAGGCTGAGAGTAGGACATTGTCAGAGACTGGCCCAATGAGTTGTGTAGTTTTTTGTTGGGAAGGGGAGGTATAGTTGCCCTGTGACACCAAGTTGAGGGTAAGGGAATTATTATGTGTGGTGAGGGAGACACTGACATGCATATCCAACACTGAGATGTGTGTTGAGTGTAAAAAGAAGAGTTGAGAAGGCGGGTAAGGTATTGGTTGCCAGAGGGAGGTTTTAGGAGAGGCCATAATTGGGAAAGGAGGTCTAGGCATTTATAAGGTTCAGGGGTCGCCTGTAACCAGGAAATTATGTTCTTTATGACTTGTTCTTGTTTCTTTTCCTGATCTTGATCTAGTACCCCCCACCGTCTGAGTACCCCCAGTGGGTAATGGGATAGAAGCATATGTTTCTTCCATTTGACTTATGGCAGGTCCTCACAAAGCTCCTCTTTTGTACTTTAACAATGAGTAGGGATTTGGACTCCCCCCCCCACCGAGGTTCATGGTGCATGGTCTTGGAGCCGTATTATAACATGAGGAATGAACATAAGAATAAATGTCTGAGCAGGGGCAGGGAGTAGCCAGAAGGCTGAGGAGTGCAGAAGGATAAGGAACGAGGGAGTCATGGGGCTGTTAGGCAGTGCGGAGGAAGTAGCACCCTAGGAGTAGAACACAGCTAACAACATAGGTGATACTGATGCAAAGATGAAGGATAGGTGACCAGTCCTGAGGGGAGACAGTTACTAGGCCTATAGCAAGGACTAAAATTAAGAGTGCAGTTATAGTGAGACAGATGGAGAGAGGCCAGTCAGGGTGAGGGGCAGAAGGCCCCAAGTTGGTAGTTGCTTGAATCTGAGGAGGAATAGTATTCATTAGGATGTAGAATGATGTAGAGAATGAGAGTAAAGAAATCAATTTCGTCTGGAGTCAGGTTGTAGAAGGTTCCCTGAAGCCTTGAGACACCAGTTGAGACATCAGTTTGGTCAGGTCTTTGAAGGAGGTTCCTGTAGGGGCTCTGGCCCAGAGGTCTTGTAGTAGTTGGGTCAGGAACAATTGTAGGTTGAAGAGAGTCCAGGTCATGCAGTGTCTTCTTGGATGGTTAACAGGGGTTGTCACTGGGTGATTTTAAGGAGCTGGGTCCTGTGAGAGAGACTTGATAGGGGTCAGTTAAGGAGGGCAGCACAGGATTGGAGGTGACCCATTTTAGGCGAGAGAGGTGTACCCAGGAAGTGACCTTTTCGAGTTTAGCTGCAGTTGGGGTAAGGAGGATGATTTTGAATGGTCCCTGCCACTTTGGGGTTAGGTTACCCTGGGGATTATCAGACAGATAGACCATGTCCCCAATTTCTAAAGGGGGCAGGGAGGCTTGGGGGTCAGGGGCAGGCAAGTTGTGGTTGACGTATTTCCAGAGGGCATTGCGGAGTTCCGCCAGCAGAGGGGAATGTAGGAAGCTTGGTATGGGAGGAGGTTCAGGAGGTAGTCCAGGAGGGAGCATGGGGTTTCCATACATTACTGCAAAGGGGCTTGGCCCTAGGGACTTTCTGGACAAAGCCCGTACTCTGACGAGAACAATTGGCAAAAGTTTATTCCAATCCAGATGTACCTCGAAGGTTAGTTTGGTAAGAGTTTCTTTGATTATTCCATTCATCCTTTCTACCTTTCCTGAGGACTGGGGACAACATGGAATATGAAATTTCCAGGGTATCTGTAAGAATTGGACAAGTTGTTGGGTGACCTTGGACGTAAATTCCAGGCCATTATCAGACTGTAGGGATGAAGGCAGGCCAAACCTGGGGATAATTTCTGTGAGGAGGATTTGGGCCACGGTGTGGGCTCTTTTGTTTGTAGTGGGAATACTTCTACCCATCCTGAAAAGGTGTTCACAAGGACCAGGAGGTATCTGACTCTCCAAACCGGGGGCATATGAGTAAAGTCTATCTGCCATTCCTATGCTGGGAGGCTGCCTCACATTTGATGGGTTGGAAAGGATATTGATTTAAGGTTGGAATTGGGATTAGTACGTTGACATGTTTGACAGGAGCGGGTAAGGTTATCTAAATATTGTTGGTCAGCAGTGGATATGGGGAAGTGGTTACAGAGGAACTGTTGGAGTGTCTTAGACAAGGAATGAAATAGTACAGATAAAGAGGAATTCTCTGGTGGTGGGAGGGTTGGATGGAGTCAGGGCTAAGATGACAGGGGACTGGAGGGAAGGATGGGGCAGGGCTCTCCTTTGCCTTCTTGTCTGCAGCATTGTTGTAGGCTGATATGAGACTTTCCTTTTGATGTCCCCTACAGTGGAGGATGGCGGCTTTGTTTGGTAAGAGTGCTGCCTCTAAAAGTTTGTGGATCAGGTCTGAATTAATAATGGGGGATCCCTTTTGGGTTAGGAAACCTCTTTCTCTCCATATTAGGATGTTTGAGTGAAGTATGTTATAGGCATATTTGGAGTTTGTGTGGATGTTACCCTTCAATTTTTAGCCAGAGTCGAAGCTCTGGTGAGAGCTATCGGTTCTGCCTGTTGGGAGGTGGTATGAGATGGTAGAGGTGAAGCTTCAATTGTCTGGGTCCCATAATTATGATGAAGGTCTCCCAGATGATGGCATATCATGCCATGAAGGGTGGGGATTTTTGAGAGCTGCCATCAATGAACCAGTGTGGGGTGTCTGGGTCTAGGATGAGCTGATCTGTTAAATGTTGGAAGGGGTTTTGGGTAAGATCTACTGTTAGGCTGCAGCTATGTAGAAGGGGGTCTGTTGTAAAGGATGTGGGTAACAAGCTGGCAGGGTTGACAGGAAAGCAGGGAGAGAATGAGAGCTGAGGGTCAAGGAGAAAAGCCACGTAGGACCTGGACCCTGGAAGGGGGAAGAGAGAGGAAAGCCGGATGTGATGGTAAGTCTCGGAAGCTGTGTGGAGAGCAGACTGTTAAAGGGGCACGCCTGGAGAGTTTATTTGCCTCGGGTACGAAGGCTGTGAATGCCTGGAGAGTTCATTTGCTTTGGGTACGAGGGCTGCGGTAGCAGCCACGGCCTGTGTGCAGGGAAGCCGCCCCTGGTCACCGTGTCCAGCCGTTTTGATAGACAGGCTATGGGAGCCCAGGTGTCTCCAGACCCCTGACATAGAAGTCCCAGGGCCTGTCCTTGGTTGCAATGGGCAAAGAGAAAGAAGGTCTGGTGTGATCTTGCAGGTAGAGAGTTGGCACTCGGAGGAGGCTCTGGGTGAGCTGGCTAATAGGACTGGCCAGCAAGGAGGGCTTAAAGAGGGGCTCATCCAGACATCCTTTAGTTGCTTCACAGAGTGGCTTTGTAATGAGGGAGAAGTTAGGGATCCAGATACGGAAGAAGTTTAGGAGGCCAAGGATAGACAGGAGTTCCCTTTTTGTTTTTGGAAGTGGATAGTTAATTAAGGCCTGGATTCTATCTGGGTGAATAGTTCTTTGTTGGTGGGATATGGCGAGCCCCAGGTAGGTGACTTCTGTCTGGGTTATTTGGGCCCTGGATTGGGACACCCCATAACCCCAGGGTCCCAGGGCCCCAAGGAGTTTGGCAGTATGTTGGGGGCAGAGTTTTCAGGTTGGGCTACAAAGGAGGAGGTCATCTATATATTAGAGGAGATGACTCAGGGCTAGGTCGAGTGTCTGTAGGTCCTTTTGTAAAGCCTGTCCAAAAAAGTGGGGGCTGTCTCTGAACTTCTGGGGGAGAACTGTCCATGTTACTTGTTGGGAAACGTGAGTCTCGGGGTCTTGCCAGGTGAAGGTGAAAAGGGGTTGGGAGAGGGCGTGGAGGGAGATGGTGAAAAAGGTGTCTTTGAGACCTAATACCATGAAGTAGGTTGCTGTCAGAGGTATGGCAGACAGAAGGGTGTAAGGGTCAAGGACTACTGGGAATGTCAGCGTGATGGCCTCTTTGATTTTTCGCAGATCCTGGATCAGTCTCCAAGAGTTTGGCCCCTTCCTTACTGCCAAAATAAGGGTGTTGTGTGGTGAATTGGTAGGAGTTAAAATACAGGCTTGAAGAAGATGGTCTGTGATAGGCTTAAGTCCCTTGTAGGCCTCCAGGGTGAGAGAGTACTGTCGTTGGGTGATTATAGTCGAGGGGTCCTTTAGGGTAATGTGGACTGGGGGATGATGTTTGGCTATAGATTGGTGATCAGTGTTCCAGATTTGGGGGTCTAAGGTGGGTAGATCCAAGGAAGGTCAGGGGTGAGCAATAGGGATGGTCCAGGTGCCATCTGCATGCAGAATATAGAGCCTGTATCAAAGTGGGGTATGGTAATAAAGACCCCCATTTTGGATAACAAATCTCTCCCTAGGAGTGCCATCAGGCACTGAGGCATTATGAGGAATGAGTGTATGAGGGTCGATTTTCCAAATTGACAGAGTAACGGAGGGCTGGTTTTTTACCTAAGGGAACTCCAGAGGCCCCCTTGATTGTGAGTTCTGAGTCTTGAGTTGGGCCAGAGTAGTTAAGAGAGAGAAAGCAGCTCCAGTGTCTACTATAAAGGAGGTCTTTTTTCTGGCCGCTACCCTGTCTACCCTAAGTTCCAAGCTTGTGTCTGGGACACAGACCGGGGGACTGGAACCCAGGCCCCATCACTGGAACAACTCTCATAGGGTTGGGCTGGGGTTTTGGGGGAGAAGTAGGGATCTCCCCAGGGGCACCAGGGCGACCCTGCAGACATTCCACTCTCCAGGTCTGGGAGGCGGGGACCTCCCCAGGGTTGTCAAGGCATCCCTGGGGACAGTCCATCTTCCAGTGTCCCCACTGACTACGGGTTGGGCATGCTTTTGTAGGGGGCCATGGGTTTGGGCATGCCTTTGCCCAGTGTCCCAACTGATTGCATCAGAAGCAGGGTCCAGGGGGGCATCTTAACCCCCATTCTGGGATGACTTGGGCCAGGCTGATCTCTTCCCTTAATTGCTGCTGCCAAAAAGGCATATTTAGTTTTTTTCTCTCAGTCTTTTTCTCTCTTAGCCTTCTCTTCTTTATTATTGAACACCTTGAAGGCTACTTCTAGAAGGTCTCTTTGGGGTCTCAGGGCCCTTCTCTAGTTGTCAAAGCTTGTGTCTAATGTCAGGAGCTAACTGACTGATGAATTGAACACGAAGGTAGAGGAACCCAGCAGGGGTAGTAATATCTGGGTTGGTATACTTCTGGACTGCCTCTGTGAGGCATGCCAAGAATAAGGCTGGATTTTCATCTGCCCCTTGGGGATTTCCCTGACTTTATCATAATTGACATGGATATGAGTATTTTTCTGCATTCCTTTTAGAAGGCAGGTAATTATATGATTGGGTCTCCTGAAACCTGGGTCACCGGGCTGGTGGGTCCATTGGGGATCTCACTGAGGCACCGCCTCATCAGCAGCTGGGCTATCCCTGTCTTGGTTATGTAAGTGATCGGCATGGGCTTTTGCTGCTTGCCAGATACGGTCTTTTTCATCTGAGGTGAGAGTGGCATTTAGGATATAATATACGTCACTCCATGTGAGGTTATAGGCCTGGGAAAGTCTCAAGAATTTTTTTCTATATCTGGTAGGATTTTCAGAAAATGATCCTAACTTTTCTTCTATCTGACTCATGTCTGACAATGAAAATGGAACATGGACTGGGGTGGGGCCCTCTGGTCCTGCCACCTCTCTCAGGGGAAACATGTACTGACTCTGGCGGGGGTGAGGTGGGGAGGGAAGTGGGAAGGGGTTGGGAAGATGGAGCAGTGGGGTTGAGGGAGAGNGGGTGGCGGGGGTGGGGTGGGGTGGGGTCCTAAGATGGTGGAGGAATAGGATGGGAAGACCACTTTTTCCCCCACAAATTCATTGAAAGAACATTTGAACGCTGAGCATATTCCACAAAACAACTTCTGAATGCTGGCAGAGGACATCAGGCACCCAGAAAGGCAGCCTATTGTCTTCGAAAGGAGGTAGGACATATTTTGTCTTTTATATTTTAAAAGATAAAACCACAGACAAAAGAGTTAGGGATGGATAACAGTCCCAAGAAGGGAGTCCTAAAAGAGGAGAAGTTTCCAAACACCAGGAGACCCTTTCACCGGTGGGTCTGTAGGGAGTTTTGGAATCCCAGAGGGCAACGTAACTGGGAGGAAAAATAAATAAATAAAACCCACAGATTACGTGCCTGGGGCCTGAATGCCCTGAGGGCAATCTAAGGGAACTGATGTGAGAGAGCAACCCAAACTGTGGGATAGCCAGAGAGAGAGAGAGAAAAGAGAGCGAGAGAATTATCCTGCAAAAAGCCCTAACTTAAGTCACTGCCAGCCTGCTCACAGAACAAAGGACTGAGCGAATACCAGAGGAGAGCTGGCCTCTGCGGACCAGCCCATGCCCCGCAGGCAGGCAGGGGGCAGCCAGTGCCAGAAAGGGGCAATCTCGGCCCCAGAGATGGCATCCTCTACCAAACTGCAAGCAGGCTCCTGGTTGTTAACCAAGACTTCTTGGGATTCTGGACGGTTGACATCCACCAGGAGGATCGCAGCCAGAGATCAGCTCTCCAGAGGAGACACACGGCACATCTGAGACTGGCACGCCCACTGCCACCCAGGAAACCGAGCAGCTGGGACTGGGGAGGTGATAAGACGCACTGTACCTGGGGAGAGTGCGCTTGCCAAGCACCTGGTCGCCTGAGCTGCTCGAACCTGGAAAGGGCACAAAATGCAGGCCCAACCGAGTCTGTGCATTTGTGGAGTACCCAAAAACTCGAACCTGAATGGCTTAGACCTGGGAAGTGCACGCAACCCAGGCCCACCTCAGGCAGTTCCCCAGCAGAGCAACCTAGAGCCTGAGAAGTATAGACTGGGAAAGCACACACGCCATAAGTGGGGGCAAACCCAGTGAGGCTGAGAAACTGCAAGCACTCCCCACACGCCAGTGATATTTGTTTGCAGTGTTCCTCCCTCCCCAGAGCACGACTGAACAAGTGAGCCTAAATAAGTGACCACCTTCATCCCCTTGTGTCACAGAGGAAATTAGACACTGAAGAGACCAGCAAACAGAAGAAGCTAAAATAAACAGAGGGAACCACTTTGAAAGTGACAGGTGCAACAGGTTAAAACCGTGAAGTTAGCATGACTGCATTGGAAGGGGCCTATAGATCTTGAGAAGTATAAGCCAGATCAAGGAACTATCTGAAACTGAACTTACTCCAAACTGCCCACAACAGCTCCAGAGAAATTCCTAGATATATTTTTTCTATTATCATTTTTAAATTAAAAAATATTGTTTTATTTTTAAGTTCTCTAATACTCCTTTAATTTTCATTTTCATAACCTATTATTAACTTTCAAAAAAAGAACCTATTTTTAAAGCAAACTTCATATATCTATTTTATAATTTTTGTGACTTTGTTTTTTTTAAGATTGTATTTTTGAGAGTCTAACCTCTACTCTAGATTTTTAATCTTTGCTTTCTGGTATTTGTTATCAATTCTGTACCTTTCAGAATCTAATCTTTAGTACCCATTTTTACTTAGGGGTGTGATTACTGGCTTGATTGCTCTCTTCCCTTTTGATTCTCCTTTTCTCCCCCAAGTCACCTCTATCTCCTCCCTCCCCCTTCTCTTCTCTACCCAACTCTGTAAATCTCTGGGTGTTCCAGGCTGTGGAGAACTCTTAGGGAACTGCTTACTGGCTAGATCTGTCTCTCTTCTTTTGATTCCTCCTTTTCTCTTCCTGGTCACCTCTATCTTCTTCCTCCCTCTTCTGTTCTCTATGGAACTCCATGAACTTCTCTGATGAGTCCAACCTGTGGAGCGCACTTAGGGAATGATTACTGGCCAGCTTGCTCTCTCCCCTTTTGATTCCCCCTCTTCTCCTCCTGGTCACCTCTATCTCCCTCCTCCCTCTTCTCTTCTCCATGTAACTCTGTGAACCTCTCCAGGTTCCCTAACTGTGGAGAATCTTTTCATCATTAACCTGTATGTTTTATAATCAGTGCTGTATGGATGGAGAAGTCTTGAGGCTACTGTAAGAATAGGACTGAAAACCAGAGGCAGGAGGCTTAAAACCAAAACCTGAGAACACCAGAGAACTCCTGACTCCAGGGAACATTAATCGATAAGAGCTCATCCAAAAGCCTCCATAACTACACTGAAACCAAGCACCACCCAAGGGCCAACAAGTTCTGGAGCAAGACATACCACGCAAATTCTCCAGCAATGCAGAAACATACCCTGAGCTTCAATATACAGGCTGCCCAAACTCACACCAAACCCATAGATACCTCAAAACTCTCTACTGGACACGTCATTGCACTCCAGAGAGAAGAGATCCAACTCCACAAACCAGAACACTGACACAAGCTTCCCTAACCAGGAAACCTTGAAAAGCCACTCATCCAACCCCACCCACAGTGAGGAACCTCCATGATAAAGAGGAACCACAAACTTCCAGAGTACAGAAAGGCCACCCCAAACACAGCAATCTAAATAAGATGAAAAGGCAGAGAAATACTCAGCAGGTAAAGGAACATGATAAATGCCCACCAAACCAAACAAATGAGGAGTCTACCTGAAAAGAATTTAGAATAATGATAGTAAAAATGATCCAAAATCTTGAAAAAAAAAAAAAAGGGAGTTCCAGATAAATAGCCTGGAGACAAGGATTAAGAAGATGCAAGAAATGTTTTAACAAGGACCTAGAAGAAATAGAAAAGAGTCAACCAATAATGAATAATGCAATAAATGAGATCAAAATCACTCTGGAGGGAACCAACAGTAGAATAACTGAGGCAGAAGATAGGATAAGTGAGGTAGAAGATAGAATGGTAGACATAAATGAAGCAGAGAGAAAAAAGAGAAAAGAATTAAAAGAAATGAAGCAAACCTGAGAGACTTCTGGGACTATGTTAAATGCCTCAACATTCAAATCATAGGAATCTCAGAAGAAGACAAAAAGAAGAAAGGCCATGAGAAAATACTTGAGGAGATAATAGTTGAAAACTTCCCTAAAATGGGGAAGGAAATAGCCACCCAAGTCCAAGAAACCCAGAGAGTCCCAAACAGGATAAACCCAAGGTGAAACACCACAAGACACATATTAATCAAATTAACAAAGATCAAACACAAAGAACAAATATTAAAAGCAGCAAGAGAAAAACAACAAATAACACACAAGTCAATTTCCATAAGGATAATAACTGATCTTTCAATAGAAACTCTTCAGGCCAGAAGGGAATGGCAGTACATATTTAAAGTGATGAAAGAGAAAAACCTACAACCCATATTACTGTACCAGGCAAGGATCTCATTCAAATATGAAGGAGAAATCAAAAGCTTTACAGACAAGCAAAAATTCAGAGAATTCAGCACCACCAAACCAGCTCTTCAACAAATGCTAAAGGATCTTCTCTAGACAGGAAACAGAGAAAACATTATAAACTCGAACCCAAAACAACAAAGTAAATGGCAACAGGATCATACTTATCAATAATTACCCTAAATGTAAGTGGGTTGAATGCCCCAACCAAAAGACAAAAGCTGGCTGAATGGATACAGAAACAAGACCCCTATATAGATTGTATACAAGAGACCCACCTCAAAACAAGAGACACATACAGACTGAAATTGAAGGGCTGGAAAAAGATATTCCAACCAAATGGAGACCAAAAGGAAGCAGGAGTAGCAATACTCATATCAGATAAAATAGACTTTAAAATAAAGGCTGTGGAAGTGACAAAGAAGGACACTACATAATGATCAAAGGATCTATCCAAGAAAAAGATATAACAATTATAAATATATCATTTATAACAAAGGAGCACCACAATATGTAAGGCAAATGCTAACAAGTATGCAGATGACACCACCTTTTGGCAGAAAGTGAAGAGGAACTCAAAAGCACCTTGATGAAAGTGAAAGAGGAGAGTGAAAAAGTTGGCTTAAAGCTCAACATTCAGAAAACTAACATCATGGCATCTGGTCCCATCCCTTCATGGGAAATAGATGGGAAGACAGTGGAAACAGTGTCAGACTTTATTTTTTTAGGCTCCAAAATTACTGGAGATGGTGATTGCAGCCATGAAATTAAAGACACTTACTCCTTGGAAGGAAAGTTATGACCAACCTAGATAGTATATTCAAAAGCAGAGACATTACTTTGCCAACAAAGATCCATCTAGTCAAGGCTATGGTTTTCCCAGTGTTCATGATGTGAGTGTTGGACTGTGAAGAAAGCTGGGCACTGAAGAACTGATGCCTTTGAACTGTGGTGTTGAAGAAGACTCTTGAGAGTCCCTTGGACTGTAAGGAGGTCCAACCAGTCCATTCTAAAGGAGATCAGTCTTGGGTGTTCTTTGGAAGGAATGATGCTAAAGCTGAAACTCCAGTACTTTGGCCACCTCATGCAAAGAGTTGACTCATTGGAAAAGACTCTGATGCTGGGAGGGATTGGGGGCAGGAGGAGAAGGGGACGACAGAGGATGAGATGGCTGGATGGCATCACCAACTCTATGGATATAAGTTTGAGTGAACTCCGGGAGTTGGTGATGCACAGGGAGGCCTGGCATGCTGAGATTCATGGGGTCGCAAAGAGTCTGACACATCTGAGCGACTGAATGGAACTGAACTGAACAAGTATGAAAGGGGAAATTAACAATAACACAATAATAGTAGGAGACTTTAATACCCCACTCACACCTGTGGATAGATCAACTAAACAGAAAGTTAACAAGGAAACACACCTATACACCAACAATGAGAAAACAGAAAGAGAAATTAAGGGAAAAATTCCATTCACCACTGCAATGAAGAGAATAAAATACTTGGGAATAAATCTACCTAAAGAAACAAAAGACATATATAGAAAACTATAAAACACTGATGGAAGAAATCAACAGGACACAAATAGATGGAGAAATATACCGTGTTCATGGATCAGAAGAATCAATATAGTGAAAATGAGTATACTACCCAAAGCAACCTATAGACTCAATGCAATCCCTATCAAGATACCAACGGTATTTTCACAGAACTAGAACAAATAATTTCACAACTTGTATGGAAATACAAAAAAAACTCAAATAGCCAAGGCAATCTTGAGAAAGAAGAATGGAACTGGAGGAATCAGCCTGCCTGACTTCAGGCTCTACTACAAAGCCACAGTCATCAAGACAGTATGGTACTCGCACAAAGACAGAAACATAGAACAATGGAACAAGATAGAAAGCCCAGAGATAAATCCATGCACCTATGGTCACTTTATCTTTGACAAAGGAGGCAAGAATATACACTGGAAAAAAGACAATCTTTTCAACAAGTGGTGCTGGGAAAACTGGCCAATCACTTGTAAAAGAATGAAACTAGAACACTTTCTAACACCACACACAAAAATAAACCCAAAATGGATTAAAGATCTAAATGTAAGACCAGAAACTATAAAACTGCTAGAGGAAAACATAGGCAAAACACTCTCTGATGTAAATCATAGCAGGATCCTCTATGACCCACCTCCCAGAGTAATGGAAATAAAAACAATAATAAACAAATGGGACCTAATTAAAATTAAAAGCTTTTGCACAACGAAGGAAACTATAAGCAAGGTGAAAAGACAGCCTTCAGAATGGGATAAAATAATAGCAAATGAAGCAACTGACAAAGAATTAATCTCAAAAATATACAAGCAACTCCTGCAGCTCAATTCCAGAAAAATAAGCGACCCATTCAAATATTGGGCCAAAGAACTAAACAGACATTTCTCCAGAGAAGACATACAGATGGCTAACAAACACATGAAAAGATGCTCAACATCAATTATAAGAGAAATGCAAATCAAAACCACAATGAGATACCATCTCATGCTAGTCAGAATGGCTGCTATCCAAAAGTCTAGAAACAATAAATGCTGGAGAGGGTGTGGGAAAAGGGAACCCTCTCACACTGTTGGTGGGAATGGAAACTCATACAGCCACTATGGAGAACAGTGTGGAGATTCCTTAAAAAACTGGAAATAGAACTGCTATATGACCCAGCAATCCCACTGCTGGGTATACACACCTAGGAAACCAGAACTGAAAGAGACACATGTACCTCAATATTCATCACAGCACTATTTATAATAGCCAGGACATGGAAGCAACCTAGATCTCCATCAGCAGACAAATGGATAAGAAACCTGTGGTACATATTCACAATGGAGTATTATTCAGCCGTTAAAAATAATAAATTTGTATCAGTTCTAATGAGGTGGAGCCTATTATACAGAGTGAAGTCAGTCAGAAAGAAAAAACACCAATACAGTATAATAACTCATATATAAGGAATTTAGAAAGATGGTAATGATAACCCTATATGCAAAACAGCAAAAGAGACACAGATGTATAGAACAGTCTTTTGGACTTTGGGAGAAGACGAAGGTGGGATGATTTGAGAAAATAGCATTGAAACTTGTATATTATATGTGAAATAGATCACCAGTCCAGGTTTGATGTATGAGAAAGGGTGCTCAGGGTTGGTGCAATGGGATGACCCAGAGGGATGGGATGGGGAGGAAAGTGGGAGGGGGGTTCAGGATGGGGAACACATGTACACCCATGGCTGATTCATGTCAATGTATGGCAAAAACCACTACAATATTGTAAAGTACTTAGCCTCCAATTAAAAGAAATAAAAAAATTTTAAATTGGAAATAAAAAAAAAAGAAAATAGCACATGGACTTGGTGGGGCCCTCTGATTCTGCCACCTCCCTCAGGGGAAACATGTGTTGGGTACGTGACCATGTGGGGAGGGGGGAGAGAAGGAGGGAGGCGGAATCAGGGAGATGGGGTAGTGGGGTCTATGGGGAGTCAGGAGAGGTTTTGGGGTCAGTAGGTGAGTTGGATGAGGGGGAAGGAGAGGGTTAGTGGAATGACAGGTAGGAAGAGGGCTCATCCGCAGGGCCAACTCCGGGGGTGCAGAAGCTTGCAGTCGGCTGTTAGTTGAAGAAGAGCCCTTTTGCTTGGGAAGCAAGGTGCACAGAAGGACCTCGTGAGTGGAGCAGGCCTTGCATAGGGAGGGCCTGCTCTGAAGGGCCCAAAAGGCTTGGGCATATGGGACCTCTGACCACTCACCATTCTGTTTAAGGAAGTCGGGGAGATTTTGAAGATTGTTAAAATCAAATGAGGGACAGCGGTGAGGAGATACCCCTCGTCCAAGGTAAGGAGCAGTGGCTGTGCTTTGCTGGAGCAGCCATGAAGAGATACCCGACGTCCAAGGCGAGAGAAACCCAAGTACGATGGTAAGTGTTGCGAGAGGGCATCAGAGAGCAGACACATTGAAACCATAATCACAGAAAACTAGTCAATCTAATCACACCGATCACAACCTTGTCTAACACAGTGAAACTAAGCCATGCCCTGTGGGGCCACCCAAGATGGGCAGATCATGGTGGAGAGGTTGACAGAATGTGGTCCACTGGAGAAGGGAATGGCAAACCATTTCAGTATTCTTGCCTAGAGAACCCATGAACAGTATGAAAAGGCAAAATGATAGGATACCAAAAGAGGAACTCCCCAGGTCTGTAGGTGCCCAATATGCTACTGGAGATCAGTGGAGAAATAACTTCAGAAAGAATGAAGAGTTGGAGCCAAAGCAAAAACAATACCTAGTGGTGGATGTGACTGGTGAGAAGGAAGCTCCGATGCTGTAAAGAGCAATATTGCATAGGAACCTGGAATGTTAGGTCCATGAATCAAGGCAAATTGGAAGTGGTCAAACAGGAGATGGCAAGAGTGAACGTCGACATTCTAGGAATCAGCAAACTTTTGGACTGGAATGGGTGAATTTAACTCAGGTGACCATTATATCTACTACTGTGAGCAGGAATCCCTCAGAAGAAATGGAGTAGCCATCATGGTCAACAAAAGAGTCCGAAATGCAGTACTTGGATGCAATCTCAAAAATGACAGAATGATCTCTGTTCGTTCCAAGGCAAACCATTCAATATCACAGTAATCCAAGTTTATGCCCCAACCAGTAGTGCTGAAGAAGCTGAAGCTGAAGGTTCTATGAAGACCTACAAGACCTTTTAGAACTAACACCCAAAAAAGATGTCCTTTTCATTATAAGGAACTGGAATGCAAAAGTAGGAAGTCAAGAAACACCTGGAGTAACAGGAAAATTTGGTCTTGGAATACAGAATGAAGCAGGGCAAAGGCTAAGAGAGTTTTGCCAAGAGAACGCACTGGTCATAGCAAACACCCTCTTCAAACAACACAAGAGAAGACTCTACACATGGAAATCACCAGATGGTCAATACCAAAATCAGATTGATTACATTCTTTGCAGCCAAAGATGGAGAAGCTCTATACAGTCAGCAAAAACAAGACTGGGAGCTAACTGTGGCTCAAATCATGAACTCCTTATTGCCAAATTCAGACTGAAATTTAAGAAAGTAGGGAAAACCACTAGACCATTCAGGTATGACCTAAAGCAAATCCTGTATGATTATACAGCGGAAGTGAGAAATAGATTTAAGGGTCTAAATCTGATAGATAGAGTGCCTGATGAACTATGGAATGAGGTTCGTGACATTGTACAGGAGATAGGGATCAAGACCATCCCCATGGAAAAGAAATGCAAAAAGGCAAAATGGCTGTCTGGGGAGGCCTTACAAATAGCTGTGAAAAGAAGAGAAGCGAAAAGCAAAGGAGTAAAGGAAAGATACAAGCATCTGAATGCAGAGTTCCAAAGTATAGCAAGAAGAGATAAGAAAGCCTTCTTCAGAAATTAATGCAAGGAAATAGAGGAAAACAACAGAATGGGAAAGACTAGAGATCTCTTCCAGAAAATTAGAGATACCAAGGGAACGTTTCATGCACAGATGGGCTCAATAAAGGACAGAAATGGTATGGACCTAACAGAAGCAGAAGATATTAAGAAGAGGTAGCAAGAATACACAGAAGAACTGTACAAAAAAGATCTTCATGACCCAGATAATCATGATGGGTGATCACTCACCTAGAGCCAGACATCCTTGGAATGTGAAGTCAAGTGGGCCTTAGAAAGCATCACAAATCAATGTAAAGAAATAGAGGAAAAGAACAGAATGGGAAAGACTAGAGATCTCTTCAAGAAAATTAGAGATACCAAGGGAACATTTCATGCAAAGATGGGCTCAATAAAGGACAGAAATGGTATGGACCTAACAGAAGCAGAAGATATTAAGAAGAGGTAGCAAGAATACACAGAAGAACTGTACAAAAAAGATCTTCATGACCCAGATAATCATGATGGTGTGATCACTCACCTAGAGCCAGACATCCTGGAATGTGAAGTCAAGTGGGCCTTAGAAAGCATCACTATGAACAAACCTAGTGGAGGTGAGGGAATTCCAGTTGAGCTATTTCAGATCCTGAAAGATGATGCTGTGAAAGTGCTGCACTCAACATGGCCACAGGACTGGAAAAGGTCAGTTTCCATTCCAATCCCCAAGAAAGGCAATGCCAAAGAATGCTCAAACTACTGCACAATTGCACTCATCTCGCACATGTTTCCGTGGTGGCTCAGATGGTAAAGTGTCTGCCTACAATGTGGGAGACCCAGGTTCCATCCCTGTGTTGGGAAGATCTCCTGGAGAAGGAAATGGCAACCCACTCCAGTATTCTTGCCTGGAGAATCCCACAGACGGAAGAACATGGTACGCTACAGTCCATGGGGTCATAAAGAGTCGGACACGACTGAGCGAGCCTCACTTCACTTCACACGCTAGTAAAGTAATGCTCAAAATTCTCCAAGCCAGGCTTCAGCAATATGTGAACCGTGAACTTCCAGATGTTCAAGCTGCTTTTAGAAAAGGCAGAGGAACCAGAGATCAAATTGCCATCATCCGCTGTATCATTGAAAAAGCAAGAGAGTTCCAGAAAAACATCTATTTCTGCTTTATTGACTATGTCAAAGCCGTTGACTGTGTGGGTCACAATAAACTGTGGAAAATTTTGAGAGAGATGGGAACACGAGACCACCTGACCTGCCTCTTGAGAAACCTATATGCAGGTCAGGAAGCAACAGTTAGAACTGGACATGGAACAACAGACTGGTTCCAAATAGGAAAAGGAGTACATCAAGGCTGTATATTGTCACCCTGCTTATTTAACTTATATGCAGAGTACATCATGAGAAATGCTGGACTGGAAGAAGCACAAGCTGGAATCAAGATTGCTGGGAGAAATATCAGTCACCTCAGATATGCAGATGACACCACCCTTATGGCAGAAAGTGAAGAGGAACTCAAAAGCCTCTACTCTTGAGAAACCTATATGCAGGTCAGGAAGCAACAGTTAGAACTGGACATGGAACAACAGACTGGTTCCAAATAGGAAAAGGAGTACATCAAGGCTGTATATTGTCACCCTGCTTATTTAACTTATATGCAGAGTACATCATGAGAAATGCTGGACTGGAAGAAGCACAAGCTGGAATCAAGATTGCTGGGAGAAATATCAGTCACCTCAGATATGCAGATGACACCACCCTTATGGCAGAAAGTGAAGAGGAACTCAAAAGCCTCTTGATGAAAGTGAAAGAGGAGAGTGGAAAAGTTGGCTTAAAGCTCAACATTCAGAAAACGAAGATCATGGCATCTGGTCCCATCACTTCATGGGAAATAGATGGGAAACAGTGGAAACAGTGTCAGACTTTATTTTGGCGGCTCCAAAATCACTGGAGATGGTGATTGCAGCCATGAAATTAAAAGACGCTTACTCCTTGGAAGGAAAGTCATGACCAACCTAGACAGTTCAGTTCAGTTCAGTCGCACAGTCGTGTCCGACTCTTTCTGACCCCATGAATCGCAGTATGCCAGGCCTCCCTGTCTCACCAACTCCCGGAGTTCACTCAGACTCACATCCATTGAGTCCGTGATGCCATCCAGCCATCTCATCCTCGGTCATCCCTTTCTCCTCCTGCCCCCAATCCCTCCCAGCATCAGAGTCTTTTCCAATGAGTCAACTCTTCGCATGAGGCGGCCAAAGTACTGGAGCTTCAGCTTTAGCATCATTCCTTCCAAAGAAATCCCAGGGTTGATCTCCCTCAGAATGGACTGGTTGGATCTCCTTGCAGTCCAAGGGACTCTCAAGAGTCTTCTCCAACACCACAGTTCAAAAGCATCAATTCTTCTGTGCTCAGCCTTCTTCACAGTCCAACTCTCACATCCATACATGACCAAAGGAAAAACCATAGCCTTGACTAGACGGACCTTAGTCGGCAGAGTAATGTCTGCTTTTGCATATTCAAAAGCAGAGACATTACTTTGCCAACAAAGGTCCATCTAGTCAAGGCTATGGTTTTTCCAGTAGTCATGTATGGGTGTGAGAGTTGGACTGTGAAGAAAACTGAGTGCCGAAGAATTGATGCTTTTCAACTGTGGTGTTGGAGAAATCTCTTGAGAGTCCCTTGGACTGCAAGGAGATCCAACTAGTCCATTCTAAAGGAGATCAGTCCTGGGATTTCTTTGGAAGGAATGATGCTAAAGCTGAAGCTCCAGTACTTTGGCCACCTCATGCGAAGAGTTGACTCATTGGAAAAGACTCTGATGCTGGGAGTGATTGGGGGCAGGAGAAAAGAACGACAGAGGATGAGATGGCTGGATGGCATCACCGACTAGACAGACGTGAGTTTGAGTGAACTCCAGGAGTTGGTGATGGGCAGTGAGGCCTGGCGTGCTGCAATTCATGGGGTCGCAAAGAGCTGGACACGATTGAGCGACTGAACTGAACTGAATTGAAAGTCAAATGTGCCGAATTCAGGTCAGCGGTCTTGCTTGTCTAATTAGTATTGAGGCCAGATCTGTATATAGAGTTGTTTTAAGTGGTTAGCTTTGAGTTTGGTGAGTAAGAGAGATTTGAGATTTTTGAGAACATAAGCCAGAGGGGAATCTTTTGAGACAGATTGGCCAGACTCCATAATTGAAAGGCAAGCAGAGGCTCCTATTGGGAGTTCAAGTCGTCACCCGTAGTCACAATAGGAGTTATGAGAAGAGAGCTCTGTGTCACTCACCTACAGAGTGGCCCTAGACCGGGTCCTCAAGACCTAGAGAGGACTGAGTTCTAGGGCGTCTCTAAAACACGGTCCAGATCTTACCTTAATCTAGGGGCTTGCTTGTGTGGAGTTTTGCATCTAGAGTGGTCGAATGGCAAGAGTTCCTATTCCTCAGGTCGTCAGAGAGAGAGAGAGAGAGAGAGAGAGAGAAGGGGTAGAGCCGAGGCCTGGGGGTACGCAAAGTACTGGTAAAGCCTTAGAACAAGGCTTGTAGCACTCACAAAAGCACTAGGCATCCCCGAGGGGATCTTAGGAGCCCTGGCAGAAAGTGAGCTCGGTGGGTGTTCACGCTCCCAGACTCCAGGAAAAGGGAAAACAATGAGAGGAAGGGAGAGTAAAAGAGTCAGAGAGAGTAAGACGAGTGCCTCACCCTCTCCCGGGTTTTGGCACCAAGAATGTAAGGTATAGTTCA
Organism: Aepyceros melampus; assembly: GCA_006408695.1. Lineage (NCBI taxonomy): Eukaryota > Metazoa > Chordata > Mammalia > Artiodactyla > Bovidae > Aepyceros > Aepyceros melampus. The sequence continues at coordinate 368,495 of SJXQ01004163.1, read as the reverse complement.
GTTCGAGGCAGAAAAGAAGGACAGAGGACCTCAACAGAAGTTGAGGCATTTATTCAGGCAAGGAGGGGCGACAGTCGGCCTAATGACCAGGCTGAGTGCAAGAGGAATGAGGGAGGCTTTATATTTAAAGGGAGGTTTGTGGAAGCGATAAGGGAAACATTAGTCAGGTGGGATGTTTTGGGTATTCTTTAGTTGAGATGGCATTTGTAGTTGGGCAAGGGGTGATAAGTCCTCTGGGCAGGGGGTGATAAGTCTCTGGCAGATGTAGAGAGTGGAAGTTTTCTGGACAGGGGGTGATAAGTCCCCTGGGCAGGGGGTGATAAGTCTCCTGTAGATACAACTGGCCTGGAGCATCAGGGCAGGACCTAAAGTTTGGTTTTGTTTTCTCTGAAGCTAGAAGATTCAGCAAGGGCCTTTGCCACTGTTGTTTTCTTTTCTAGGCCCAAAGACTCCTTCACTGCCTGTTTTTTGTAAATAGTTTTATTGGAACACAGCCATTCTCAGTATCCACACTCATCTGCCTATGTAGTGTCTCTGATTATTTTGTACTACAAGAGTAGGGTTCAGTGGTTATAATGTAGAATGTATGGCTCTCAAAGCCAATATATTTACTACCTGACTCTTTACAGGAAAAAAAAAAATTGCTAACTTTTGATCCTGACAGTTCACCCAGAATTATCGTCAGTATCCTGAGTGCAAAAATTTTCACCTTCATAAATCCCCTAATCCATTGCTTCTCACATTTAAATGAACAAACAGATTACCTGGGGGTCTTATTAAAAATGCAGATTCTGATTCAGTAGGTCTGCAGTGAGGCTTGAGGTGCTGCATTTCTCATAAATACCAAGGTGATACCAGTATTGCTAGTTCTTAGATCAAAATGATCACCACAATGTCTAGTTAAATGTCCATCACCACACCTAGATAAGATTTTTTTTCTTGTGATGAGACTTAAGATTTACTCTATTAGCAAATTTTAAATATGAAATACAGTATTTTAAACTATATAAACAACTGACTGTATAGCACAGAGAATTCTACACAATAGTCTATAATTACCTATATGGGAAAAAGATCTTTTAAAAAAATGGATGCTGCTGCTGCTAAGTCACTTCAGTCGTGTCCGACTCTGTGCGACCCCGTAGACGGCAGCCCATCAGGCTCCTCAGACCCTGGGATTCCCTAGGCAAGAACACTGGAGTGGGTTGCCATTTCCTTCTCCAATGCATGAGAGTGAAAAGTGAAAGTGAAAGTCGCTCAGTCATGCCCGACCCTTAGCGACCCCATGGACTGCAGCCCAGCAGGCTCCTCCGTCCATGGGAGTTTCCAGGCAAGAGTACTGGAGTGGGGTGCCATTGCCTTCTCCAAAAAAAAAAAAAAAGGGATATATGTATATATATAACTGATTCACTTTGCTGTTCACCTGAAACTAGCACATTATAAATCAACTATACTCCAGTGAAAAATAAAAATAAAATAATAAAAATAAGCTATAGTCACCATGCTTTACTTCACACCTCCAGGACTTATTTATTTTATAATTGGAAGTTTGTACCTTTTGACTACCTTCACCCATTTCACCTGATCTTGATCCACATTGCCTCTGGCAACCACCAATGTGTTCTCTGTGAGTTTCTGTTTTCATGTTTGTTTTTTAGATTCCATATATAATGAGATCATATAGTCTTTGTCTTTTTCTCTCTGACTTATTTCACTTAGGATAATGTTCTCAGGGTTACCCCTGTTGTCACAAATGGAGGAATTTTCTTCATTTTTGTGGCTAAATAGTATTCTATTGTTTTATACGTTTATTTTATTCATTCATTCATTCATTCATTCATGGACATGTAGATTGTTTCCATGTCTTGATTATTGTAAATAATGCTGCAGTGAACACGAGGGTGCAGATATCTTTTTCAAGTTAGTGTTTTCATTTCCTTTGGATAAATACCCAGAAGTAGAATTGCTGGATTGTATGGTAATTTGTATGGGGGACTGTAACATTGTTCAGGAGGCAGGGATCAAAACCATCCCCAAGAAAAAGAAATGCAAGAAGGCAAAATGGTTGTCTGAGGAGGCCTTGCAAATAGCTGAAAGAAGAAGAGACGTGAAAGGCAAAGGAGACGAACAATACACCCATCTGAATTCAGAGTTCCAAAGAATAGCAAGGAGAGATAAGAAAGACTTCATAAGTGAACAGTGCAAAGAAATAGAGGAAAACAATAGAATGGGAAAGACTAGAGATCTCTTCAAGAGAATTAGAAATACCAAGGGAACATTTCATGCAAATATGGGCACAATAAAGGACAGAAATGATATGGGACCTAACAGAAACAGAAGATATTAAGAAGAGATGCCAAGAATACACAGAATAAAAATACAAAAAAGATCTTCATGACCCAGATAACCACAATGTTGTGATCGCTCACCTAGAGCCAAACATCTTGGAGTACAAAGTCAAGTGGGCCTTTAGAAGCATCATATGAACAAAGAGGGTGGAGGTGATGGAATTCCAGCTGAGCTGTTTCAAATCCTAAAAAATGATGCTGTAAAGTGCTGCATTCAATATGCAAGCAAATTTGGAAAACTCAGCACTGGCCACGAGTCTGGGAAAGGTCAGTTTTCATTCCAATCCCAAAGAAAGGTAATGCCAAAGAATGTTCAAACTACCACACAATTACACTCATTTCACATGCTAGCAAAGTAATGCTCAAAATTCTCCAAGCTAGGCTTCAACAGTACGTGAACTGAGAACTTCCGATGTTCAAGCTGGTTTTAGAAAAGGCAGAGGAACTAGAGGTCAAATTGCCAACGTCCGTTGGGTTATAGAAAAAGCAAGAGAATTCCAAAAGAACATCTACTTTTGCTTCAATGACTACGCTAAAACTTTTGACTGTATGGATCACAAAAAGCTGTGGAAAATTCTTGAAGAAATGGGAATACCAGACCACCTTACCTGCCTCCTGCAAAACCCATATGCAGGTACAGAAGCAACAGTTAGAACCAAACATGGAACAACAGACTGGTTCCAAATTGGGAAAGAAGTACGTCAAGGCTGTATATTGTCACCCTGCTTATTTAACTTCTATGCAGAGTACGTCATGAGAAACGCTGGGCTGGATGAAGCACAAGTTGGAATCAAGATTGCAGGGAGAAATATCAATAACCTCAGATATATAGATGACACCACCTTTATGACAGAAAGTGAAGAGGAACTAAAGAGCCTCTTGATGAAAGTGAAAGAGGAGAGTGAAAAAGCTGGCTTAAAACTCAACATTCAAAAAACTAAGATCATGGCATCCAGTCCCATCACTTCATGAAATAGATGGGGAAACAACGGAAACAGTGACAGACTTTTCTTGGGCCCCAAAATCGCTGCAATTGGTGACTGCAGCCATGAAATTAATAGATGCTTGCTCCTTGGAAGAAAAGTTATGACAAACCTAGACAGCATATTTAAAAGTAGAAACATCACTTTGCCAGCCAAGGTCCATCTAGTGAAAGCTATGGTTTCTTCAGTAGTCATGTATAGATGTGAGAGTTGGACCATAAAGAAGACAGCATGCCGAAGAATTGATGCTTTTGAACTGTGGTGCTGGAAAAGTCTGGAGAGTCCCCTGGACTGCAAGGAAATCAAACCAATCAATCCTAAAGGAACTCAACCCTGAACATTCATTGGAAGGACTGATGCTGAAGCTGAAGCTCCAGTACTTTGGCCACCTGATACGAAGAGACAACTCATTGGAAAAGACCCTGATGCTGGGAGAGACTGAATGCAAGAGAGAAAGGGACAACAGAGGATGAGATGGTTGGATGGCATCACCGACTCAATGGACATGAGTTTGAGCAAGCTCCAGGAGATGGTAAATGACAGGGAAGCCTGGTGTGCTGCCGTCTATGGGGTCGAAAATAGTTGGACATGACTGAGCAACTGAACAATAAAATCGTAATTCTAGTTTTAATTTACCTCCATACCATTTTCCATAGTGGCTGTAGCAATTTACATCCCCACCAACAGTGCACTAAAGTGAAAGTGAAAGTGTTAGTTACTGAGTCATGTCCAACTCTTTATGAGCCTGTGGATTGTAGCCCTCCAAGCTCCTCTCTCTATGAGATTCTCCAGGCAAGAACACTGCAGTGGGTTGCCATTCCCTTCTCCAGGAGATCTTCCTGACTCAGGGATCGAATCCAGGTCTCCTGCATTGCAGGCAGATTCTTAACAATCTGAGCCTACAAAGAAGCCCTAGGTACACTAGGGTTCCTTCTTTTCCATATCCTTACCAACACTTCTTTTTCTCTTTTTAACTGAAATATAGTTGATTTACAATGTTGTTCATCCCTGCTTTATAGCAAAATGCTGAAATTATAAAATATATATACACATATATATATATCCTTTTCCTCTATGGTTTATCATAGGATACTGAACCAACACTTATTTCTTATCTTTTTGATAACACCCTTTCTAGTAGATGTGAGATGATCTCATTGTGATTTTTATTTGCATTTCCCTGAAAATTAGTGATGTTGAGCACCTTTTCATATAGCTGTTGGCCATTTGAATATCTTCTTTAGAAAAATGTTTACTCAAGTCCTTTGCCCATTTTTAAATTGGATTATTTGATTCTTTGCTATTGAGTTGTATGAGTTCTTTATATATTTGGCTAGGAACCATTTATCAGATTTAGGATTTGCAAACATTTTCCCCCATTCCATAGGTTGCCTTTTTGTTACTGTTTTTCTTTTTTGACCCTGCCACATGGCCTGTGGTTTCTTAGTTTCCTGACCAGAGGTAGAACCTCTCCCCTTGCAGTGGAAGCATGGAGTCTTAACCCCTCAACCACTAGGGAAGTCCCTGCAAATGCTTTTTAATTTGATATAGTCCAACTTATTTATTGTTGCTTTTATTACCTTTGTTTAAAAAAAAATCAATAAGATTGATGTTCAGGAAGTTATCACCTATGTTGAAGTTCTTCTAGGAGTTTTATTGTTTCAGGTCTTACATTCATGTCTTTAATCCATTTTGAGTTTTTGGGTATGGTGTAAAACACTGGGCTAGTTTTATTGTTTTGCATGTGGCTGTCCAGTTTTTCTGACCATTTATTAAAGAAACTGTCCTTTCCCTAATGCATATTCTTGTCTCCTTTGTAAAATTTAATTGATTATATATGCTTGTATTTATTTCTTGGCTATTTTCTTCCATTGATTTGTTATGTCTGTTTTGTACTAATATACTGTTTTGATTGCTATCCGTTCCATTCAGTTGCTCAGTCATGTCCAGCTCTTTGCGACCCCATGAATCACAGCACGCCAGGCCTCCCTGGCCATCACCAACTCCTGGAGTTCACTCAGACTCACGTCCGTTGAGTCAGTGATGCCATCCAGCAATCTCATCCTCAGTCATCCCCTTCTCCTCCTGCCCCTAGTCCCTCCCAGCATCAGAGTCTTTTCCAATGAGTCAACTCTTCGCATGAGGTGGCCAAAGTACTGGAGCTTCAGTTTTAGCATCATTCCTTCCAAAGAAATCCCAGGGTTGATCTCCTTCAGAATGGACTGGTTGGATCTCCTTGCAGTCCAAGGGACTCTCAAGAGTCTTCTCCAACACCACAGTTCAAAAGCATCAATTCTTCTGCGCTCAGCCTTCTTCACAGTCCAACTCTCACACCCATACATGACCACAGGAAAAACCATAGCCTTGACTAGATGGACCTTAGTCGGCAAAGTAATGTCTCTGCTTTTGAATATACTATCTAGGTTGGTCATAACTTTTCTTCCAAAGAGTAAGCGTCTTTTAATTTCATGGCTGCAGTCACCATCTGCAGTGATTTGGAGCCCAAAAAAATAAAAGTCTGACACTGTTTCTACTGTTTCCCCATCTATTTCCCATGAAGTGATGGGACCAGATGCCATGATCTTCGTTTTCTGAATGTTGAGCTTTAAGCCAACTTTTTCACTCTCCTCTTTGCTATAACATTGTAATATAATTTGAAATCAGGACATGTGATGGCTTCAGCTTTGTTCTTCTTTCTCAAGATTGTTTTGGCTACTCAAAGTCTTTTGTGGTGGTTGTTCAGTTGCTAAGTCATGTCTGACTCTTTGCAACCCAATGGACTGCAGCATGGCAGCCTTCCCTGTCCTTTCCTATCTTCCAGGGTTTGCTCAAACTCATGTTCAGTGAGTTGGTGATGCCATCCAACAATCTCATCCTCTATCACCCCCTTCTCCTCCTACCCTCAGTCTTTCTCACCATCAGGTTCTTTTCCAATGAATCGGCTGTTTGAGTCAGGTGACCAAAGTATTGGAGTTTCACCTTCAGCATCAGTCCTTCAAATGAATATTCAGGGTTGATCTCCTTTAGGATTGACTGGTTTGATTTCCTTGGCTTCCCTGAAACTCATGATAAAGAATCTGCCTGCAATGCAAAGGCCTGGGTTTGATTCCTGAGTCAGGGAGATTTTCTGGAGAAGGGAATGGCTACCCACTTCTGTATTCTAGCCTGAAAAACTCCATGGATAGGAGCCTGGCAGGCTACAGTTCATGGAGTTGCAAAGTCAGACAAAACTGAGTGACTAACACTTTCACTTTCACATTTGTGGTTACATAAAAATTTTAGGATTGTTTGTTTTGTTCTATGAAAAATGATGTTAGAATTTCATTAGAAATTGTATTCAGTCTGTATATTGCTTTGGGTAGTATGAAAATTTTAATAATATTATTTTTTTCTAATTTATGAGCACAAAGTATCTTTGCATTTATTTGCATTTATGTGTATTTCCAATTTCTTTCATCAGTGTCTTATAGTTGTCAGTAAACAGATCTTTAACCTCCTTGGTTTAGTTTATGCCTAGTAATTTATTCCTTTTGATGCAACTGTAAATGGGATTGTTTTCTTAATTTCTTTTTCCCACCAGTTTTGTTTTCAATTCTCTCTTATTATTTCTCTTGTTATCCAGCTTAATTTCTCTGGTTCATCAACTCCTTTGCCTTTTTTTCCCTCTGTTGCTTTCACCTGACAAAAACTCAGCTCTGGATGAACACAAATTATGCCTTCTCTTCATCTGTACCAACATAGCTCTACATAGCAGGAGAAATATCAATAAACATCCCCTGGAGAAGGAAATGGCAACCCACTCCAGTATTCATACCTGGAGAATCCAATGGTTAGAGGAGCCTGGCAGGCTATGGTCCATAAGGTTGCAAAGAGTCAGACACAGCTGAAGTGACTTAGCATGGATGTCTCTAAATTCATAGTCACTGACCTTAAACAGACCCTCACCATTGCTCCTCAGTCCTCCAGTTTCCTTAGCATGCTTTCTCTTCTACACTCTCAAAGTCCCTTCCACACTTCCCCTTGCTGCTCAGATCTCCCATTCTTCCTTCCCCTCATTATGCGCAGATCCTGTCAGATTTATTGGGAACCTCCTTGTCCAGGTTAAAGAACTCCTGTTTTAAAGCAGGTTTTTTCAACAGCACTATTTATACTTTGGGCCAAATATGCTTTTGTTATGGAAGATTGTCTTAAGTGTTATAGGATGTTAGCAGCTTTCCTGGTATCTACTCAAGATGCCAGTAATACCCCAGGTGTCAAACAAAAATATCTCCAGACATTGCCAGGTATCTGTTGAGTAGTAAAATCTCCCCTAATCACAACCACTGGTTTAAAACAACAGAAATCAATTCCAGCTAACTTCAAGAAAAAGAGGGACTTCCCTGGTGTTCCAGTGGTTAAGAATCCACCTGCCAATGCAGGGGACATGGGTTCACGGGTTCAATCCCTGGTTCAGGAAGATTCCACATGCCATGGGGCAACTAAACACATGTGCCACAAGTACTGAGTCCCATGTGCCTAGAGCCTGTGGTCTGCAAAAGAGCTCTCATACTGCAACTAGAGAACAGCCTTCTCTCCCCACGACTAGAGAAAGCCCAGGTGTAGCAACAAAGACCCAGCACAGCCAAAAATAAAATTTAAAATTAATTTAATAAAATGGGAATTTATTGGAAAGATAGAAGAGTAATTCATAGACTGAATGGGAAAAGAATCCCAGGGCCAGGAGATTGTGGGTTTTCTTTCTAGAGGTGACAATTAGGTTGTCTCCTTCTGTATTTTGGTATTCCTAATTAAGTTTAAAATTCTCAGTAAGAGAAATCTAAGTCCTGTTAGGTCAAGTATTCACTCCTATGACCTAGGGAATAGAATCTATAACCAGAATCAAGCTAGGGAGGACTGTTCAGCAGAAAAAAGAATAGCTGTCACACACCTCCCATATTCTGTATCTTTATTCACCTAAAATGATGGAAAACCTGATGACAGAGGCTTCAGTGAATTGAAGTTTAATATTCTACCATAAAAGTAAGTCTGGAGGTAGGTAGTTGTTGGCATTGCTTCAGTTGCTAAACAGTATCATCACAGTCTTTTTCCCTTTCTGGGCTCTGGCTTTTCATCTTCAAGTTTATGGAAAGTTGAAAGATGGCTCTCATACTTCCTGACATCATGAATCATGACCACATTCAAAAGTAGGAAAAACACAAGGGAGGAGGAAGCAACAGAAGGACCTTATGTGAGAAGTTCCCTCTCCTTTTATCAGCAAAGGAAAAGCTTTCACTGAAGCCCCCTCAGCAAAAAACCTTTAAGATCTATTGACCAAAAATAGATTATATGGCCGCTCTCTTACCTTCAAGATATGATGGGAGAGTTCGTATCTGGCAGAAGGGAATGTAATAGTCATGACTGACTTAGACCATTGTTAATCCCCCTGATCTGGGCTTGTTGGTGCCAAATTTTGGGTTCTATTAGCAATAGAAGAGGGTCTAAGCTGTTAGTTAGCCATTGGTATCAGTTTAGCTCAGTTGCTCAGTCATGTCTGACTCTTTGTGACCCCATGAACTGCAGCTGCCAGGCCTCCCTGTCCATCACCAACTCCTGGAGTTCACCCAAACTCATGTGCATCAAGTCGGTGATGCCATCCAACCATTTCATCCTCTGTTGTCCCCTTCTCCTCCTGCCCCCAATCTCTCTCAGCATCCGGGTCTTTTCAAATGAGTCAGCTCTTCGCATCAGGTGGCCAAAGTATTGGAGTTTCAGTTTCAACATCAGTCCTACCAATGAACACCCAGGACTGATTTCCCTTACGATGGACTGGTTGGACCTCCTTGCAGTCCAAGGGACTTTCAAGAGTCTTCTCCAACACCACAGTTCAAAAGCATCAATTCTGCAGCACTCAGCTTTCTTTATAGTCCAACTCTCACATCCATACATGACTACTGGAAAAGCCATAGCCTTGACAAGACAAACCTTCGTTGGCAAAGTAATGTCTCTGCTTTTTAATATGTTGTCTAGGTTGGTCATAACTTTTCTTCCAAGGAGTAAGCATCTTTTAATTTCATGGCTACAGTTACCATCTGCAGTGATTTTGGAGGCCTCAAGAATAAAGTCAGCCACTGTCTCCACTGTTTCCCCATCTATTTGCCATGAAGTGATGGGACCAGATGCTATGATCTTAGTTTTCTGAATGCTGAGCTTTCAGCCAGCTTTCTCACTCTCCTCTTTCACTTTCATCAAGAGGCTTTTGAGTTCCTCTTCACTTTCTGCCATAAGGGCAGTGTCATCTGCATCTCTGAGGTTATTGATATTTCTCCCACCAATCTTAATTCCAGCTTGTGCTTCTTCCAGCCCAGCATTTCTCATGATGTACTCTGCATAGAAGTTAAATAAGCAGGGTGGCAGTATAAAGCACTGATGTACTCCTTTTCCTATTTGGAACCAGTCTGTTGTTCCATGTCCAGTTCTAACTGTTGCTTCCTGACCTGCATACAGGTTTCTCAAGAGGCAGGTCAGGTGGTCTGCTATTCCCATCTCTCTCAGAATTTTCCACAGTTTATTGTGATCCACACAGTCAAGGGCTTTGGCCTAGTCGTAAAGCAGAAATAGATGTTTTTCTGGAACTCTCTTGCTTTTTCCATGATCCAGCAGATGTTAGCAATTTGATCTCTGGTTCCTCTGCCTTTTCTAAAAGCAGCTTGAACATCTGGAAGTTTATGGTTCACTGAACCATGACTTACTGAAGCCTGGCTTGGAGAATTTTGAGCATTGCTTTACTAGCATGTGAGATGAGTGCAATTGTGCAGTAGTTTGAGCATTCTTTCGTATTGCCTTTCTTTGGGATTGAAATGAAAACTGACTTTTTCCAGTCCTGTGGCCACTGCTGTGTTTTCCAAATTCGCTGGTATATTGAGTGCAGCACTTTCACAGCATCATCTTTCAGGATTTGAAATAGCTCAACTGGAATTCCATCTCCACTAGCTTTGTTCATAGTGATGCTTTCTAAGGCCCACTTGACTTCACATTCCAGGATGTCTGGCTCTAGGTAAGTGATCACACCATTGTGATTATCTGGTAACAACAAAAGGCAATCCCTTTACCTGTACTCTGAATCCTGTTCCATTTCCTCAGTTCTCGAAGACTTCATTTTTTCTTCACTTGGTTATCCCCTTTCTTTCCTGTATCATTCATCTTCCCTAACTACTGAATCATATTCCAAGCATACAAATCTTAGTTTTCTGAATGCTGAGCTTTCAGCCAGCTTTCTCACTCTCCTCTTTCACTTTCATCAAGAGGCTTTTGAGTTCCTCTTCACTTTCTGCCATAAGGGCAGTGTCATCTGCATCTCTGAGGTTATTGATATTTCTCCCACCAATCTTAATTCCAGCTTGTGCTTCTTCCAGCCCAGCATTTCTCATGATGTACTCTGCATAGAAGTTAAATAAGCAGGGTGGCAGTATAAAGCACTGATGTACTCCTTTTCCAATTTGGAACCAGTCTGTTGTTCCATGTCCAGTTCTAACTGTTGCTTCCTGACCTGCATACAGGTTTCTCAAGAGGCAGGTCAGGTGGTCTGCTATTCCCATCTCTCTCAGAATTTTCCACAGTTTATTGTGATCCACACAGTCAAGGGCTTTGGCCTAGTCAGTAAAGCAGAAATAGATGTTTTTCTGGAACTCTCTTGCTTTTTCCATGATCCAGCAGATGTTAGCAATTTGATCTCTGGTTCCTCTGCCTTTTCTAAAAGCAGCTTGAACATCTGGAAGTTTATGGTTCACTGAACCATGACTTACTGAAGCCTGGCTTGGAGAATTTTGAGCATTGCTTTACTAGCATGTGAGATGAGTGCAATTGTGCAGTAGTTTGAGCATTCTTTCGTATTGCCTTTCTTTGGGATTGAAATGAAAACTGACTTTTTCCAGTCCTGTGGCCACTGCTGTGTTTTCCAAATTCGCTGGTATATTGAGTGCAGCACTTTCACAGCATCATCTTTCAGGATTTGAAATAGCTCAACTGGAATTCCATCTCCACTAGCTTTGTTCATAGTGATGCTTTCTAAGGCCCACTTGACTTCACATTCCAGGATGTCTGGCTCTAGGTAAGTGATCACACCATTGTGATTATCTGGTAACAACAAAAGGCAATCCCTTTACCTGTACTCTGAATCCTGTCCATTTCCTCAGTTCTCGAAGACTTCATTTTTTCTTCACTTGGTTATCCCCTTTCTTTCCTGTATCATTCATCTTCCCTAACTACTGAATCATATTCCAAGCATACAAACATGCTCTAGGAATGTTTTCCATCTTTAAAGATTCCTCCCTTATGGGTAGATAAAGAGATATGATAAAGCAAGCATAAAGTGAAGTCACTCAGTTGTGTCCAACTCTTTGTGACCCATGAACTGTAGCCTACCAGGCCTCTCCATCCATGGGATTTTCCAGGCAAGAATACTGGAATGGGTTGCCATTTCCTTCTCCAGGAGATCTTCTCAACCAGGGATTGAACCCAGGTCTCCTGTAATGTAGGAATATGCTTTACCATCTGAGCCACCAGGGATGTTAATTATAGAGCTCAGTGAGACTGAGCAACATACTTTCAACTTTTCTGTATGTTTAAAACTTTGATAATAAAATATTTGAAATAAAATCCTTCCCTTAACTCCCAGTCACCTTCCAACTTGTTCCTCTGCTTATTATTTATTCAGATTCCTTTTAAAAGTTCTTTTCTCTGCTTGCTTCCCTCTCTTTACTCTCAGCTTATACCAATTTGGCTTCCACCTCCACCATTCCTCTGAGATGGCTCTTATTAAGCTTGTCTTTGAATGGACTGTTTCCTGTCCTCATCTTATTCAACTGTTCATCATCATTCTTTGCTGCTGACCTGTCTCTCCTTGAAACAATTTGTGCTCTTGGCATCTGACACCTCTTGTTCTAGTTTTCTTTCTACCTTTGTATGTACTCCTTTTTTGGTCTCCTTTGCCAACTTCTTCTCCATTGTTCTTTAATTACTAAGTCACATCCAACTCTTTTGTGGCCACATGGACTGTAGCCTACCAGGCTTCTCTGTCTGTGAGATTTCCCAGGCAAGAATTCTGGAGTGAGTTGCTATTTCCTTCTCCAAGAGATCTTCCCCACGCAGGGATCAAAGCCACATCTCCTGCATTGGCATGCAGATTCCTTCCTGCTGAGCTGCCGGAATCTTCCCCTTTACCCAACTTCTAAGAGTTGGAATGTCCCAAGGGTTGGTTCTAGGCCTACTTCTCTGTCTACAGCCAATTTCCCCACACAGGCACTTTTGACATTTTCTGTTGGATACTCCTTCACTGAGTAGGATTTCCCAGGCATTCTAGGATGTTGTACAGACCTAGGCCCTGTACACTAAATGCCAGCCGTATTCCTATTGTCCCTTTAGTCAGTGTGTCAACCCAAGTTGCCTCCTAACAGTCCCTAGGGAAGTGATATTTCTCAGGGTTAAAAATTATTTTGTCTCTTAATAAGTGATACCAACCAGTCTGTGACCTTAAATGTCATATATATGCTAATTTTCAAATATCTCTGGCCCAAACATCTCTTTTGAACTCTCAGCTGCCTCCAATTATGTGCAGGACATTTCTGTTTGAGTGGTCTATTTAGAAGCTCAATAAGTATTTGATGAGTGAATGATCTAATTAATTGTCTTAGTCCCTCCCTCCTACTGAAAACTGAATTCTTGGTCTTTTCTTACCTGTTGTTCCCTGTGGGGACATGGAGATGTGCTTACTCAAATCCCTCTTCAAGAAAGGACTGGCTGGCTGCCCAGCTATGAAGCATGTGGTTAGCTGACACCTTCCAGTTCTTACCTGCTTCAGGGTCCACCTCACCTTTAGAGCCACATTATATGGCATATAACTGATGGCATGCTCCTCTTGGGGAGAGTCCCAGCCAATGAATGAGCAAAGTGGTGGTAAAAGGACCTCAAGCAGTGTTAGACACCAAGCAGTCTAACACAGAACTCTACTAACTAGCAGCCTTTGCTCTGGTACTTGCCGTTGGGCTGGCAGAGACTTTGTCAGGTTTCATCACTGCTTTCAACTTTCCCTGTACCATTCTGCTCCCACTTCTTTTCCTTTTACAAGTGTTGTTTCCTAAGAAACTTGTGGCACACCTAACTCTGTTTCAGCATCTGCTTTCCAGAGAACCTATTCAGCACTCTGTCTTTTACATTTCAGTAAATGGATGTACCTGGCTGCTTAAGCCAAACCCTGTGAGTCATTTCTGATTCTTAATGCTCCTTCATACTATATAACTCATCAGCAAGTTCTGTTTACTCTACTCTGACATACATAATCTACTTGTCTCTCTCCTCCCACCAATCCAGTCCAAGTCATCATCATTTCTCACTAGAATACTGCTACTGCTAAGTCACTTCACTCATGTTCAACTCTGTGCGACCCCATAGATGGCAGCCCATCAGGCTCCCCTGTCCCTGGGATTCTCCAGGCAAGAACACTGGAATGGGTTGCCATTTCCTTCTCCAATGCATGAAAGAAAAGTGAAAGTGAAGTCGCTCAGTCATGTCTGACTCTTAGCGACCCCATGGACTGCAACCTACCAGGCTCCTCCATCCTGCAAATAGCTACAAAAGTCATGTCTGAAACTCACTCTGATCTCCTATATCCCGTTCTCCACACAGTAGATGTGGGGGAGCTGTGGATGAGATGGGGGATGATCTTTAAAACATAGCCTGGCTTTACTGGAAAACAATGGCTTCTAATCCAAACTCCATCCAGTATCTGTCAAGACTCTTCATGAGGTCTCCTAGCTTTCTGTTCAACCTTATTTCTCACTAATTTCCTTCTCAATCACTGTACTCTGGCCATGTTTATTGTTGTTCTGAGAAGCCACTCCTAGGCGAAGCCATTGCCCAAGCTATACCCACTTCATAGACCACTCTTTCCTCTACATTTTACATAGTCATATCCTTCTCCTTCACTAGTACTCAAGTGCCATGGCCTCAGAAAAGCCCACTCTGACCACTCAACCTAAAGTAATTTTCCTCTCCTCCTTCCCATTATTCTTCCTAAGAGTATACATATACTGCTGCTGCTGCTAAGTCACTTCAGTTGTGTCCGACTCTGTGTGACCCCATAGATGGCAGCCCACCAGGCTCCCCCATCCCTGGGATTCTCCAGGCAAGAACACTGGAGTGGGTTGCCATTTCCTTCTCCAATGCATGAAAGTGGAAAGTGAAAGTGAAGTCCTCAGTCGTGTCCTACTCTTAGCGACTCCATGGACTGCAGCCAACTAGGCATCCTCCATCCATGGGATTTTCCAGGCAAGAGTACTGGAGTGGGTTGCCATTGCCTTCTCCTCCTTCAGTTCAGTTCAGTCACTCAGTCGTGTCTGACTCTTTGTGACCCCATGAATCGCAGCACGCCAGGCCTCCCTGTCCATCACCAACTCCGGGAATTCACTCAGACTCATGTCCATTGAGTCCGTGATGCCATCCAGCCATCTCATCCTCGGTCGTCCCCTTCTCCTCCCGCCCCCAATCCCTCCCAGCATCAGAGTCTTTTCCAATGAGTCAGCTCTTCGTATGAGGTGGCCAAAGTACTGGAGCTTCAGTTTTAGCATCATTTCTTCCAAAGAAATCCCAGGGTTGATCTCCTTCAGAACGGACTGGTTGGATCTCCTTGCAGTCCAAGGGACTCTCAAGAGTCTTCTCCAACACCACAGTTCAAAAGCATCAATTCTTCTGCGCTCAGCCTTCTTCACAGTCCAACTCTCACATCCATACAAGGTATACATATATTTGGGCTTCCCTGGTGGCTCAGTTGGTAAAGAACCCTCCTGCAATGTAAGAGACTTGGGTTCTATCCCTGGGTTGGGAAGATCCCCTGGAGAAGGGAAAGGCTACCTAATCCAGTATTCTAGCCTGGAAAATTCCATAGACTGTATAGTCCATGAGATCGCAAAGAGCGACTTTCACTCACTCATACATATATATGCACTTTTTTCTTTAATTGTATTTTTTTTATTTTATTAATTTATTTTTGCCTGTGCTGGGTTTTCATTGCTGCTCAGCTTTTCTCTAGTTGTGGCAAGCGGGGGCTACTCTCTAGCTGTGGTGTGAGAGCTTCTCATTGCGGTAGCTTCTCTTGTTGCCAAGGACAGGCTCTAAGGCGTGTGGGCTTCAGCAAGTGCAGCACATGGGCTCAGTCGCTGTGGCTCCTGTTGTGGAACACCATGGGGTTAGTTGCTCAGAGGCATGTAGAATCCTCCGGATCAGGGATCAAATCCATGTCTCCTGCATTGGCAGCTGAATTCTTTACCACTGAACCACCAAGGAAGCCCCTCCTTAACTGTTTTTTGTCTGTCTCTCTCACTTGGCCAGAAAATCTGTGAGAATATGGACAATATTTCGTTTATCACCATTTACCCAGAGTCTGATACGTATAATAGGCAATCAGTACATATTTGTTGAATGAACAAATATGTGAATAAAAGGAAAATTACCAAATTATCTTAAGTATTCTAAGGATGTTTTTCTCAGTATTTTGACAAATGGATTTGATTTTTGTTTTTATCTTTTTAAAATATTTTATTTATTTATTTGATTGCACCAAGTCTTAGTTGTGGCATTCAGAATCTTTAATTGTGACATGTGGGATCTAGTTCCCTGACTAGGAATCAAATCTTGGACCCCTACATTGGGAGTGTGGAGTCTTAGTCACTGGACCACCAGAGAAATCCCTGCTTTTATCTTTTTTCCTTTAGAAAGAGAATGGAAATTGTGTCTTCTGCCTGCTGATATTAGTGATCACCACATAGGAGATACATATTAATAAGAGTAAATCAAACAGTAAAAACAATATCTAGATCCATGTTACAATGACAATACTTTCAAAAGTCCTTTCAGTTCAGTTCAGTTCAGTCACTCAGTCATGTCCAACTCTTTGTGACCCCATGAATCGCAACACACCAGGCCTCCCTGTCCATCACCAACTCCCAGAGTTCACTCAAACTCATGTTCATTGAGTCAGTGATGCCATCCAGCCATCTCATCCTCTGTTGTTCCCTTCTCCTCCTGCCCCCGATCCCTCCCAGCATCAAGGTCTTTTCCATTGAGTCAACTCTTCGCATGAGGTGGCCAAAGTACTGGAGTTTCAGCTTTAGCATCATTCCTTCTAAAGAACACCCAGGACTGATCTCCTTTAGAATGGACTGGTTGGATCTCCTTTCAGTCCAAGTTTTACTTTAAAAACTAAACTATCTCTACTGAGAAAGTTTTATAATATCCTAGAACAATAATTTTACTCCCCCTTAGCAATCCTTGGGTTTCCCTGGTGGCTCAGACAGTAAAGAATCTACCTACAATGCCAAAGACCTGGGTTCGATCCCTGTGTCAGAAAGATCCATTGGAGAAGAGAAAGGCTACCCACTCCAGTATTCTTGCCTGGAGAATCCCATAGACAGAGGAGCCTGGCGGGCTACAGTCCATGAGGTCACAAAGAGTCAGACATGACTGAGTGACTAGCACTAGTAATCCTTAAAAAAAAAGAACAAACTAGAAACAAAGTAGTATGAAGTATTTGTTCCATAGATTATAAGAATTTAGTGAAAAAAAATCAGTCACGCTGCAGTAAGGAACATTATCAAGTAGTGTGTGCTACATTCATAATTTTTGTTTCTGTTCAGCAGAAAACTAAAATGTGCAATGACTGTAGTTATATAAATCTTATTCCCAATCACTAGATTTTTATTTTTATTTTTATTTTATGAAATTAGAAAAAGATAACCTCTTGTTCACGTAAGGAATAGACAGTTCCAGAAAGCAGAATTGCTTTAGAGATCTCCTATAAAACTTCACTATGATGGATGTTTACCTGAAATACTTGCAAAGCTGTGTCTGTACTTTTACTCACTTTAAATAGATCTACTCACAGTGTTTACACATCCTTCTCTAACTTTTATGATTCTTAAAAAAATATATAATTATTTGCACCAGCTCTTAAGTTGTGGGACACAGGACCTTCAGTCTTTGATGTGGCATGTGGGATCTTTATTTGTGGCATGTGAACTCTTAGCTGCAGCATGTGGGATCTAGTTCCCTGACCAGGGATCGAACCTGGGTCCCCTGCATTGGGAGCATGGAGTCTTAGCCACTGGACCACCAGGGAGGTCCCTCTAACTTTTAGGATCCTTTTAATGTAGACATTTTCTAATGACATCATGAACTTCCCCAAGCAACTCACCCTTTTGTGGTGCCATACAAATTTTATCTTTCCACATCCCATCCTAGGCTGCAGTCCTGAATGAGGTTGAATATTGGACATGATACAAAGAAATCGGCAAATGATTGCAGTAGTATGAAGGCATTAGTTGACATTCCAAAGTGGTAAGGCAATTCATGATGTAAAGGGTGTGGCCAGACAAATTCAAAAATGTAGAAGATTCTTAGCATAGTCCCTGCTATCACGAAGAGGGGTAAAGCCTGACGCTTAAAGGGGTGGACAAACTGAAATTACTAAAGGGTAGTGCAAAATAATTCTTCACAAGATGAGAAGAATGAGTCTTTGTTTGGGAAACCAGTAATGTCAGAAGGAGATGGAACAGTCCTTTATTCCTTTAAACATGATATCATAAAAAACTGGAAAAGTTTTAGGACTAAGGTTTCCAACTGGTGCCCAGGGGTACAATTAGACCTATAGACACACTGTATTGGCCTGCTGACAGAGTTGGGGTTTTTCCCAACTAGTTACCAAATCACAAGTTTCCATAATAAAAATTAGGATGTCTGACTTCTCTTGAAAATGTTGGCATTCTGACAGTCCTTAGCCTACATTCCTACATGGCAGCAACTGGCTGGAGCAAAGTAACAGCTTCTCTCTTTGGACAAGGCAGATAGTTGTTACAATCCCCACTTAGTCAGCTTCACTTACATCATCCACCTAGCATTTGTAGGCATTTAAGTGTGTGACACTGGTTTGGGGAATTCCATATAATAAAGAGATGAATCAATGTTGTAAGAGGGGAATCTATGACATAAGATATACAGACCTTGGAAAATTCATTGCGACAAGAGTAGAAGCAGCAGAATGTTTATATCCTGCCATTCTAATCCCAATAGTATTCTTTCTAAACCTGCAACTCTAACCTCAGAGCATTTGCCTCCATCATGCAATCTATGTATCAATCAAGGAACTAAACTGTATCAATGAAATTTAATTTATAAGATATTTATTCTGCTCCCAAACTTACTAATATTGGCATGATTTTTATTACATGCTATTGTCAGGTGTCCTTTGTGTCAAACATCTTTGGGTCAAGTTTAGAACAAATCTCATGTCCTCAAGTGTAATAAACCATTATGTCTTCAAAAGATAACACATTTCAAAGCATCACCAACTATTTGTCCTTGGGGTTTCCTATTCTCCTTACTGCCTGCATGCCTTGGCACAGACTGCTTTTCTTGTAATGTCTATCTCTCTCACTAAACTCCTTGTCATTTTTCAAAAAAAATAGTGGATAAATCACTTCCCCTAACTACACCCTCCTAGCATTAAAAAAATAATTCCTCCATTAGGCTCTCAGAGAATTTTTTTTTAAGCAAGGAATATGACTTTATTTGGAAAGCCAGCTACCAAGAAGATGGCAGACTGATGTCTCAAAATAACCATTTTATCAGTGTCTGGATGCCAGGTGCTTTTATAGGACATAAAGGAAGAAGACAACAGAGGATGAGATGGCTGGATGGCATCATCGACTCGATGGACATAGTTGGAGCAAGCTCTAGGAGTTGGTGATGGACAGGGAAGCTTGGCGTGCTGCAGATCATGGGGTCGAAAAGAGTTGGACAGGACTGAGCAACTGAACCAAACTGAAAGAAGAGGAAGTGAGGAAGTAAAGTAAAGAGGTCATTAATTTTGCAAATATCTTTCAGAATGGCAAGCTTTGGGGAGGGGATGTGTGAATCTCTTCTTTCTTGCATAGGCTCTCATAGAATTTTTAAATTTTTTATTTATTTATTTTTGGCTGTGCTGGGTCTTTGTTGCTGCATGGCTTTTGTCTAGTTGCAGCAAGCAGTGCTACTATCTGGTTGTTGTACACTGGCTTCTCATTGCAGTGGCTCTTCTTGTTGCAAAACATAGGCTCTAGGGTACACAGGCTTCAGTAGTTGTGGCACATGGGCTCAGGAGTTTCAGCTTCTGGACTCTAGAGCACAGACTCAATTGTTGTGGTGCATGGGCTTAGTTGCTCTGTGGCATATGGGATCTTCCCAGACCAGGATTTAAATCTGTGTCTCCTGCACTGGCAAAAACTCAAATCTCTTATGCTTATACAGTGGAAGTGAGAAATATATTTAAGGACTGGAACTGATAGATACAGTGTCTGAAAAACTATAGATGGAGGTTTGTGACATTGTACAGGAGACAGGGATCAAGACCATCCCCACGGAAAAGAAATGCAAAAAAGCAAAGTGGCTGTCTGGGGAGGCCTTACAAATAGCTGTGAAAAGTAGGGAAGTGAAAAGCAAAGGAGAAAAGGGAAGATATAAGCATCTGAATGCAGAGTTCCAAAGAATAGCAAGAAGACATAAGAAAGCCTTCCTCAGCGATCAATGCAAAGAAATAGAGGAAAGCAACAGAATGGGAAAGACCAGAGATCTCTTCAAGAAAATTAGAGATACCAAGGGAACATTTCACACAAGGATGGGCACAATAAAGGACACAAATGGTACAGACCTAACAGAAGCAGAAGATATTAAAAAGAGGTGGCAACAATACACAGAAGAACTGTATAAAAAAGATCTTCACGACCCAGATAATCACGACTGTGTGATCACTCACCTAGAGCCAGACATCCTGGAATGTGAAGTCAAGTGGGCCTTAGAAAGCATCACTATAAACAAAGCTAGTGGAGGTGATGGTATTCCAGTTGAGCTATTTCAAATCCTAAAAGATGATGCTGTGAAAGTGCTGCACTCAATATGCCAGCAAATTTGGAAAACTCAGCAGTGGCCACAGGACTAGAAAAGGTCAGTTTTCACTCCAATCTCAAAGAAAGGCAATGCCAAAGAATGCTCAAACTACTGCACAATTGCACTCATCTCACACACTAGTAAAGTAGTGTTCAAAATTCTCCAAGCCAGGATTCAGCAAGCCATGATTCAGTGAACCATGAACTTCCAGATGTTCAAGATGCTTTTAGAAAAGGCAGAGGAACCAGAGATCAAATTGCCAACATCTGCTGGATCATGGAAACAGCAAGAGAGTTCCAGAAAAACATCTATTTCTGCTTTATTGACTATGCCAAACCTTTGACTGTGTGGATCACAATAAACTGTAGAAAATTCTGAAAGAGATGGGAATACCAGACCACCTGGCCTGCTCTTGAGAAACCTGTATGCAGGTCAGGAAGCAACAGTTAGAACTGGACATGGTTCCAAATAGGAAAAGGGTACATCAAGGCTGTATACTGTCACCCTGCTTATTTAACTTATATGCAGAGTACATCATGAGAAATGCTGGGATGGAGGAAGCACAAGCTAGAATCAAGATTGCTGGGAGAAATATCAATAACCTCAGAGATGCAGATGACACCACCCTTATGGCAGAAAGTGAAGAACTAAAGAGCCTCTTGATGAAAATGAAAGAGGAGAGTGAAAAAGTTGGCTTAAAGCTCAACATTCAGAAAACTAAGATCATGGCATCCAGTCCCATAACTTCATGGCAAATAGATGGGGAAACAGTGGAAACAGTGACTGACTTTATTCTTGAGGCCTCCAAACTCACTGCAGATGGTAACTGCAGCCATGAAATTAAAAGACGCTTACTCCTTGGAAGAAAAGTTATGACCAACCTAGACAACATATTAGAAAGCAGAGACATTACTTTGCCAACAGAGATCTGTCTCGTCAAGGCTATGGCTTTTCCAGTAATCATGTATAGATGTGAGAGTTGGACTATAAAGAAAGCTGAGTGCTGGAGAATTGATCCTTTTGAAGTGTGGTGTTGGAGAAGACTCTTGAGGGTCCCTTGGACTGCAAGGAGATCCAACTTGTCCATCCTAAAGGAGATCAGTCCTGAGTGTTCATTGGAAGGACTGATGTTGAAGCTGAAGCTCCAGTACTTTGGCCATCTCATGCGAAGAGCTGACTCATTGGAAAAGACCTGGATGCTGGGAAAGATTGAGGGCAGGAGGAGAAGGGGACGACAGAGGATGAGATGGTTAGATGGCATCACTGACTCAATGGATGTAAGTTTGGGTAAACTTAGGGAGTTGGTGATGGACAGGGAGGCCCGGCGTGCTGCTGTCCATGGGGTCGGAAAGAGTCGGACAGGACTCATCGACTGAACTGAACTAAACTCCTGCATTGGCAGGCAGATTCTCTACCATGGAGCCACCAGGGAGCTCACTCTCATAGAATTTTGAAGATATCTTTATTAAAGAACTTATACCCTATTTTTAGAATTTCAGTAGTTTTTTTTTAATTTATTAATCTTTGGGAGTAGAATTAAAGACTGAGTTACTTAAAAGCAGTATTTTAGTGTCTCCAGAACCTAGAAATCTAAAGATATTTAATAAATATGTGTTGAATGAATGGTCATAAGCAAGTATAGAAATCTACTAGGTCAAGTGTTATGGGATGAGGCCATAATGTGACATGCTAAGTAATAATAATTTGCCATAAGGGGATGAAGCAGAATATGACATCACTAGAAAAAAATCTGTGAGAATTTATCTGTTGACAATAGTCTGGAAACGTTGACTACAACAGGAAGAGGAGCTGCATTTAGCTCACTCCGTTCCGTTCCGTTCAGTCGCTCAGTCGTGTCCAACTCTTTGCGACCTCATGAATCGCAGCACGCCAGGCCTCCCTGTCCATTACCAACTCCCGGAGTTCACTCAGACTCACGTCCATTGAGTCCGTGATGCCATCCAGCCATCTCATCCTCGGTCGTCCCCTTCTCCTCCTGCCCCCAATCCCTCCCAGCATCAGAGTCTTTTCCATTTTCCAATGAGTCAACTCTTCGCATGAGGTGGCCAAAGTACTGGAGCTTCAGTTTTAGCATCATTTCTTCCAAAGAAATCCCAGGGTTGATCTCCTTCAGAATGGACTGGTTGGATCTCCTTGCAGTCCAAGGGACTCTCAAGAGTCTTTTCCAACACCACAGTTCAAAAGCATCAATTCTTCGGCACTCAGCCTTCTTCACAGTCCAACTCTTACATCCATACATGACCACAGGAAAAACCATAGCCTTGACTAGACGGACCTTAGTTGGCAAAGTAATGTCTCTGCTTTTGAATATACTATCTAGGTTGGTCATAACTTTTCTTCCAAGGAGTAAGCGTTTTTTAGTTTCATGGCTATTTAGCATGCAAGCCTCTTTGGAATCCTGCCATGCCCAGATAAGCATTAACACTTACATAGG
Source organism: Aepyceros melampus (assembly GCA_006408695.1). NCBI lineage: Eukaryota > Metazoa > Chordata > Mammalia > Artiodactyla > Bovidae > Aepyceros > Aepyceros melampus. The sequence goes on along the minus strand of SJXQ01004163.1, from coordinate 345,762 downwards.
CCTGGAGCCTAGTAAGCCTGCAATAAATACTTGTTGAATAAATTAATCTGTGAATGATCTGGGAATGATCTACCATATTCTGGACTCTGGGTCATCATAAATCAGACTTTTGTTCTATTGATAATCTGGGTTAGTCAAGGGTTTGGTTTCTGTGTTAAGTTGGACTGGCATATAACTGTGTTTTGAGTTGGGCTGATCTCTTCGCTGAGGACATGGTGGTCTATCTATGTCAACACAACTCTGGGTACTACATTGTATTAAGATGGTACCAGCTGTGATTCTGAGTGGATTGTAAACTAGTTTCTGAACTGATATGCTAGGATTGGTCAGCCAGTCTAATCTTGGATGTGAGGAGGAGGGAAGAAAGGAGGAAGGAAGGAAAGAAGGATAGAAGAAAGGAAGGAAGGCAGAGTGAAGTGTATAAACAAACAAGCAACTGTAAAAAATGTTTGTCAGATGTACACACTGCTATATTTAAAATGGATAACCAATAAGGACCTACGGTACAGTACATGGAACTCTGTTCAATGTTTTGTGGCAGCCTGGATGGGAGGGGAGTTTGGGGGAGAATGGATACATGTATATGTACGGCTGAGTCCCTTTGCTGTTCACTGAAACTATCACAACATTGTTTTTTGTTAATCAGCTATGTGCTGTGCTGTGCTGTGCTTAGTCACTCAGTCGTGTCTGACTGCGACCCATGGACTGTAGTTCTCCAGGCTCCTTTTTCCATGGGATTCTCCAGGCAAGAATACTGGAGTGGGTAGCCTTTCCCTTCTCCAGGGGATCTTCCCAACCCAGGGATGGAACCCAGGTCTCCTGCAAGTGGATACTTTACCATCTGAGCCACCAGGGAAGCCCAAGAATACTAGAGTAGGTAGCCTATCCCTTCTCCAGGGGATCTTCCCAAGCCAGGAATCGAACTGGGGTCTCTTGCATTGCAGGCGGATTCTTTACCAGCTGAGCTACCAGAATAGCCCATTAATCAACTATGAAAGTGAAAGTGAAAGTCACTCAGTCCGTCCAACTCTTTGCAACCCCACCAACTATAGAGTTCATGGAATTCTCCAGGCCAGAATACTGTAGTGGGTAGCCTTTCCCTTCTCCAGGGGATCCTCTTAACCCAGGGATCAAACCCAGGTCTCCCACATTACAGGAGGATTCTTTACCAGCTGAGCCACAAAGGAAGCCCATTAATCAGCTATACCGCAATATAAAATAAAAAGTTAAAAAAAAAAAAAAGAAAAGCTTGTCATGCCATCAAGTAGTCTTCCAGCTGAAATCTCCATAAGAAGAGAAACAAGTAAAATAAATTAATTAATTAAAATTTAAAAAAGAAAGTAAAAAAGAAAAGGAACAAGTCTCTCACGAAAGGGCCTACCTTATTATCCTCGCTATGCTCAGTCACTAGCTAGGGAATCATGGACTTGTGAATTGCCAGGTACAGCAGCGGAGGCCTACAGTCAGTTATGCTCCCTGTAGTGAGAGACCCAAGAGGCACTTTCCCTTCGTTGCCATAGTCCACCCATTGTACCATGCAGACCCACTCGTCTATTCAGGTTCATGGTCACCTCCTTCATGCTGCCCATGGATCTCTCTTCTTGAGTGAGACTTCCTTCCTGTGGGAAGTGTGTTGGAAGAACTACAGCATCTATTCCTGCATGTGATCTCAAGGCCTCAACTAGTACTCATCCTCTCCTTCCTCCATTTTGAGTTCTAAATTCCCCTCACCCTCAGCTACCACCTCAGAAGGTCTGGATGGCTTTCCTAATCCTGCAACTCAAACTTCTATGTCTGAGGGTCCTGAACCCATTGATAATCATATCCCTCTCAGTCCAGGCTGCTACATGTAACCATTCGTAGTTATAATGGAGCAAAAGGATTCTAGGAGGTGCTCAAGGTGATAGAAGAGGCCTGATACACTCAACTTGTCCCAAAATGGCTGACTGGTCTCTTGGAGGAATAATATCATAAAAGCAAGCAGTTCAAGACAGGGTGAACTTCACTAAAGCCCTCGTCCATTTTACAGCTTCTTTTCAAACTAGGAAGCATAAATCAAAGTGCTGTGGTCTGAATGATATATCATGCCCTCCCCCCACCCCCAGAATTTATATGTTAAAAACCTAACCCCCAAAGATGATAATATTTTCAGAGCTGGAAACGTTGAGAAGTGCTTAGGGTGGAATGAGTGCCTTATGAAAGGGACTCTACAGGGATCCCTGGCCCCTTCCACCATGTGAGGACATAGGGAGAAGGTGCCTGCTAATGAATCAGGAACAGGGCCCTCACCAGAAAGTGACCTTGTTGGCACTTGATCTTGGATTTTCCAGCCTCTAAAACTGTGAGCAATAAGTTTCTGTTGTTTGTAAGCTACCTAGTCTGTGGTATTTTGTTAAAACAGCCTGGGTGCACAGGCAAATAAAATTAATTTTTAAGTTTTGTCCTGCATTATGCCCTTTAATATTCTGGAACTAACTGACATTCTAATAATGTTTAGTACAGTTGTTCTGTCTTGAATCCATGAGATGAAATCTATTTTATGGTAATACTGTGATGTTATTTACATTATCATCCATAGAGTCATCATTGCTAAATCAATCAATCAATGAAAAGGTCTTTAAACTTCCTTTGGTTCCATTTCCAATGTGCTAAGTGTTCAGAAAACTGGAGACCAAAAAACCAGAAGACTTCTGCTTTAGGACAAAAGCTTTTTCTTTTTCCCTCTTGAAAAACAAAAAGACATTCACAGTTTTATTTCTCTGTTACTATTGCTCATAGAATGCTGCTGCTGCTAAGTCACTTCAGTCGTGTCCGACTCTGTGTGACCCCATAGATGGCAGCCCATCAGGCTCCACCGTCCCTGGGATTCTCCAGCCAAGAACACTGGAGTGGGTTGCCATTTTAGTCCCAACTATTTATGTTGACTACCTTTAACCACAGCAACTAATTTATGTTGTACAGACAAAATCAGGGGGTGGGTAAATAAGAACTGCTTCTTGTACAGGAGCATTTTAGCAGATGAGCAAAGCTCATGAGCACATATAATACAACTTTCTACAACCACAACATTCCTTTTCAGCTTCTTAAAGTGGCAAAGTGAACATGTTTATTATCATGACTCAGGTTATAACCTCTCTACAGCACATAAAAATAAGCAAAACTATGTATACTTAAAACTATGTTTAATAATAATCAACAATCCAGTAGTCTACATTACTGAGAAGTTATCTAGGTATTTAGTGATTATCTATTAATTCATCTAATACCAGTCTAATGTTTTTGTTTATTTGCTTTTTGTGTGTGTTTTGTTTTGGGCTGCATCTCACGGCTTTTGGGATCTTAGTTCCCTGACCAGGAAACAAACCTGTGCTCTCTGCAGAGGAAGCACTCTGGAGTCCTGACCACTGGAATTCCCAGTCCAATGTTTTAAGCTAAAAAGAAGTTAAACATTAACTTCAGGTTACTACCAAACATACATACTACAAAATGTAATTACTATTGAAATAAAAATGTCAGTGTGATTATTCAATTTATTTGATTACAAATTTACATTTCACAGTCTTAAATATTGTTTATGCCCTTCAGGCAAAGACCATCAGGAACACTCCTGTAGTTGAGCAAGTCTGGTTTATAACTCACTGAAGCAGAAGAGAATACATACCATAGGGAGCTGTGGGGCAACTCAGTACAAGAGTGTAAGAAAGGAACTTACAGTACTAGAGATTTGGTTGGGTGATTTCAGAGAAGGTACAGGAAGAGAGAGTTTACTCTAGGTGAAAGTGAGGACAAACTAGGATTATCTCAATACCTCTTATTCTTAGGGAGGGTGCACTATGCCTAGAGCTATCATTGGTAAAGCAGCATCAGTTACTCATACTAGCTGGTACAGGGAGATATTTGGTATTTTATAGCTTGGACAATATTCTTGTTTTGTCTGTGTTCAGACATTATTGGAATGGGCTTGTTATTGTACTAATCCATCCTGGTCACAGGGTGGTCTTGTCTGTTGTTGATGTTCTGTGAAATTATTCATGTCCACCAGGAGCACATTAAGACCTAGCTTGTGAATGCCAAGCCAGCCTGCATTGCAGGCGATTCTTAACCTATAGATTTAAATCTACAATTTCAGCTGCAAGTCAAGAGTGAAAACAGAAACCAAAAAACTTACTAGTTTGGATGTCAAAAAGCTGTTTCCCCTCCTGGTCAAACGTTGTTCTCCTTCCTAGTTTACATGGTCTTAAGACGGACAAATAGATAAACAAATATAACTAACAAAACTTGGGGGATAATTTAGCCATAAGCAGTCCAGAAACAAAAATAAATCACAGAACTAATAGTGGCTACAAGATACTAGAGGAACATGTGTTACCTAACTCAAGTTTGGCTACTTGCCACTCAAAAGCCAATTCTGAAGAGACAAGTGTTGGTTGGAAAAGAAAGATTGCTTTATTCAGGAGGCCAGCAACCTGGGAAGAAGGCGGACTCGTATCCAAGAACCAACTCTCAAGATTCTGCTTGACTATGAACATTTTTAAAGAGATAAAGGAGGATTTAATCACAGTTAATCATTTAGGGAGGGGGTCAGAGTCTTTTATCGTCCACTGTGTGCAGATTTTTTTCTGGCTTGTTACCCAGAAATCTTGTACTCAGATGAAGTGTACTCACTAGGTGGGAGCCTTAGCTTCTGCTGAAGAAGCCGAATATATTGTCATATATATTCCTTGAGGAAGAACCAGGATGATGCTTTTTTATTACACTATTGTTTCTTGACTGCTCCTCATTTGTTTCTTCACTCCCTCCCTTCCCTGATAAGCAACTCTTTGAATCTGCCGTTTGGTACTCAGGGAAGGTCTGAGGCTGAAGCCTCTTAAAAACAAGAAATGGGGACACAGAAAGGATTTGTACCTGGGAGAGCTCCACAGTGTCCATATCAGTTCCGTATAGTGGCAGCAAAGTTAATGTTCTTTTGCTACTTGGCATTCATCTCTAGAAGCCAAAAAAATAACTGTCTGAGTTTAAGACACCCATGAGCTTCCTTCTCCAGCAATGTAATACACTTGGCCTTTTGATGTTAATGCACTGGACATCATGGTGGATAACCTCCATAGCTGTGGCACAGGTTCAAATCCCTGGTTGAGAAAGTAAGATCTTGCAAGCCAAGTAGCATGCCAGTTCAGTTCAGTTCAGTTGCTAAGTCGTGTCCAACTCTGCGACTGCATAGACTGCAGCACACCAGGCTTCCCTGTCTATCACCAACTCCCGGAGCTTGCTCAAACTCATATCCATTGAGTCAGTGATGCCATCCAACCATCTCATCCTCTGTCATTCCCTTCTCCTCCTGCCTTTAATCTTTCCCAGCATCAGGGTCTTTTTCAATGAGTCAGTTCTTTGCATCAGGTGGACAAAGTATTGGAGCTTCAGCTTCAGCATCAGTCCTTCCAATGAATATTCAGGACTAGCTTCCTTTAGGATGGACTGGTTGGATCTCCTTGCTGTCCAACGGACTCTCAAGAGTCTTCTCCAATACCACAGTTCAAAAGCATCAATTCTTCAGTGCTCAGCTTTCTTTTATAGTCCAACTCTCACATCTATACATGACTACTGGAAAAACTTGCTTGCTCCATCCCCCCCAAAAAAATTTGTATATGATATTACCATATTTATCATACACCATATATGATATACTATATTTCTTAGTCAGACCCTGAGGAAGGGAAGCATATCTTACTGTTTACAATAATATGACTTTGTGCTGTTCTTGTCTTCATTAGCTTGATTTTGTTATTCTTCTGTGTTCATTAACATCACTTAATTTCCAGGAGTCTCCCATCCAGATGAATGGCTTAATTGTTCATTATAGTAACTTCTTGAAAGAACCATCAATACTTTGATGGAAAGCATCAATAGTTTGCCCCTTAAGATTCTTTGAATTCCTCCCCTCAAAATTCTCCTCTTGGCTGTTTCTGCCATTCCTCGACTGTTATATCATGATCCTTACCTAATTTTAATTAAGCACTTATTTTGAAAGATTCACCCTAAATCAAACCTCCAATTCTCCTTAAAGTCTGTCCTTGCTTTCTCCCTTCAAAATACTGCCCAAGCTTTTGGGGGTGGTGTTCTCCTTTATGCAAAAGCTCTACTTGTCTTACCACAGATTGTATTGGTGGTATATGGGGAGCCACATGTAAAATGCACATATAAAAGCCATCAGGAATACTTAAAAGACTCATTTAGTAAATGCAAAACTGACTTCCTCCACAGTGGAGCAGGGAAATTGAGTGAATCTCTACCCAACAAAATTAATGAACAAAACAACAAAGTTCAACAATCCCACATGCAGCAACTAAGACCTTGTGCAGCCAAACTAATAAATAAATAAAAATTTAAAAATCTATATTACAAAAAACAAACCTATACACCAGGGCTTCCCCTGATGGCCCAGTGGTAAAGAATGCACCTGCCAACGCAAGAGACATGGATTCAATCCCTTGTCCAGGAAGATCCCGCATGTTGCAGAGCAACTAAGCTCACATGCCACAACTAGCGACCCAGCACTCCAGAGCCCGGGAGCCTCAACTACTGAAGCCCACGTACCACGACTACTGCAGTCCTTGCACCCTAGAGCCTGTGCTCCACAACAAGAGAAGCCGCCACAAGGAGAAGCCCATGCACCGCAACTAGAGAGTAGCCCCCACTTGCCACAACTAGAGAAAATCCCGAGCAGCAGCAAAGACCCATCACAGCCAAATAAGTTACAAAAAATACCTATATACCAAAGCAAGCTCTTTACAAAAGCCTTGAAGGTTTTCTAATAGTTGCCACCTCGCTTCTGAGTCTCACCAGCTTCTCTGATCTGCTTCCTGTGCCAGGCATCTTCCTCTGCGGTAAAGTCTTGCACTTACACTTACCTGCCAAGCTTGCTCATGCTTCCTTCCCTTTCCTTAAATGTATCGTTTTGCCCAAGATTCTCTCCACTCTTCTTTCAATGCATGTTCTTTAGAGCTTTCAAGGCTGATTTCAAAATTAATCCTTTACAGAAACTCATCCTTGATTGACTCATCCCAAAGCCCTCCTCTGTATTCCTCTTGGTAATTTCTCACCTTATCAAGTCCAGCCTTCATACAATTCTTAGTCTTCTTGGCCTCTTGGCAGCTTTGGTGCTTTTGTATAGTCCCCTCTTGGCATTCTCTCCTCCATTGGCTTCCTTAATAGGGCATTCTTCTTCCTTCCCTGACCTTTCTCCTGTTTCCTAGCCTGCGTTTTGAGATTCTCCAGTGATTTGCTTGAGTCTGCAGTGCCTAGCACCTCACTCAACCTCTTTTGCGTTATTTGTACTATTTCCAGTGTTCACCACACTCATCTGGCAAAGAAAGAGACGGACTAAGAACAACCATGGACGTCCACGTTGTACTGAGACTTGCCTAGAGAAATGCCTATGGAGTCCTCGTCAGGGCTGCAGTGTGGTGTGCATTGGCCAGTGGGGAAAGCATTGCCTTTGTAGGGGAAGAAAAACTTGCCTAGGGTCCCGGGCTAGGTCTGAAAATTAAACTGAAAAAGGCAGACTAATAGGAGAAAAGCAAACTAACTTGTTTGATATGTGTCACAGGAGCCTGCATAAAGAAATGAAGGTTTAAGGAAACAGAGCTGAGTATTTTATACTAGGTTTGATGGAGCAAGGACCGTCATGGAGGAATGTGATAGAGTAAGGAGTACTATAGTATAGTATAGTAAACTGGGGAACACTTAGCAAGGCCAGTTTGTTAGGGTGCTTCTTGGCATCCCTTTGTCTTCAGGTAAGGATGCTCCTTCCCTCTGAATATAAGGAAGGTAACTCTCACATGAGTGTTTTATGACATTTCAGGGGGAAAGGATGAGGGGAGGGTCAGAGTGACCTTCCTACTTCTGTCATTTTCTCAAAACTCCTTCAGTTTAAAGTATTCAGGATGCTAAGGTGCCATATTTTGGGGTAGTGTGTCCAGCATCCCATCGCCTTCCATGGGTTAGACTTGCCAGTACTTCTCTAGCATAAGAAGTGAGTGTAGCCAAAAGAACAAATGTCCTCTCTCAGCACTTGCTTTATAGTCTTTTCTTAAGGAGAAAGCGAAGTATGGACTTGGGAAAAGACGACATGGACTCTGCCACTTACTAGCTGTGTGATCTTGGGCAAGTTACTTACTTTCCTGTGCTCCAGTTTCCTCATCTATAAAACGGGGATAACAGCAGTGATGATATCTCATAGAGTTGTTACAAGGATTAGATGACTTAATATTTATTTGGAAAGTACTTAAAACAATGCCTAGCACATATTAAGTGTTATATAAATATTATATAAAGGTATGTGAATAATTTTGCTACCTAGTTAATCCATTTTCAAGAAATATGTTCAGATACACTAATGCTAAGTATAAAGTGAAGTGAAAGTGTTAGTCGCTCAGTTATGTCCGACTCTCTGTGACCCCATGGACTGTATCTCGCCAGGCTCCTCTGTCCATGGGATTCTCCAGGCAAGAATACTGGAGTGGGTTGCCATTCCCTTCTTCAGGGGATATTCCCAACCTAGGGATTGAACCTGGGTCTCCTGCATTGCAGGCAGATTCTTTACCATCTGAGTCACCAGGGAAGGCCTGGTGCTAATTATTATGAGAATGTTAAAACTTTCTCAAAGGGAAAGGAGTGGGGAGGGACGAGGTATATCTACCAAAAAAATGGATGGGTATTTTTAAAGATTATTTTTTTATTTGACTGAGCTGGATCTTAGTTTCAGCACTCAGTGTCTTTGGATCTTCGTTACGGTATACAGAACCTTTAGTTGTGGCATACGGGATCTAGTTTTCTCACCAGGGATCAAGCCCAGGCCTCCTGCAATGGGAGCGTGGAGTCTTAGCCACTGAACCACCAGGGGAGTCCTAATGGGTTTTTTTCCACCAGCACCCCTCCCCTATTCCCTGGTTGTGAGTAACTTTTGTTGAGAACACCTGACATCCTTGCTTACATTTCTGGGCGGAGGACATCCCTGCTCACATATCTGTGCAGAGGACTTGTTTGGTTCCATTACAAGATCTTCCATGGCCTGCTTTGTCCTCCTGAAAGTAACCTTCCTTTCAGTTCCTCTCCCTAATGCTGCAGACCTGCTCCTTTGCCCCAGCCCTGCCCCCTGTGCCCTTGAACTAGGGAGAGAATCTCCTAGATGCAGAATGCTGCCTGGCTAACCACACAGATGCACCAGACATAGGCTTGGCCTTGGCCTTCTGGTCACCCACAGACCAAGAGGATCAGTACTGTGAAGTCTTGAAACTAGCCATTTTAGTAGTAGTATATGAGAACTTAATTTGCTTTCATGTGGTTCTCCAGCGTAATTTACATCCACACCTCTGACCATCATCAGTCAGTTATGGCTTACATTAACTTACCCAGAAAAACACCCACTTCCTTAGAGGAAATTATGTTAGACCAACGTCTTCTGTGGTTTTTTTGCCCAGTGTATTTTTATTTTAATTGCTGAGAAAGAAGTTCACCTCTGAAAAGACTTTTAAGTCACTTGACTTTGTAGAAAATGTCCTGAGCTGGAAGTCAGGCATTTTGAATGATAATCCTTGTCCTCCCCTTTTAGCACCAGGAGTGAGTTGCTTCACCCTTTCAGGTCCCTACTTACTGAAACATTCAGTGGTAAAGAAAACAGCAAGTGTTTTTTGATGCTCTTACAAAATCAAGCTTCTTCTGTATCAGTGAAGCACTGGGACTGGATACCAACTAGTCTAATCTCTCATTTTAGAGGATTACAATGAGGCTTGATACTTGATAAGGTGGCTTACCAAGGTCAGACATCTAGCTAAGATCAAAGACAAGACTGTGTGATGAAGAACTGTGTTTTGTTCTTTGCTAGACCTCAAGCCATTGTGTGCCTACTGGTTATTATGTAGCAGCAAACAAGAATATGCTTAGATTAAAACAGTTTTCTTCTTTTTTCTAGACAGTTTCCTTTGAATGAAATAAAGTCCTTGCATTCATTGTGGTGTACTTTGAAGGATTACAGCTTTTATCTTATGTTGTTGGTTGTAATAATTAAAACTTTGAATAGCTTTAAACATTATTTGTGGGATACAAAAAAGTTAAAAGTTTCTTTAAGATGAAAAATGTTTAATTTTGTAACTCAACAAGATGCTTAGCCTGCAGAAAAAAGAGAATGTTAAAGTATCTTTATTTGGATATAAGAATTATACAGGATTTCCCTTGTGAGAGGAAAAAATATAGGGACAAGTTTTAAAGACTTGAAGGTTTTTTGATAGTTAACACAGTGGTAATTAATTTCCCTCTGATTTCTTGCACTTTATTCTTGTATAATAACATTCATCTAAAGATTATACATGAGTTTTAATCTTCTTGTCTATACTTAAGTTTTATATAACCACTTTTTAATTTTTTATTGAAGTATAGTTGATTTACAATGTTGTGCTAATTTCTGCTGTACAGCAAACTGACTCAGACACAAATATACATTCTTTATTATATTCTATTCCTTTATGGTTTATCCATATTTTATTTATTCCTTTATGGTTTATCCATATTTTATTTCTCTTAGTTTTTAGATAAGCAAATCAAAAATTTCAAAAGCAAGATACTTTCAAAAGCCCTGCATTGCCTGTTTCTTACTTTAACAAACTCACGCCTGGATATGACTTGATTCAAATTTAGCCTTGCCTGTTATAGGAGTGATGATTTCATCATGCAGCCTGCAAGTTCAGGATTTGCCAGATAAGCTGAGATCTCCTAACTCCTAAGCAATCACCTACCACTATCTTTTCAACCCTTTCTCAGGTTCTCTTCCCATTTCCTCAAACAATTTTACTTCAGCTTCCCCTGATTTGCCTTTGGGCTTCCTGTGGGACCCCTGTTCAAGCACCTTTTTCTCTCTCTCAGCTTCAGTCCACCTCAGGCAAGATACCTGGCTAAAACAGGTATAAACCAGGCTAAAACAGCCTGAGCTAGTGCTCTGCCCTGGATTAGACAGAGGGAGATTTAGACACCTATTATTGCCCAATGTATGAGGCAAGGTATGCCCATAACTCTAAGTATGAGGAAACAAGAAGAGGAGGCAAGTCAACGACTTGCTCCAGGGACTTCCCTGGTGGTCCAGTGGCTAAGACTCCATGTTCCCAATGCAGAAAACCTGAGTTCAATCCCTGATCAGGTAACTAGATCCCACATGCCACAATTAAGAGTTTGCATGCCACAACTAAAGACCCTCATGCTGCCTGAGACCTGGTGCAGCCAGATGGATGAAAATATTTGAAGACAACGACAACAAAGGCTTTCTCCAGTCCCTAGATGTAGAGTGCTTGGGCAGCAAGCATTAGGTTCCGGGTTGGAAACTTACAACCCCCAAAACAAAGAAAAGATGATAAATACTGTTCCTGAATTCTTGTAGAAAGCAGAAGTGCACTGGAAGTGGGGATGTGTTTTCAGCAGCGTTGTTACTCAGTGTGATCGAGGGACCAGCAGAATCAGCATCACAAGGGAGCATCTCAGGCCCCACCCCAGGTCTTCCAAACTCACATCTGCATTTTAATAAGACCTCAAGGTGATTGGTATGCACACAGTCTAAGGTGAGTCTGGCTCCATCTGACCTTTACTGTGAAAGGCCTCGGAATGTCCAGGGCTGAGAGACAGACTTGGGTACCTCAACATGTACCAGAGTCAAATGCTAATCTAGTCATCCACAGAGAGACTCACTGCGACAGGGCTTATGTACTTGAAGGCTGAGTGCCTGCTCATTTCTCCCTATTGGCAAACTTAACCTAGGCGGCTAGATCTTCATCGAGTTACCAGGAGAACCTGGGATATTTACTCTCCCCTCCTAAATTATTCAATGTTCCTCCAAATACATTATTTCCAACCGAAGAACCTTTTAGTCTCCTTCTTTCACTTGTGAAAAACAATTGTACTTTGCCTCATTTTCTCAAGCTTGGGGGACATCTCTAAGTAACTCCCAAATAATTTTGATACTTATAAGTCAGTTACACAACCTCATTAAATCCTTATAACAGCCAAGTATTCAATAGGTACTATTATCCCTATTTCACAAATGCAGAAACTGAGGCTCAGAGATGTTAAGCAACAGGTTCAAGGTCGCACATCAGAATCCTAGCTGACTCCAAAGTCAGTGGTTTTAGCACGTGCAACATACACAACCACCTTTTTAGCCTTTTCCTCAGACAAGCTTCAAAGCTGCTTTGCAAGCTGTTATTTACAGACATATGACTTGTTTCCTGCTCCTTCATGTGGTTCATATGTCACGTGTCAACCTCTTCACTATGATTACTATCATTGTCATCATCATCAATTAACATTAGTTGAAAGCTGTTGTGGTGCTGGGCACTATACTTCTAATTTCCTGTCTGCTGTCTCTACCTGTATACACTTCCTTTTAAGCAACCACATTGCTAGGAATACTTTCTTTTGAAAGTGTGACAAAACATGCAGATGCCGAGGCACCTGTTTCAGTGCTGGAAACTGGAGGAAAAAAGACATTTTCTGAGCTATTCACTGTGTACAAAATCTGAGCAATTGATGTCTGCTTCCACACTTCATGTTTGATGACTTCAAAGATCAAGATAAATCCTTTCAACCAGAGGAAAATTAAATCCATAGGAGCTTAATCTGTGGTTTATCACTGTTCAATGTTGAACTCGTATGCTTTTATTCTATTCTGATTTCTTTTTTTATTTTTATTGGAGTATAGTTGTTTCCAATGTTGTGCTATTTTCAGATATACAGCAAAGTGAATTATACACACACTTATGTGTGTGTGCTCAGTTGTGAAGTTGTGTCCAACTCTCTGTGGCCCCATGGCGTGTAGCCCACCAGGCTCCTCTGTCCATTGGATTTTCCAGGCAAGAACACTGGAGTGGATTGTCATTTCCTTTTCCAAGGGATCTTCCCGACCCAGGGATTGAACCTGTGTCTCCTGCATCTCCTGCATCAGCAGGCACATTCTACATGTATTCAGTCTGTTTTAGATTCCTTTCACATATAGGCCATTATAAGTGTTGACTTACATGTGAAATGTATTGGGTAGAGTTGCCTGTGCTGTATTTATTTTTAAATTTTATTTTTTCCTAAGATATTTTATTTTATTTTTATTCCCTCCCTCTTTTTTTTAATTGAAGTATAGTAGCCTCCTAAGTGGCTTAGTGGTAAAGAATCCATCTGCCCAGCAAGAGATTCGGGTTCAGTCCCTGGGTTGGGAAGATCCCCTGGAGAAGGAAATGGTAACCCACTCCAGTATCTAGTCTGGGAAATCCCATAGACAGAGGAACCTGGCAGATTACAGTCCATGGGGTCCCAGAAGAGTCAGCCACAACTTGGCAACTAATAAACAACAACAATCCAAATCTAGGGGAAAAGTTGGGTGTGTGTACAAGTGAAACAAAACTGGCGAATGTGTTGATAATTGTTGAAGCTATGTGATGAGTACCTAGGGAATTCATTATACTATTCTCGCTACTTTTGTATATCTGAATTTTTCAGTTAAAAGAATGAAAAAAAAAATCCTCATAGGTCCCATGAATGTTAGAAAATATACGTGAAAGTGCTGTAGTTTGGAATAATACCATTTTCAAGCACTTATTGTGTGCCTTAAGCCACAGAACACTTTACGTACATTATTTCATTTAAGTATCAGAACAGTTGCATAAATTAGGTAAATGTTATTATCTGCATTTTATTTTATTTTATTTTATTTATTATTATTATTTTTTTACATAGAGAATACCATCCGGTTTATTTCTGCAAAGGATATGGGTACATTTCTTAAGTGAAAATATTAGACCAGAAATAGACATTTCCATGATGACTAAGTCCATCTGTTATAGACCATTAGAAGTTTGATCTGTTTTGTATTATCTGAAATGTATAACTGCACCAGAATTTTATCCTACTGATTAAATAAAGAGAAACTAACAAAATAAATGTCTTTATAAAATTGATGTCTATTGATTATAGAGATCAGAGAAACTAGATCATTTGCATAACTTAGCATATTATGTATTCAGGATTATTTCTGCTTCTGTGATAATGGCAACAACAACAACAACAACAAAAAAAAAGAATAGTGATGAAAACAAAAATCCCTTATAATTGTGAAGCAGTCTTCTATAAACCCTAATTCAATTTTATATTCCCCCAGGTTTTGAATTATAATCTATGTACAGTGATTTGAGTAATAGATGATACTGTTGTAGCCACGCCTTCTGGGAAACAAACTCACTCAGAAGGACAATGCAGAGAGTGGAGTGCAGTTTATTACACAGAGGGCCCAAGGCAGAGTCTCCTCTTAGCCAAGGACTCCGACCAGTTTTTGTGAAAACCTTATATACCCTAAGTGTACGTGCTCAAACCCACCTCCCCAAATTCTCTGAAACTAGTCTGAACAAAAGAAAAGAAAGATATAGTCAAAGTTAACTCATGATTCGTATGCCTTAAGCCTAGGTAGTTAACAATAGGCAATTATCATTAGGCCTGTGATCATACCCCAATAAGCATATGATTTTTATGATTTATTTGGTTACACAGATAATTAGGGTATTCTTTTAGGCAATGGAGAGTCTAGGTATGAGCCCTGGGGCTCTTCCATCCAGAGGGGGTCTGATTTTCCAGTTGGTATGTCATTTCCATAGATACTGGGCATATCACTCAAAATCCACAATCCAGCCCAAGATGGAGTCCTGCTTTCAGGATGGAGCCTGTTCTGTCTGTTTCCTCCTTCAATACAATAGATAATTCAAATGTTATAGGGAGAGAGCAAATGAGTCTCAGAAAGTCAAGTGTCGTTTTCACACTGCTATATTAGATCTCCTAGGTTTCCATTTCTGTGCTCTCCATCAAATCCTAGCCATGGTAAATGATATTCCTCCTGTCATTCATTTCTATCATGTCACACTTGAATAACATGTTCAATAATTTCAAGGGCTTCAGACTATCAGAATCTTTACTTCAGGCAAGAACAGACCTCACACGACTAGACCGTCACTCACTATCCCTTTTACCCCTTTTATCCCTTTTACCCCTCAGTGACTGTGCAAATATTAAGTTTTCCTCATGTTTTCACACAAACCAGCCCCTTCTCTCCCTGTTTAGCTACTTTCACCACTCAAAATATCAAACAGTGGCACTTCTAGCATTGCATTGCTGCTGTGTCTTGCTGATCTATCTCCACCAATAGTAAATTGTTTAGGATATAGTCGTTTCCTATTTAACACTGTATTTCCCATGGCTAGTATACAGAGAGATCTAACCTAATAGATGAATATTGATTCACTCCTCTGTTCCTTGTTCATATTCATCTTCCCATTTTTTTTTCAATTGTTGCCAAGTTACTTCTGAACTCATAATATACTACCTGTGTACGGGAGGGGGGAGGTGGGGGTTGGGATCGGGAGTTCATGCACACCCGTGGCTGATCCATGTCAATGTGCAGCAAAACGAACACAGCACTGTAAAGCAAAACAAACCAAAAAATCAAAATCAATCAAAGAAAAGAAAACAAGACTTAGTTGAAAAGTACTTCTAATTTGGGAAGTGTCTACCCAGACATTGTGCTCAAATCATGCCTGTGAATAACTGCATTATAGCTTGAAGAACAACGTCAGAGTCAGATAGCTTATACCAATTAACCAAAATAATGAATCAGTTGTTTAGTTTAAATTTAGGTTATGATTTTTAAGGACTTTCTTTTTTTTTTTTGTCTTCCTAGAGATTTGAATTGCCTTTCATATTGCTCATCTACAGAAGAATATGCCTTTAGCCTGACTCTAAGGTCATCCAAGTTCTTAATCATAATATTTGTTAAAATAAAGGCTCTGACTTCCTATTTTAGTTAGGACTGCTGCTGCTGCTACTAAGTCGCTTCAGTCATGTCCAACTCTGTGTGAGTCCATAGACTGAAGCCCACCAGGCTCCCCTGTCCCTGGGAATCTCCAGGCAAGAACACTGGAGTGGGTTGCCATTTCCTTCTCCAATGCAGGAAAGTGAAAAGTGAAAGTGAAGTCGCTCAGCCATGTCTGACTCTTAGCGACCCCATGGACTGCAGCCCACTAGGCTCCTCCGTCCATGGGATTTTCCAGGCAAGAATACTGGAGTAGGGTGCCATTGCCTTCTCCTTATTGTCTGCATTTTAGAGATGAGGAAAAAGACACAGAATCTAAGCAACTCACTCAAGGTCACATAGCTAATTCACCAAAATCAGATTCAAACCTTAGCTAACCTCCAGAGCCCATGCTCCATTGCCTCTCATCTGACGAGCATTTCAGTAATAACCAATAAGAGCTGCCATTTTTTGTGTTCCATCTAAATGCTCCTCGACATTATCTCTGACTTGTTCACTTTTTCCCTTTTCCTCCTTATGCCCACTGTTTAAAATTATCTGTCTTAAACAGTGGAGAAACAAAATAATTTCCTTGACATCATTAGTTAACAATTCAGGAGTATTGAATATTATATTTCTCAAAGAGGAAAAGGTCAGTAAGGCTTGAAGAAGTAAGAAAAAACCCTTTTGGACTTGGAGCTTCAGCATCCCACAGACCCACTTTGAGAAGCTGAGAAATCTCTGGACTTTCTCCCCCAGAGAAAGCACACGTATACATATACACACGAAATTTGCATTCAAGAAGCTTGTGAATTCCCTGAAAGCCATCTGTGAATCCCTGGCCTAGGTAAGAGAGGGGAGAATATTCCAAGCAGAGGTCACAGTACTATTAGTTACAGGAAGTGAGGGAAACCATCTGCTGGATCGCTTAGTGCTTGTAAGGAAATAGGAAATCAGACCAGAGGGGCAGAGAGGTAACCAGGCAACGAGGACACTGGAGAGCCCACTGTTCTTACACTTGGATCCCACCCCTGGGAATTTATCTTAAGAAAAAAATTCATATAGTCATTATTTACAACACTAAAATATCTACATAAGACAGTATCACAATCTAATAATGTAACTGAGAAAAAACTGGAAACAACCTAAATTTTGATAATAGAAAGATATTAAAATTAGGGTGCTTCAAGTTGCTAAAATAATGTTTAGTCATTTAACATAGTAATTCTAAATCCTTTGCATAAGTAAATGTCTAGAAAAATTGGCCAAGATTTTAAAATAGGCAGAAGAGATTACTGGCGTCCTTTCTGTGGAATACTAGGCATTATCTAGTGAATCAGCTGAGGACAAATAGATTCTATAGGGATGGGCACTTCTGACTGTCTTTCTTCTAACTAGGCTATTTTACAATTCTTTGGGGAGTTAAATTATAGATAACTGATAGTGATGCAAAAGGTCTTTGTTCACAAAAATGCACATGAATTTCATTGATAGAAATATAATTAATTTCCCTCTGTAAGCAGATGACCCAAAACATTATATTGCCCTATAAGATATTAATTAGATTTGCATCTCTTAGCAAATTTATTTCAGCATTCCTAATTGCCTCTGTTTATCTACTCTTCAAATTCTTCTTTGAATTGGTCTTAATATCTTACTGATCATGTTGATTAACTAGGTGAAAAATCCTTAGCATCTGTGTTAGTTATTTATTGCTTCATAACAAATAACCCCCAAACTTAGTAGCTATAAGTGGTATGTGCTAATTTGTTTCAGTCTTATCCAACTCTTTGTGGCCCAATGAACTGTAGCCCGTCAGGCTCCTCCGTCTAAGGAATTCTCCAGGAAAGAATATTGGAGTGGGTAGCCATGCTCTCCTCCAGGAGATCTTCCTGACCCAGAGATTGAACCTGTGTCTCATTTCTCCTGCATTGGCAGGTGGATTCTTTACCACTAGAGCCACCTGGGAAGCCCAGTGGCTAAAAAGCAGACATTTTTATGTCATAATTTCTATGAAGCCCAAGCTGGAATCAAGATTGCTGGGAAAAATATCAATAACCTCAAATATGCAGATGACATCATCATTATGGCAGAAAGTGAAGAAGAACTAAAGAGTCTCTTGAAGAAAGTGAAAGAGGAGAGTGAAAAGGTTGGCTTAAAACTCAACATTCAGAAAACTAACATCATGGCATCCGGTCCCATCACTTCATGGCAAATAGATGGGGGAACCGATGGAAACAGTGAGAGACTTTATATTTTGGGACTCCAAAATCACTGCAGATGGTGACTGCAGCCATGAAGTTAAAAAATGCTTGCTCCTTGGAAGAAAAGCTATGACCACCTATAGTATATTAAAAAGCAGAGACATTACTTTGCCAACAAAGGCCCATCTAGTCAAAGCTATGGTTTTTCCAGTAGCCATGTATGGATGTGAGAGCTGGACTATAAATAAAGCTGAGCACCAAAGAATTGATGCTTTTGAAGTGTGGTGTTGGAGAAGACTCTTGAGAGTCCCTTGAACTGAAACAAGACCAACCAGTCAATCCGAAAGGAAATCACTCCTGAATATTCATTGGAAGGACTGATGCTGAAGCTGAAACTCCAATACTTTGGCCACCTGATGTAATGAACTGACTCATTTGAAAAGACCCTGATGCTGGGAAAGGCTGAAGGCAGGAGAAGGGGATAACAGAAGATAAGACAGTTGGATGGCATCACCGACTCAATGGGCATGAGTTTGAGTAAGCTCCGGGAGTTGGTGATGGACAGGGAAGCCTGGTGTGCTGCAGTCCATGGGTAGCAGAGTCGGACATGACAGAGCGAATGAAATGAACTGAACTGAATTTCTGTGAGCTAAGAATCCGCAAGTAACTTAGTTGGGTGTGGGTCAGGGTATCTCATGAGACTTCAGTCTTCTCAAAGCTTGACTGAGAAAGGATCCTATTTCAAGTTCATTCATGCAGTTTTTGCCAGGTCCCAGAAGATCTACTTCTAAACTCACTCACGCGGGCGCCTTCACAGTGCTGTCTCATGATATGGCAGCTGGCTCCTCTCGAAACTGAGAAATCCAAGACAGACAAACACACAGAGAACACACCACGTGAAAGCCACAGTCTTTTTATAACCTGATGTGACATCGTCATTTCTGTCATACTCTATTCCTATGAGGCTTGCAGCTAAAATTTGTTTCAAGCTGAAGATATTTGATAATAAACAGATACAAAAAGAGGTTTTTTTCTCCCTAAACTCCCTTTGTCTGCCTAAAAGCAGAGTCTCCCAATAGAAGCTCAGCTGTCATACATCCTCTTCCAAGGAAGAAGACTAACCAGGGAAGGTTGACCCTATCGCCAGGGAGAGCTGACAGCACCAGGATAAGAGATTACCGAAACAGACACTTGATAGATTTTATTTTCTTGGACTCTAAAATCACTGCAGATGGTGACTGCAGCCATGAAATTAAAAAGTGCCTGCTCCTTGGAAGGAAAGCTATGACAAACTTAGCTGTGGTGTTGTGCTTAGTTGCTCAGTCATGTCTGACTCTTTGAGACTCTTTGTGCCCACCAAGCTCCCCTGTCTGTGGGATTTTTCACACAAAAATACAGGAATCGGTTGCACTTTTTTTTTTAATTGGCCATGCTGTGCAGCTTGTAGTATCTTAGCTTCCCAACCAGGGATGGAACCCGAGCCCCCTGCAGTGGAAGCACAGAGTACTAACCACTGGACCCGCCAGGGGATTCCCTGCTTCCCCTATTAAGATGCTATATAAGCTCCAAATTCTAACTGCCTCCTTGATTCACATTTTCCTGTGTGCCCCTGCAAATACATGTGATTTAGAATTTGTCTTTTCTCCTGTTAATATGTCTTTTATCAGTTTAATTCATAGGCACCCAATCACTAAATCTAAGGGAATGGAGGAAAAGTTTTTCCTTCCTGACACTTAGAAGCCAGTCAATAAGAGCCGCCAAGCTCACGGTGAGGGGACTACAAAAGGTCATGATAAGTAGGAGGCAGAAATCATCGGGGTCATTTTAGAAGTTACATCACAACAAGTTTGCACAAAAGTCAGGCTTTTAAGTCTGAAAATAATACTGTAGCACAAAGAAAAGATTTATGATATAAAATCACACAAAAAGAACAGACTGTGAAAATGAGTATGTACCATTATTTCAGACATCGAAATAATATTATGCCTATGGACAAGTACTGGCACAGAAACAGGGAAAAAGAAATATCTAAGAATGTAACAGCTATGTGAGAGTGGAGTTTAAAATCTGGGGTTCTTTTTCATTCTTTCATTAATTTTTTTTTTCTTTGAAATTATTTCAAATATTATTTTGTTTTCAACTCAAAGGCAAAAATCAAAAGAAGGCTTGATCTTATCAGGATACAAAATATGAAGTCCTAAATTGATCAAACAGGAATGCATCAGGATGAAAGCAAGATTTCTTTAAGTGAGAAAAAAAGAAACTGTATTTCAGGAAAGCAATCAAAGGGTAGTCACTTGAAATTTGAATGTGAAAAAAAGAATATGAAAAGCGAGTTCACTGTACTATTGGAATCTTTATTCTTAGCAAAGTTGAGTCAGAACGATAGGCAGATTGGAATAATTGAGAGGAAGGAGGTCCCCTGGGGAGCTGCCTCAGTCTTAGAGAGCCCAGACTCTGAGCCTCAGCACATCTGTGATCACCTGTGACACATTCTCCCACCAAAGCTGCAGAAGAAATCCAAGCCAGGAGATGGAAATCTTAATTATTCAAGCTGTGAAAATAGCAAGTCCTTTGAAATCTTCTAATTGATTTGCATACCACTGGGTTCAGTGAGTTTAAGATACATAGCCACCATTGCTGCTCCAAAGCCAGTTTTGAATAAAGGAATTGGCTTCAGTTTATATTGGCATTTTCTCTAAATTAATAAACTGAGGCAAATTTAGAGCCAGGGGGACTAAGAACTCTAAACTCTTTTTGAATAAGTGAGTGGCATGTTTGGTCTGCTCCCTAGCCAACACATCAGTAATGGATAGAGTGCTAGTTCATAGTTAACAGCTGTTTTTCTGAGAGGTGGAGAGAGAAAAGGCCTGAGCTGTAGCATTTGCTGGGATAATACTCCTAGTAGGGGCATGTTTGCAAAGTCATTGAGTGAAGAACTGGGGAGAGATATGCAGTTATTACACTCTGTTGTATAGGACTTACACCCTGCAGAATCAGTCGATATAAATACCTTCAAGAATGTAGGTAATGGCGAAATGTAGCAGAATAAGGAAGTGGTGAGTTTTGATTATTTTTTTGGTCTTTGTTCTTGATGTAATTATTTAATTGTAAGTGTATATAAGTTAATTTTTAATAATGCATTGTTTAACAGCTGGCTCACAAAATTCCTGAAAATTGAACAGTTGACTCTCTTGAACTGTTAATATAGAACAGTTCTGACATAACACTAAAGGCCAAAAGTTTGCTCTCTATCAGTTAAGTAATAGTGAAAGGTAAGTGGTTATTGCCAGCAAAAATTATTGGCCTAAAAATTAGGAATTTGCAGAAGACAGTTTTTTTATTATAAATATTTGATATTTTTATTGTGATATAATTGACATTTAACATTATATGCTTTCAAGTGCATCAGTGATTTGCTCTATGTACAGCAAAATGATCACCACAATTTAGTAAACATCTGTCATTGCACACAGTTACACTTTTTTTATGAAAACTTTTAAAATTTAGTAACTTTCAAATATTCAGTGCGGAGAAGGCAATGGCACCCCACTCCAGCACTCTTGCCTGAAAACTCCCATGGATGGAGGAGCCTGGTGGGCGGCAATCCGTGGGGTCACTAAGAGTCGGACACGACTGAGTGACTTCACTTTCACTTTTCACTTTCATGCATTGGAGAAGGAAATGGCAACCCACTCCAGTGTTCTTGCCTGGAGAATCCCAGGGAAGGGGGAACCTCATGGACTGCCATCTATGGGGTCGCACAGAGTCGGACACGACTGAAGTGACTTAGCAGCAGTAGCAGCAAATATACAGTGCAATATTATAAGCTATAATCACCAATTTTTTTTTTTACTTTACAATATTGTATTGGTTTTGCCATACATCAACATGAATCCACCACGAGTGTACATGTATTCCCCATCCTGAACCCCCTTCCCACCTCCCTCCCTGTACCATCCCTTTGGGTCATCCCAGTGCACCAGCCCCAAGCATCCTGTATCCTGCCTCGAACCTGGACAGGAGATTAGTTTCTTAGTTTCTTATATGATACTATACATGTTTCAATGCCATTCTCCCAAATCATCCCACCCTCTCCTTCTCCCACAGAGTCCAAAAGACTGTTCTATACATCTGTGTTTCTTTTGCTGAGAAGACAGTTTTATCACCAGATTTTTTTAAATTAAGAATTAGTTTCCCAGGTATAAATACAAATGTATGTGTTGATCTGAGACTTCAATTTGGAGGAACTTGTGAGTGGAGACATGAATGACTTTAGAAAAGAGGTAATTTCTGCTAGAATCTAACAACCAAATGACTCTAAAATACAGCCCATCAAGAAATATAAATAGGAAATTCATAGAAAAGAACTAGAAAGGCCCTTCATCATATAATAAAAAGACTCATCTTTCAAGAGATGAGAAGACAAGCCACAGACTGGAAGAAAAGATTTGGAAGAGATATATCTGATATAGGAATGTTACTCACAATATACAAAGAACTCTCTAAACTCAACAGTAAGAAAGCAAACAATCTAATTTTAAAATGAGCAAAAGGCCTGACAGCTCCCCAGAGAAGATACATAGATGGCAAATAAGCATGTGAAAAGATGC
The DNA here is from genome assembly GCA_006408695.1 of Aepyceros melampus. NCBI lineage: Eukaryota > Metazoa > Chordata > Mammalia > Artiodactyla > Bovidae > Aepyceros > Aepyceros melampus. Next base: position 323,083 of record SJXQ01004163.1, on the reverse strand, counting down.
TCAGCATCACATGTCATTGTGCAGTGAAAGTTGCTCAGTTGTGTCCTACTGTTTGCGACCCCATAGACTATACAGTCCATGGAATTCTCCAGGCAAGAATACTGGAGTGGGTAGCCTTTCCCTTCTTCAGGGGATCTTCCCAACCCAGAGATTGGACCCAGGTCTCCCACACTGCAGGGGGATTCTTTACCAGCTGAGCCATGCTGCTGCTAAGTCGCTTCAGTCGTGTCTGACTCTGTGCGACCCCACAGACGGCAGCCCACCAGGCTCCCCTGTCCCTGGGATTCTCCAGGAAAGAACACTGGAGTGGACTGCCATTTCCTTTTCCAATGCATGAAAGTGAAAAGTGAAAGGGAAGTCGATCAGTCATGTCCGACTCTTAGCGACCCCATGGACTGCAGGCTACCAGGCTCCTCCACCCATGGGATTTTCCAGGCAAGAGTACTGGAGTGGGTTGCCATTGCCTTGTCCGTGTTGAGCCATAGGGAATTGCAAATTATAACATCAGTAAGATACTATACTATACACCTGTTAGAACAGCCAAAATCCAAAACATTAATAACACCAAGTTCTGAAAAGGATGTGAAGCAATAGGAACTCTCACTTATTGTGGTGGAAATGCAAAATGTTAAGTCACTTTTGGGAAGACCGTTAGAAAATTAAACGTACTCATCATATGGTCCAGCAATTGAACTCCTTATCAAAATGAGTTAAAAACTTATGTTTGTACAAAACCCTATATGTAGGCATTTCTAGCAATATCATAATTTTATTCATAATTGGCAAAACTTGGCAGCAACCAAGATATCTTTCAATAAATACATGATGAATAAACTGTGGTACATCCAGACAGTGGAATGTTATTCAGCACTAAAAGGAAATGAAATTAAGCCATGAAAAAATAAAGAGATATCTTAAAAACATATCAGTTTGTGGGGAAAAAAAAGCTAATCTGAAAAGGCTACATACAGTGCGGTTCCAACTACATGACATTCTGAAAAAGGCAAAACTATGGACAGAGTGAAGAGATCAGTGGTTGTCAGAGGTCAGGAGGGTGGAAGGGATGAATTAGCAGAACAGGGAGTACCTTTCAGGCAGTGAAACTACTCTGTAGGATACTATAATGGTAGATACACGTCATCATAAATTTGTCCAAATGCAAAGAATGGACAAGAGTGAACTAGAATGTAAACTGTGGAATTTAGGTGATGACGATGTACATATCACTCTCATGGGAGATGATGATAGTGGGGGAGGCTATGCCTGTGTGTGGGCAGGTGATATAGTGTAATGGAACTCTGTATCTTGTGTTCACTTTTGCTGTGAACCTAGAAGTGTTCTAAAAAAAATGGCTATTTAAAAAAAGAACTCATCTAGACTCATAATAGACATCAAATTAGAATCATTGAAATGTTATCTCCTACCATCTGATTAGCAAAAACGGAAAGTTTGATAACACACTGTTGGTGAGTCTGTGGGAAAACAGACACTTGCTTACTCCACTGATAAGACTGTCAATTTCTATAACCCCAGTGAAGGACAGCCTGGAAATAACTCTCAAAATTACAAGTGCATGAACCCTTTGACACAACAGTTTCATTTCAGGGAACTTACTCTAAGGCTCTGCTCCTCCATGTGTGGAATGACAATGGATAAAGGTATCCATTGCAATGATTTTTGTGGTGGGCAAAGATTGAAAAGAGATAACGTGTTCATCATTAAATAAAGTTCAAATAAGACTTCCCTAGGAATGCAGAAGCTTTTTAGGTACTAAAACAGAAATATTTCCTAGATGGATTAATAGAAAAGGAAGAGGCAAAACTGAGTGGTTATCTGTTTTAAGCTGAAAATGAAACACTAGGAGATACATTCACATTCTTATATATTATCAACATAAAGAATATCTCTGCAAAGATATATAATTAATAATAGTAGTTACCTATTGGGAAAGTGTGGATATTGAACAGATAAGGGAGGGACAGAAAGACTTCTCTGTATTTTTTTAAATCATGTGATTATATGCAATAAAGTAAATATATAAGCACAGACTCAGAAAAAATATATACATAGCCCATGCACAAGCCGTAAATATATATCTAAAATATATCATAAAATTATATCCCTAATAAAGTGGAAGACACCTCAAATATCAGTTTTTGTTTGAATTTTATAGTTGGAATTTTGGATGATTTTCATAGACATATGCATGTATACCTATGCACACCTGTGCATACACACATGCATACATATATATAGGTTTAGAAAAGAAAAAAAACATCCTTTGACATCCAGGAACTGATCTGGTACTACCAGCTGCTGGACCTTGGAGTTAATAATACTATGAGCTGGGCTGACACTCACAGCTAGGTCTTAATGTTCTCCTGTTAGACATGAACTATTTCATAGAACATCAGCATCAGACAAGGCCACTCTATGACCATGATGGATTAATACAAAAACAGGACCTCTCCATAACCAAGTCCAAACACAAACAAAACATGAACACTCTCCAAGCCATAAAACGCCACACATCCTCTCAGCCTGGCTAATGGATGCTGCTGTTGTTCAGTCGATCAGTCGTGTCTGACTCTTTGCGACCCCATAGACTGCAGCACTCCAGGCTTCCCTCTCCATCACCATCTCCCGGAGCTTGCTCAAACTCATGTGCTCTGAGTCAGTGATGCCATCCAACCATCTCATCCTCTGTTGCCCCTTTATCCTCCTGCCTGAACCTCTAGGCAAAGTAGGGTATTTCTTTTTCACTGATATAATTTCAAACAACAACATTTTAGATACTCTATGATGTTAGAAAACAAGGTTTTTCAGTAAGAAAACAGTGGTCACTCCAGAACGGGATCATTATAACACTTGTAGTTACAGTGTGTTCTTGGGAGAAACTATGGTTCTTGCCAACTTTGCAGCAAGCTTTATCTGTGTCTGTCCTCTCAACCCCCACCTTGCCTGTCAGCTTGATGAGCTGCAGGACAGACTTACTTTCTCAGATTCCATCTGTGCCTCTGACTATTCATTTTCACACAAGTAGCTTGACCTCTCATACTTCAGTTACTTCCACTGTAAACTGAGGATACTGTCTATATAGGGTTGAGAATTAAATATGATAATGTTTGTAAAGAGTCTAGTATGTTACATGGATATAGTGTATACTCAAAAAAAAAAAATCATCTGTCTCCACATACTTAGTGGCTGAACAACAACCACAGAGGTAGACTTCATAGGTCAGATAAGTTGTTAATTCCTGGTCTAGGATATAAAAACAAATCCTGTCTAATGAGAGTCTGTTAGATTTCATCCTGCTATGTGATACTCTGTTTATTGAGTGCCTGTAATCTTGCCAGCAATGAGGAGAGAAACTTCATTACACAAGGAAAAGTTCAGCCCTTTGTCAGAGCCATCAATGCAATCTGAAAGGTGAAGAGTTTACCACTCAGAGAAATTATGGATGCAGGATTCTTTTTTTTTCTTTCAATTTTGCTGAGATATAATTGATATATAACACTTATTCATTTTTAGTTCAGTTCAGTTGCTCAGTCGTGTCTGACTCTTTGTGACCTCATGGACTGCAACATACCAGGGCTCCCTGTCCGTCACCAACTCCCAAACTCATCTCCATTGAGTTGGTGATGCCATCCAACCATCTCATCCTCTGTCATCCCCTTCTCCTGCCTTCAATCTTTCCCAGCATCAGGGTCTTTTCAAATGAGTCAGCTCTTCACATGAAGTGGCCAAAGTACTGGAGTTTCAGCTGCAACATCAGTCCTTCCAAAGAACACGCAGGACTGATCTCCTTTAGAACAGACTGGTTGGATCTCCTTGCAGTCCAAGGGACTCTCAAGAGTCTTCTCCAACACCACAGTTCAAAAGCATCAATTCTCGGCACTCAGCTTTCTTCACAGTCCAACTCTCACATCCATACATGACCACTGGAAAAACCATAGTTTTGATGGACCTCTGTTGGCAAAGTAATGTCTCTACTTTTTAGTATGCTGTCTAGGTTGGAATTAACTTTTCTTCCAAGGAGTAAGCGTCTTTTAATTTCATGGCTGCAGTCACCATCTGCAGTGATTTTGAAGCCCCCCAAAACAAAGTCTGCCACTGTTTCCACTGTTTCCCCATCTATTTGCCATGAAGTGATGGGACCGGATGCCATGATCTTCGTTTTCTGAATGTTGAGGTTTAAACCAACTTTTTCACTCTCTTCTTTCACTTTCATCAAGAGGTTCTTTAGTTCTTCTTCACTTTCTGCGTAAGGATGGTGTTATCTGCATCTCTGAGGTTATTGATATTTCTCCTGGCAATCTTGATTCTAGCTTGTGCATCTTCCAGCCCAGCATTTCTCATGATGTACTCTGCGTATAAGTTAAATAAACAGGGTGACAATATACAGCCTTGATGTACTCCTTTTCCTATTTGGAACCAGTCTGTTGTTCCATGTCGAGTTCTAACTGTTGCTTCCTGACCTGCATACAGGTTTCTCAAGAAGCAAATCAGGTGGTCTGGTATTCCCATCTCTTTCAGAATTTTCCACAGTTTCTTGTGATCCACACAGTCAATGGCTTTGGCATAGTCAATAGGCAGAAGTAGATGTTTTTCTGGAACTCTCTTGCTTTTCGGATGATCCAGCGAATGTTGGCAATTTGATCTGTTTCCTCTGCCTTTTCTAAAACCAGCTTGAATATCTAGAAATTCACGATTCACGTATTGTTGAAGCCTGCCTTGGAGAATTTTGAGCATTACTTTACTAGCGTGTGAGATGATCATGAACTCCTTATTGCAAAATTCAGACTTAAATTGAAGAAAATAGGGGAAAACACTAGACCTTCAGGTATGACCTAAATCAAATCCCTTATGATTATACAGTAGAAGTGACAAATAGATTCAAGGGATTAGATCTGAAGAGTACCTGATGAACTATGGAAGGAGGTTCGTGATATTGTACGGAAGACAGGGATCAAGATCATCCCCAAGAAAAAGAAATGCAAAAAAGCAAAATGGCTGTCTGAGGAGGTCTTACAGAGAGCTGTGAAAAGAAGAGAAGTGAAAAGCAAAGGAGAAAAGGAAAGATATATGCATTTGAATGCAGAGTTCCAAAGAATAGCAAGGAGAGATAAGAAAGTCTCAGTGATCAGTGCAAAGAAGTAGAGGAAAACAATAGAACAGGAAAGATTAGAGATCTCTTCAAGAAAATGAGACACTCCAAGGGAACATTTCATGAAAAGATGGGCACAATAAAGGACAGAAATGGTATGGACCTAACAGAAGCAGAAGATATTAAGAAGAGGTGGCAAGAATACACAGAAGAACTGTACAAAAAAAGATCTTCACGACCCAGATAATCACAATGGTGTGATCACTCACCTAGAGCCAGACATCCTGGAATGTGAAGTCAAGCGGGTCTTAGGAAGCTTCACTACGAACAAAGCTAGTGGAAGTGAAGGAATTCCACTTGAGCTATTTCAAATCCTAAAAGGTGATGCTGTGAAAGTGCCGCACTCAATATGCCAGCAAATTTGGAAAACTCAGCAGTGGCCACAGGACTGGAAAAAGTCAGTTTTCATTCCAATCCCTAAGAAAGGCAATGCCAAAGAATGTCCAATTCCTATTCATTTTAGGTGTACAGTATAAACATCAGTATTCTGATTAATAACAGTACAGCATAACTCCTGTTCCAATAGCTACTAGAATTTACATTATATGCTGTTTTAAGTGAGGTTTCCCAGGCGGCTCAGTGTAAAGAATCCACCTGCCAATGCAGGAGATGCAGGAGCCGCAGGTCCCTGGAGGAGGAAATGGCAACCCACTCCAGTATTCTTGCCTGAAAAAAAATCCCATAAACAGAGGAACCCTGGGGTCCATGGGGCCTCAAAGAGTCAGACAAGACTGAGCACGCACGCATGCTGTTGTAATTGGTAATAATAGTTGTTGAAAGAAAGAGAGAGAGGGAGGGAGGAAAGGAAAGAGGAGGGAAGGAGAAAGGAGGGAGGGAGACTATAAACACAAGCCCAGAGATGGATTTTCTTTGTGATGTGCTAGAAGGCAGACCACTTCTGAGCTGGAGATAAACTTGTATCTGAACCTACCTGTAACATTTCTGAACCACTTTATCTTAAGCATCTTCTAAGATTTTATCTTTTTATTTTTGTCCTGAACTGTACAGCAGCAGCAGTACATAATTAAACCTGGATGACTTACGACCCAGCAATCCCACTGCTGGGCATACACACTGAGGAAACCAGAATTGAAAGAGACACATGTACCCCAATGTTCATTGCAGCACTGTTTACAATAGCCAGGACATGGAAGCAACCTAGACGTCCATCTTAACCAATGGACATCTATTGGACGTCCATCTAAAACATCTATTTCTGCCATCCATCTAGATGAATGGATAAGAAAGCTCTGGTACATATACACAGTAGAACATTACTCAGCTATTTAAAAAAATGCATTTGAATCAGTTCTAATGAGGTAGATGAAACTGGAGCCTATTATACAGAGTGAAGTCAGAAAGAAGAACACCAATACAGTATATTAACGCCTATATGTGGAATTTAGAAAGATGATAACGATGACTCTATATGTGAGACAGCAAAAGAGACACAGATGTAAAGAACAGACTTTTGGACTCGGTGGGAGAAGACAAGGGTTGGATGATTTGCGAGAAGAGCATTGCAACGTGTGTATTATCTTATGTGAAATAGATTGCCAGTCCAGGTTCGATGCATGAGACAGAGTGCTCAGGGCTGGTGCACTGGGATGACCGTGAGGGATGGGGTGAGGAGGGAAGAGGGAGAGGGGTTCAGGATGGGGAACACATGTACAACCCATGGCTGATTCATGTCAATGTATGACAAAAACCACTATAATATTGTAAGGTAATTAACCTCCAATTAAAATAAATTAATTAATTAAAAATAAATAAATAAATCTGGATAACTGACATCCAATTCTCTAATACTAGCTGCATTCAAATGTAGCCAGTAAAAAGTACAAAATACATCAAGACCATTTAAGTATGAGTGTCAGATACATCTTTGAAGAAAACTCATCAAGCACAAAAAGAAACACCTTCTTTCAGCCTTACAAATATTTATATCTTTTGACTTAATAAAAATATATCTGAAAGAAAGAATTACAACTATGCAAACACTTTTATGACAAAATATTTACCAAACATGATTTATAATGGTGGAACATTGGTAACAATCTAAAGATACAACAGTAGAAGATTTATTAATTAGGGTACTTCAACTGCATGGACTATTATGCAGCCATTTTTTAAAGTTTTATTTCTGAATAATTTATAAGCCCCTAGAAAAATGCTTATATAAAGTTGTTATTTAAAATGCAGAAAGTAGGGACTTCTCTGGTGGTCCAGACTCTGAGCTCCCAACGCAGGGGGAGCAACCCTATGAACTGTAGCCTGTTGGACTCCTCTGTCCATGGGATTTCCCAGGCAAGAATACTGGAGTGGGTTGCCATTTTCTTCCCCAGGGGATTTTCCTGACCCAGGGATCAAACCAGCATCTTAGGCATTGCAAACAGTCTCTTGCATTGCAGGCAGATTCTTTACCACTGAGCCACCAGGAGGGCTGAGATTATGTCCCTCATTCTTTCCACATTTTGGTATTTTTGCAACTTTTTTGTGATGAGCACACTATATTTAACTCTTGCAGCACACTATATTTAACTCTTGCTGTTTCTTCATCTATTTTTTATTATCCTTACATAACTCTTAGAGCCCTGAGCAACAGCACCCTCAAGGAGCTGTGCTGTGGAGGAACGAGTACAATACTAAAGAAATGGAGGCTAGAACTCACCAGCCTAAGAACTCAAGTAGGATGCATCCAAAGCTAACTAATGTCAGACACTGTTTTTCACATGAGATTTTAATTTGCTTAGAATTTTTTAAAGTTACTGTAATTCCAACTCCCAGAGGGAGTTAGAAGGGAAGTCTAGATATAAATATGTAGCAGGCTTATAAAACAACACATCTAGATTGGAAGTGTACAAGGAACAGGATGTTCCAGGAGGAGTATCTCCAGGAAAGCATGGAGGTCATGAGGTGTCTGATATGTTTGGTTCTATAAAATCCTATAATAAGAAGCTGTTGTAGTATATGGCAAGAATTAACAATTGATATAGACAAAATTGAGCAAATAAAAAAAGATAACTATTAAATCTGGAAAAAAAGAAATATGTATCAGAAAAGAAACATAATTTATGTATAAGTCATGCTTCAATAATCAATTATACTTAGTCATGTTGGATTAACTAAACTTGTCTACATAATTATATTGGAACCATGGGAGGAATGGAAGAAGAGAATAGTTGAAGAATGTTAAATCCCTGTCTGCTGCAATTGCAAACTAATGTAATAATAATAATAATAGGTAAAACAGATAAATCAAGAAATAACAGTCTTAGCATATTATTTAGGACTATGGAGTTGAGGACCAGAAGACCAACTGAAATAGATGGGAAAAAAAGTTGGTCTAATGAGCAGGACTGTGTGGATCACAATAAACTGTGGAAAATTCTGAAAGAGATAGGAATACCAGACCACCTGACCTGCCTCTTGAGAAATCTGTATGCCAGTCAGGAAGCAACAGTTAGAACTCGACATGGAACAACAGACTGGTTCCCAATAGGAAAAGGAGCACGTCAAGGCTGTATACTGTCACTCTGCTTATTTAGCTTATATGCAGAGTACATCATGAGAAACGCTGGACTGGAAGAAACACAAGCTGGAATCAAGATTGCTGGGAGAAATATCAACAACCTCAGATATGCAGATGACACCACCCTTATGGCAGAAAGTGAAGAGGAACTCAAAAGCCTCTTGATGAAAGTGAAAGAGGAGAGTGAAAAAGTTGGCTTCAAGCTCAACATTCAGAAAAAGAAGATCATGGCATCTGGTCCCATCACTTCATGGGAAATAGATGGGGAAACAGTAGAAACAGTGTCAGACTTTATTTTGGGGGCTCCAAAATCACTGGAGATGGTGACTGCAGCCATGAAAGTAAAAGACGCTTACTCCTTGGAAGAAAAGTTATGACCAACCTAGATAGTATATTCAAAAGCAGAGACATTACTTTGCCGACTAAGGTCCGTCTAGTCAAGGCTATGGTTTTTCCTGTGGTCATGTATGGATGTGAGAGTTGGACTGTGAAGAAGGCTGAACTCAGAAGAATTGATGCTTTTGAACTGTGGTGTTGGAGAAGACTCTTGAGAGTCCCTTGGACTGCAAGGAGGTCCAACCAGTCCATTCTGAAGGAGATCAGCCCTGGGATTTCTTTGGAAGGAATGATGCTGAAGCTGAAGCTCCAGTACTTTGGCCACCTCATGCGAAGAGCTGACTCATTGGAAAAGACTGTGATGCTGGGAGGGATTGGGGGCAGGAGAAGAAGGGGATGACAGAGGATGAGATGGCTGGATGGCATCATGGACTCAATGGACGTGAGTCTGAGTGAACTCCGGGAGTTGGTGATGGACAGGGAGGCCTGGCGTGCTGCGATTCATGGGGTCGCAAAGAGTCAGACACGACTGAGCGACTGAACTGAACTGAACTGAACTGAATGAGCAGGATTGGGGTAGAAGGGGATGGGATAGGAATGAGGACATTAAACCCTTTTAGAATCACATTATTTGACTTTTTAACTTCATACAGCCATTAAAAATGGTTTTATTTTTATTTTTTTTAATTAAGCACAGAACCACAATGAGATATTACCTCATACTTATTGAGATGGCTACTATAAAATGAACAAAAACAATTAGAAAATAACAGGTGTAGCTGAAGATGTGGAGAAATAACAATCCTTGTGCCCTGTTGTACACTGTTGGTAGGAATGTGACATGGAGCAGCTACTATGGAAAATAGAATGACAGTTTTCAAAAAAATCTCAAATTTTTCAAAAAAATTAAAAATAGAATTACCATATGATCCAGAAATTCTGCTTCTGGATATATAACCCAAAAGAATTTAAACCAAGGTCTCAAAGAGTATTTGTATATGCATGTTCACAGCAGCCGTATTCACAACAGCCAAACGGGGGAAGCAACTCAAGTGTCCATAAATGGGTAAATAAAATGTGCTATATACATACAATTGTATGTTATTCAGCCTTAAAAGGCAAAGAAATTCTGACACATGCTACAACATGGATGAATCCTGATGACATTATACCAAGTGAAATAAGCCAGTCACAAAAAGATAAACACTTCTGTATCATTACACTTATATGAGGTTCCCAGCGTAATCAAATTCATAGAGGCAGAAAGCAGAAAGGTGGTTGACAGGAGCTGAAAGGAAGGGGGATGGTTAGTTGTCATTTAATGAAGGTAGATTTCAGCTTTGCAAGATGAAAAGAGCTCTGGAGATTGATTGTACAACAGTGTGAATATACTCAATGCCATGAACTATATACTTTAAAATGGTTAAGATAGTAAATGACATGTTATGTGTATTTAGCTGCAATTAAAATTTTTTTTGAATTTACCAAAGTAGTTGGAATTCAGACTGCATAGGATTAAGATATGTGCTCTGCTGTTATACTCTCCTGTGGAGTGTAATAATCTTTAGCTGAGCTCTGAAATGCAACTGCACATATTAAGACAGCAAGAAATTATAAACATAACCCAAGAGAATGCAATAGATTTTCCTTTTAAATGATGAATAGGCTTAGAGTCAGTTCAGTTGCTCAGTCATGTCTGACTGTTTGTGACCCCACGGACTGAAGCACTCCAGGCTTCCCTGTCCATCACCAGCTCCCAGAGCTTGCTCAAACTCATGTCCATTGAGTTGATGATGCTATCCAACTGCCTCATCCTCTGTGGTCCCCTTTTCCTCCTGCCTTCAGTCTTTCCCAGCATCAGGGTCTTTTCCAATGAGTCAGTTTTTCACATCAGGTGGCCAAAATATTGGAGTTTCAGCTTCAACATCAGTCCTTCCAATGAATATTCAGGACTGATTTCCTTTAGGATGGACTGGTTTGGTCTCATTGCAGTCCAAAGGACTCTCAAGAGCTTCTCTAAGACCACAATTCAAAAGCATCAATTCTTTGGCACTCAGCTTTCTTTATGGTCCAGCTCTCACATCCATACATGACTAGTGGAAAAACCATAGCTTTGACTAGATGTACCTTTGTCAGCAAAGTGATGTCTCTGTTTTTTAATATGCTGTCTAGGTTTGTCATAGCTTTTCTTTGAAAGAGCAAGCATCTTTTAATTTCATGGCTGCAGTACCATCTGCTGTTATTTTTGGAGCCCAAGTAAATAAAGTCTGTCATGATTTCCATTGTTTCCCATCTATTTGCCGTGACGTGATGAGACCTGATCTTAGTTTTTTGGATGTTGAGTTTTAAGACAACTTTTTCACGCTCCTCTTTCACTTCCATTAGGAGGCTCTTTAATTCCTCTTCTCTTTCTGCCATAAGGGTGGTATCATCTGCGTACCTGAAGTTATTGATATTTCTCCCAGCAATATTAATTCTGGCTTGTGCTTTATCCAGCCAGCATTTTGCACGATGAACTCTGCATATAAGTTGAATAAGCAAACTTACAACATCTGACCAAATTTAGAATGTAAAAGGAAGTAGTTTTAGTCATCCTAACTAATACCTGGAAAGTAGCTTGACATCAGGCTAACATCAGTGTCAAATTAACTGATGGACACGTTCAATATTCATTCAACAAATGTTACTTGACCACTGACGATGTGCCCGGCACTGTGCTGGACACTGAAACTATCTTGTAATTCATGATCCAACTTAAGAAAGAGAGTTTAAGTCAGGAAGAGCAAGGTCTGAGTGCCTATGGGGTACCAAGCACTCTGCCAGCTTTATACACATTATCTCCACTAAGTTACACTCCATGATGTACATGGAGTTACACTTCATTAGCTATCAAACTATAAGCCAATCACTTTTATGCAATAAGCATCCTGAATGTTTATGATATTTTTTTCCAGTCAACATAGAATGGATTTATCTATTACTGAAGAACACATATCTAAGTATGCCCCATCTTTCAAACCACATTTACCTTAAGCCTTTCTGGTTTTCAGGTTGACAGTTTCTGCTTCAATAACTTTTCTTTGTAATCCCACCACAGTTCAGTTCAGTTCAGTCACATCCGACTCTTTGCGACCCCATGAATCGTAGCACGCCAGGCCTCCCTGTCCATCACCAATTCCCACCACAGCTCCTCCTTAATATTCCTGTAGCTGGATGTTTTCACACTTTTGTGCCTTATAGTTTTGAATCTCCTTTTTGTATTGCCCCCGAGTTGCAGGAATCAGGGGTTGATGTGTTCACTGCAAGTGTCTAATCTCGCAGAGACAAACTAATTGTTCCATTTTGCCCCAGAACTGAACTGGTTCTCAGGTCATGACTCAACTTTAAAACTGAGAAAGTACTTGGCAAACTCACTTTCAGCCAAGTGAAGTCCCATGTTCTGGGAACCCCTTAGTCCTGAAGTTGGTCATCCTAACTCAGTTTTCTCTTCTCGTTGTCTGTCTTGATCTTGTGTGTGTGTGTGTGTATATATATTTATATAAAGTCAAGGGCTCAACAGAGCAGGAGAGAACTGAGCTGCCAGATGTTCAGAGTGCTCAGTTAAAGCAAGAAGCTATTAATAAAATAAAAATAAGAGTCAACCTTTTCATCACTTTCTGTGATATTATAAGCAAGAGAGTAAAACCAAAGTTCTGACTCCCTCTCCTTGCATTTTCCCCAGTGGAACATGACAGGTCAGGTAGATCAGCACAGACATGGGGGATGAGGAGTAAGGGGGTTTATAGGATGGCTAGGAGTGGAAAAGTACTGAGTCATAGTGGGCAAGTACTAGTACTGAGTCAGACGGGAGAAAGTCTCTTCACCACCTCTCCCTCCCACTTCTCTCACCAGTAAGGAAACCTAAGCAAAGGCTCAAGTAAAATCTTAGAGAAAAAGACGTCCAAGTGATGGCTCCTTGTCTAGAAATGCAGATATGTAAAACCAGGGACAGCTCGTCCTTGACTAAAACTCCCTTCAGAGCCTGCAGTGTCCTGCCTGTGCAAGTCTAGTAGTGGCAGTATTCCCCTCAAGACTTGCCAAGTAAGGCCTTTGTAATTGCCTACGACTGGGCCTGGGTAAAAAAAAAAAAATTACACATAAGTGTTTGGCCAAGAGCTGGAATATTAGTATATCTTTCTTTCTCTCTATGACCCAATAAAAAAATGGACAAAGATTATTATCAGATGGTCCACACACACGAAAAAAAAGAAAGTGTAAGTGAAGTCGCTCAGTCGTGTCCGACTCTTTGCGACCCCGTGGACTGCAGCCCACCAGGCTCCTCTGTCCATGGGATTCTCCAGGCAAGAATACTGAAGTGGGTTACCATTTCCTTCTCCAGAAGACCTTCCCCACCCAGGAATCGAAGCCAGGTCTCCCCCATTGCAGGCAGACACAGGCAGATGCTTTAACCTCTGAGCCACCAGCAAGCCTTAAAAAAAAAAAAAAGTTAAATAATTCTTAAATACATGGAATGACATTTAATCTCATAAAAGTGATGCAAACCTGCCCTGAGATAATAATTTTTCATTTAACACACTGTGATGGTAAAGAAATGGGGAAACAGATACTCCTATTGTAGGAAGGCATATATACTGGTACCCACTGCCTCTACTTAGAGCAATTTCACACCTTTGGTCAAAATTACAGATTCAGGTATCTTTGACCAGTAAATACATTCTAGGAATTTATCCTGCATATAGGCCATACCTATGGAAGATAACATATACACGAGTCTTTCCTTGCCATTTATTGTTTATGATAGCAAAAGGTTGGGAAAAACTTAACAGTTAGGGACTGGTAAAACACAAATATAATACATCCATACACAGAAATACTGCACAGCCATTCAGAAGATACGTTTCTTGACTGACCTTTAATTTTGGGCTGCACTGGGTCTTCGTGGCTGCACGGGCTGTCTCGAGTTATGGTGATCAGGCGCTACTCTGTAAGTTGTGGAGCATGGGCCATAGGGCGGGTGGGCTCGGTACTTGTGACCCATGGGCTTAGTTGCCCTGAGCATGTGGACTCTTCCCAGACCGGGACTGAACCAGTGTCCCCTGCATTGGTAGGCAGTTAACCACTGGACCACCCGGGAAATCCTATCATTATGTTTTAAAAGCAAATATGAAACTGTATGTACCATATACACAGTTTGTGTGATAATATGGAGGAAATAACATGTATTTTCTGTTTGGATATAGAAAGATACATAAGAAACTAACAGCAGTGGTTTTCCGGGAGAGAACTAGGTAGCTGGCAACAATAATGGAAACAGCCATTTCACCATATACTATTTTACACCTTTTGAATCATTTTGAATGTAAATCAGAATTTAAGGGACCTCCTTGATGGTCCAGTGGCTAAGACTCCACACTCCCAATGCAGGGGGCCTGGGTTTGATCCCTGGTTAGGGAGCTATATCCTGCATGCCTCAACTAAAGATACCATATGCCACAACTAAGACCCAGCACGGCCAAGTAAACAAATAAATTTTTGGAGACGGAAATGGCAAACCACTCTAATATTTTTTGCTGGGGAAATCTCATGGACAAAGGAGCCTGGCGGGCTACAGTCCATGGCATCTCAAAGAGTCAGACACAGTTTAGCAACTGAACAACAACACAGAATCAGGCAGATTGTGATTTGGGGAAATAGTTCTTGATGGAAATGTGGCATAAAATGGAGAGCGAAGTGACCTAGTAATATGGAATATACAGTTTTGTAAGAAATTAAAATTTGTGTATAGAATAATAGTTGCAAATATTCAAACAATAAAATCCATGGTTAATGGGGAAAAAAAAAGAATTTAAACAACAACAACCAGCAAACCAACCACAAAAACATGGACTCTTGTGTTAGACTGCCTAGTTTAAACCTTTCTCCATCACTTACCAGTTGTGTGTGACCTTAGGCAAATTACTTACCCTTATTTTTCTTTCCACATCTACAAAATAGGTATAATGATAGCACTTATTTCAAAGAGTTGTTGTGAGAATTAAAGTCGATCACGGGGGTCAAATATTAGATCAGTGGCAGAGACTCTGGAGCTAAACTTCAGGGTCAAATGCCAGCTCCACCCCTCCTATGTTGCGTGACCTTGGGCAAGTTATTCAGCCCCACTTTTTCTCAGTTTCTTCATTTGCAAATGGGGATAATCAGATTGTGTGAAGATTAAATTAGATAATACTTATAAAGTACTTACAACTGCACTTGGAATATATTAAGTGCTATGTATGTATTTGTTGAGTATTAAATATTTAACACAAATATTAGTTATTATGATTAGCTATTATCCATCATTGTTGGATTAAACCCTTCTTAGGTTACTTTTTAGAATTATCTTACCTACTCTCAACCTTGCTCCTCTCCTAACTATAATTCTACAAATACACTGCATTTGTTATTTGCTCATATTATTCTGATTCTGGAATGCTATTTCCAACCATGACTGACTGAAGAATGCTAAACTTTCCTTTAAAGTCCAGTTCAAAGGTCTTTTCCTCCCTGAAGGTGGTGGGTCTCTCCTATGAACTGCCCCATCACAGATCTCTAGTCTGACGTTTCCCACTTGGCTGAATCACCTCCTGCCCCAGACCAGCAGGCAGAGCAGGCAACAATTCATGTCTGTGGGGATAAATGGGTAAATGGAATACTGACATTTTCAAAGGAACTCAAAAAGGTGAAAGTTTTCTGTTGTGACACGTATCAACTTCATTATTATTCCCCAAAGTACCTGACTGAGAAAAAATAAAGAGCTGTTCAGAGATGTTTAAAGGAAAGTGGAAATAGAATACTTTGGAAACTAGAAGGTAGTTTTTAGGTGACTTTTTTGGGGGGCTTGGGGCAGGTTCTGGTTTGTTTTTTGCCTTTGATCAACGTGGACCTGGCTCCCCCTGCTGGATTTAAAGTAAAATATGAATGGACTTGGAGAGTATTGGTGAAATGTCAGACAAATACTATATAATATCACTTACACATAGAATCTAAAAAATAAACTAGTGAATATGGCAAAAAAGTAGATAAAGTCACAGATATAGATAACAATGGAAGGGGGAAGGGCAAGATAGGGCTGGGGATTAAGAATACAAACTACTATGTATCAAATAAGTAAATTACAAGGATATATTGTACAGCACAGAGAATATAGCCAATATTTTATAACTATAAATGAAGCATATAATCTTTTAAAAATTGTGAATCACTCTGTTGTATACCTGAAACTTGTATGAGATTGTACATCAACCGTGAAGTGAAGTCGCTCAGTTGTGTCCGACTCTTTGTGACCCCGTGAACTGTAGCCTACCAGGCTCCTCCGTCCATGGAATTCTCCAGGCAAGAATACTGGACCGGGTTGCCATTTCCTTCTCCAGGGGATCTTCCTGATCCAGGGATTGAACCTGGGTCTCCCGCATTGTGGGCAGACGCTTTAACCTCTGAGCCACCAGGGAAGCCCACCAAGGAAGCATCAGAGAAGTACATCAACTGTACTTCAATTTTAAAAATCAATTCATTTATGTAAATGAAGGCAAAGGAAACAAAACTTGTAGCATATTTAAAGTAGTATCTAGAGCTTTCATCAAGGTTCTTATTACAGATGACATAGTTGTAGCTATGACATTCCAGCATTCCCATAATGACTGGCTACATAACAATTACAGTTACCTCATGTAACTAGGGCGAGAGGTGTGGCTTTGAAATCTAAGCCCAGGACTGCAGGCCAGGAAGTCCTGAGTGTATATCCTGCTTTGACAACAACTGCAAAAAGTGGCCTCTGGCAAATAATTTAGCTTGTTGTTTTTTTTTAATTGCACTGTTAATTTTTATTTTACTGTCTGAGTGATGGGCATAAGAATGCTAGTATCGTCTTGTTACCACTGAAGCACTTGAATGATATCAGTTGTCAACTGAATACAAGATGTCTCATATGTGGACAGCATCACTCAGGGCCCTGAGGAATGCAAGAGCAGTCCAGTGTTCCTCTCCTCAAGGATCTGTGTGTCCTAAGGGAACTCGGAGGTTCTGTGTGGTGCTTTGAAAGGTGTCCGACATACAGCAAGTCTTCGAGAAACATACATTCACTTCCTTCTTCCACCCTTAAATCTGGTTCTGCTCAGAGCTAGAATCCCTGATTCCAGGCCTGATAGAACATTTTTTGAGATGGATTCCGCCCATCTAGATTGTTTAGATGGACTAGATTGTCAACGCCACGAGAACAGGAACTGGGTCTTACTCATGCTCCATTCCTAGTACCAGAACAATGGCTGGCACACGAAATGTGCTCAGTACATTTTGTGGAGTGAATGATTTTCCGAGGAAACTCATTCTATTTTTGGCTTACCCTCATTATTAAAGAAATGAGCTGAAATCTGCCTCCCTGTCACTTGCCTTCACTAGTTCTTATCTTCCCAAATCTAAATAGTTCTCAGTAAATGTAAGCTCTCTTTCTACCTCCCCTTCTTGCCTTTCTGTCATCATTGCCCTTATGAATATCACAAGAAACTGTTTAGAGCCCTTGCTAAAATCTAGATACTACTGGCTATACCTCCAGTGTTCCTCTAATCCATTAGCCAAATAATGTAAAACTCACAATGTAATTGAGGAAATTCATTCTGAAACATGAAACAAAGAGGAATCAAAGCCCTTAAATGTGATAAGTGATTGTGGTCAGAGAGGAGTAAATTCACGAGTCCAGAAAATGAAACTATCCTTAAGTATAAAAGTGTGAGAAGAGATTTTCTGCAGTTTTGGTGCTGAAATGTTTATTCATTCATCTTAAGACCTAGATGAAGCAAACAACACCGTACGTCCTCTCACACATTCACTCTCTAGTGGAGGAGACAGTTAACTAGCAGGAGAATTAATAAAATGAACTTGAAAGGTGGTGCTATGAAGAAAAAGGCGGCATGCTGGGAGGGGAAAAAAAATGAGGTGAGGTGAGGTAGTTAGGGGACAAACATCAGCTTTAGAAAGAACAGGGATCAGAAAACCTCTCTGAGGAGCCATCAAGAAGGAGCTTGAAGGACTTCCCAGGTGGGTGGTCCAGTGGTTGAGACTTTGCCTTCAGTGCAGGGTGTGTGGGTTAGATCCTTGGTCAGGGAGCTGAGAGCCCACATGCCTCCTGGCCAAAAACCAAAACATAAAACGGAGGCAATATTATAACAAATTCAACAGAGGCTTTAAAAATGGTCCACAGCTAAAAAAAAAAAAAAAAAAAAATGAAGCTTGAGAAAAAGCAAGGGTGGAAGGGATTGAAAGCTTAAATTAGATAGATATTAGAAGCAGTCAAGTATAAGAAAAGAAACAAACATGAATTCCAAGAAAAACTTGTATGTAAGCAAATATCTAGTTCAAAATCTTCTGTTATTGCAGATATTTGAGCATGTCAATAGTTTATATGCTCCCAAAACAATTTGAAGAAACTTATAGAAATATAACAGGAAATTATACAGAAATTACGATGAAGGTAAAAAGTAAAGACAAACAGGAGAAGAAAAATAAAGTCAATTGTTAGAACTGACAGACAAAAGTGCATATTATGCAGTTCTAAACAGTGGCTAGGTCTGGGCTGTATATTTGATTCAGAGCTTCCAGGAACAAAGCAATAGGGAAATACGAACAATTATGAAATTCAGTGTGCCGGTAATAAAAAAAAAAAAAAAATGAAGTCGTTCTTAAGAGAATTATAACTTCCTGGTATTAGTATCTGAGAGAAATGTTCCTTCATCATGAGTCACTCTATGACATAATGGTCAAAGTCCTTGAAAAAGCCCCACAATAAACACAACAGCAAGATTCTTAGGGCCATTTCTCAGAATTAGCTTCAGTACATAAAACCAAAGAACAACTACCAGAGGCAATCCAGCTACACAGCTTATAGTAGCTGCTGTGAACCAGGGATAACATTTAGAATGGATGTATTACTTATCTTTCAAGTTATCCTCAATGAATATTGTTTCTTTTACCTGAACTTTTGATGAACAATGTGTAGTAGAGAATTTGAAGTCATTTCTCTGGCAAGAAGCTAGAAGAATGGAAATGATCTTGCTGCTAATTAGCAATTGTTTTGAAAATCAGTGGAGCTGACTAACATTTTCTCAGTGAAGTAACGGGTCTAACAGTGTGTGCGATAGCTTGAAAAAATGCCATTCCTTGCCATTTGGAAGTGGTCCTAACATGTTCCTCAAAAAATAGATCTGGACCCACATAATGTCATGGATGGAGAAGGGGATGGGAACCCATTCCAGTATTATTGTCTGGAGAATCCCATGGACAGAGGAGCCTGGTGGGCTACAGTCCATAGGGGCAAAAAGAGTCAGACACAACTGAAGCAACTTAGCACGCATGCAATCACATGGACAGATAATGCCTCAGGCTCCAGAGTTCTTCCACTCACATGTGGTCAAGATCATCTTAGCCTCTGTTAGTCAAGAGAAAACCTTAGTAAATTAGCTAAGAAATTTTACTTTCCAGATAGCTGCATAGTTTATGTGCTGATAAATTTTTTGGCAATAATCAATTAAATGTTGGAAGATAGCTACCAAAAACAATATTTAATTGTAAGAAGAGCTGATCTCAAGCCATGCTTTCTGACAGTAATTATATAGAAAAAATCAGAGCCTGCTTAGTGGTAAAAATACAATATCTTCAGCTTAAAGGTAAATAATTATCTTTCCTTTCTTTAAAAAAAAAAAAAAAGCCATGCACTAAACTCATTTAAAAATGGTTTTAGAGGAGGGAGGAGCTTCTCTGAAGGGCCAGTGGTGAAGACTATGATCAGGGGGTACAGGTTCCATCCTTGGTCCAGGAACTAAGATCCTGCATGCCATTCAACATGACCAAAAAAAAAAAAAAGTGGTTTTGGTTCTTAATGAGCACATTTTTAAAGAAAAAAGGGAAGCTCTGTGGTTGAACCAATAGTTATCTGATCTGTTCGCTTGACAGAGACTGGCTAGCTTGTTGCTGTACCCAGGTTCCCCTGTCTATTACATTCTCCAGCCAAGACTATTGGACTGGAGTTGATTGCCATGCCCTCCTCCGGGGATCCTCTGAATCCAGGATTGAACCCCCCATCCCTTACCTCTCCTGAAATGGCAGGCGAGTTCTTCACCACTAGCACCACCTGGGAAGCCCTTAGTTCAACTAAACTTCCCAGCATCCCTTGAAGTTAAGTTAGGCAAGAGAATTCTGGCCAGTTGAACTGGATGTATTTCACCTTCAGGATGATGCAAGAAACCTCAGAGTGACTTTGGATGCAGTGTATCAAAGATGACAGACCTTTCCATCAGTCTGAGTCACTTAAGACCCAAGCCCTTATTGAGCTTATGTGAAAAAAATAACTTTATATTGTGTCAAGCCACTGAGATTTCAAAGTTGACTGTTAACAGCAGCTAGTGTATAGTCAATACGGCATTTAAATCAAATCATGAATATGCTGCTACCTCTCTGTACCTCAGTTTCCTTGACTGTAAAATGAAGATAGAAATAGCATTTACCTATTAAATTTGATCTAACAATTGAATATGTTAATGCATGTTAATGTTTCAAACTGTGTCTAGCACATAGTAAACATTTGATTCATGTTAACTATTATGGTTATTATTGTTACAAATTTTCCTGGTACTATTAAAATGCAAGTTCCATATAACTCAGATTTCCTTTGACCATTCAGAGTGTTGTAACAAATGATGTCACGTTTATGTTACCGACTGCACTGTGCTGATCTATGTCCCCATCACTGCGGGGTTTCATGACATTTCTTGGTCCCCTTGGGTTGTCCTATACATGTTCTCAAATCATTCTCCTCTGATCTCTCCATTGGACAGAGGAGCTTGGTAGGCTGCAGTCCATGGGGTCGCGAAGAGTCGGACACGACTGAAAGACTTCCCTTTCACTTTTCACTTTCATGCACTGGAGAAGGAAATGGCAACTCACTCCAGTGTTCTTGCCTGGAGAATCCCAGGGATGGTGGAGCCTGGTGGGCTGCCATCTATGGGGTTGCACAGAGTCGGACACAACTAAAGTGACTTAGCAGTAGTAGTAGTAGTAACCACTGTTGAAGTGACTGGCAAGGAAGGGTGACAGAATGAGGAAGGCTTGCTGTCATCGTGTGGTGATCCTGCGGAAGGCACTGCCTCTCATTTGTCCCAAAGCTGTAAAGCCTCAAAATGCCAAAACAGACTCCCATCCATTTGTTCTTTTTTTAAATTTTATTAAATTTTCTTTAATTTGTAAACTCTGTGAAATAACATAATGCATTTCGGGAAATGTCAGAAGCACATTTAAGGAGTTGTTTGCAAATATCACAGAACAAGTTTTAATTTATTTAATTTTCCATTGTCAATCAATGTCAATCATTCAGCCCACACCACTGAATCCATGAATTCTCAGTCAGTTGCCAGGGCCTCTTTTTAACCCACTTCTTGTCCATACAGTAGGTTATCACAGTATACCCAGAAACTGCTCTTAGGTTTGGCTCACAGGAATTTTTAACCTGAGGCCCACAGACCTCCCTACCCACCTGAAATAATCCCCAGGATATCCATGGACAGAAATCAGGAGGCCTGTGATCCTGGATGAGAAAAAAAAAAATCACGTTTTAACTTTTACTAATCTCTAATAGAAATTTAGCAATTCCTTTCATCACTAATGAAGGCAACATTATAGTATAATTAGCAGTATTTGTGACTTTATCACCAATAGCTATACCAATAGATACTTCTATGTCATAGCAGTTAAAAGTATTTTGAAAAATCACTTATGCTCACACTACTATGAAATTAAAGTAGTCACTAGAGTTGCCGCTGTCCTCCCATTTGTCTTATTTCCTACGTCAATAAGGATGTATATTACTATAGCAAGGGCTGGTTAATATTCTGAGAACTATATTTTAATTTAATTGGCTTCCAGATGTTTGTATGTAAAAACATTATTCTAGGAAAGGAATCTATAGACTTCATGTGACTGCCAAAAGGGTCTATAGTACAAAAAAGAATTTTAACTCTACACTCACATGCCTTTTTTTTTAACTGTATTTTTTTGTATTGAGGTAGCCAATTAACAATGTTACAATGTTTCAAGTGAACAACAAAGGGACTCAGCCATACATAAACATATATCCATTCTCCCTGAAACTCTCCTTCCATCCAGGCTGTCATAACATTGAACAGAGTTCCCTGTGCTATACAGGAGGACCTTGTTGGTTAGCCATTTTAAATTAGCTCGATGTGTACATGTTGATTCCAAACTCCCTAACTATCCCTTCCCCTCATTCCTCACCCTCTGGCAACTATAAATTGGTTCTCTAAGTCTGTGAGTCTGTTTCTGTTTGGTAAATGGGTTCATTTATATTATTTCTTTTTAGATTCCTCATATAAGCAGTTATCATATAATATTTCACCTCTGACTTTGTATGACAATCTCTAGATCCATTCATGTTGCCCCATGCCTTTTTCCTTACTCACTCTCCTCTAGTCTCAAAGAGGACTGTGCTGGTAACAGACACTCAGACACATTGAAATGTCATGCCCTAGGACGGCATGGTAGGTGACTGAGTTTGGGCACCTGAGTCAGCTTGTTCTGCTCCAGCATTCATTAACAGTGTGACCCAGGGCAAGTTACTTAACCTCTCTGTGCCTTATGGCTACAAAATGGGAATTAAAATTGCTTCCTCCTCATAGGGTTATTGTGAAGAGTAAATGAGTTGATCCATTAAATCTCTTAGAGTCTACCACATAGTAAAGTGAAAGTGAAGTCGCTCAGTCGTGTCCTACTCTTAGCGACCCCATGGACTGCAGCCCACCAGGCTCCTCCGTCCATGGGATTTTCCAGGCAAGAGTACTGGAGTGGGGTGCCATTGCCTTCTCTGGGACCACATAGTAAGCTCTCAGAAAATGTTAGCTGCTCTTTCAAGTGCCTGTCACAGCTGTTTCTTTATGATATTTTTAGGGAAAGGAGAAGAGGAGAGAAAAGAATAGGTTAGCCGTTCCTCTTGTGAGTCATAGCCTACACATAAAATAACTTGTATGATGCACAAAATTGATATCTTTTTTAAAGCACACGAAGGAAACTGTTGATAGTTCTTCCTTGAAAAGTTTCCAATTTAATTTTATATTCTATGTAGTTACTCCCAACTGAATCCTTTTTTTTCCAACTGAATCTTTTTTAATGCTTCAGAGGCAGTACAAATGCTCCCTGCCTTTGATTTACAAAACAGGGCTTATATTTTGACAATATTAAGTTGGTACAAAAGTAATTGTAGTTTTGCATTGTTGAACATTGCTATTTGATATTGGAATACATTCTTAAACAAATGTGGCTATGTTATGCATTATTTTAATGTATACTTCTTTATTTATTTATTTTTTTGCTAATGACATTACTTGCTGTGTATTTTATATTTATTTTAGACTATGGAAATGATGTTAGACAAAAAGCAAATTCAAGCAATTTTCTTATTTGAGTTCAAAATGGGTTGTAAAGCAGCAGTGACAACTCACAACATCAACAATCCATTTGGCCCAGGAACTGCTGATGAACGTACAGTGCAGTGGTGGTTCAAGAAGTTTTGCAAAGGAGACGAGAGGCTTGAAGATGAGAACAGTGGCCAGCTATTGGAAGTCGACAACAACCGAGAGCATCATCTAAGCTGACCCTCTTACGACTACACGAGAAATTGCTGAAGAACTCGAGCTCAAGCATTCTAAGGTCGTTTGGCATTTGAAACAAATTGGTAAGCTCAGTAAGCGGGTGCCTTATGAGCTGGCAAAAAAAAAAAAAAGTCATTTTGAAGTGTTGTCTTTTATTCTACGCAACAACAGTGAACCATTTCTCAATTGGATTGTGATGTGTGATGAAAACTGGACTTTATTTGGCAAATTCTGATAACCAGCTAAGTGGCTGGACCAAGAAGAAGCTCCAAATCACTTCCCAAAGCTAAACTTGCACCAAAAAAATGTTATGGTCACTGTTTGGTGGTCTGATCCATCCCAGCTTTCTGAATCCTGGTGAAACCATTATATCTGAAATATATGCTCAACAGATCGGCGAGATGCACTGAAAAGCGCAACGCCTACAGCCAGCGTCAGCCAACAGAAAAGGCCCAATTCTTCTCCATGACAATGCCTGACCACATGACAGCCAAGGCTTCAAAAGTTGAACCAATTGGGCTACGAAGTTTTGTCTCATCCACCATATTCACTTGACCTCTCACCAACTGACTACCACTTCTTCAAGCAGCTTTTTGCAGAGAAAATGCTTCCAAACCAGCAGGAGGCAGAAAATGTTTTCCAAGAGTTCCTCCAATTCCTGAGGCACAGATTTTTCCACTACAGGAATAAAACAACTTATTTCTCATTGGCAAACATGTGTTGATTGAAATGTTTCCTATTTTGATTAATAAAGATCTGTTTGAGCCTCATTATGATTTAAAATTCATGGTTCAAAACCACAATTATATCTGTACCAACCTAACGTTAGTCTTTCAAAATTCATGCTCATTTCTAAGCCCTTTAAGAGGTGAATATCAGCTATGTCATTTTAACTGAAGGAGAGAAGATACTAAAAATAAATGGAAGTAGATTCATTCATTTATGCATCTAACAATTATTACATTCCTGTTCTGTGCCAGGCACCGCTCTAAATGCTAAGGAATTAGTGATACAAAGTCCCCACTGTCATTGAGCTTACATTCTAGTGTGGACAGTGAAAAGTATTAGGAGGTGATCAGTGCTTCACAGAGCATTAAAATAAAGTGATGTTATATGCATTAGAACCAGGCGGTGATTTTAGTCTGTGTAGTCAGGGATATTCTCCTTAATGAGGTGTTAAGCAGAGCTCTGAAGAACAAAACAGAGCTAACCAGCAAGGAGACAGCATTCCAGGCAAAGGCAATAGTGCAAATTCACTGGAGCAGGACTGAGGTTACCTATTCTTATCTCTTTAGGAATGTAGAGAAGGCTGATATTGCTTCCCAGGTGGTGCTAAAGGTAAAGAACCCACCTGCCAAGGCAGGAGACATAAGAGACATAAGTTCAATGCCTGAATCATGAAGATCCCCTGAAGGTAACACACTTCGGTATTCTTGCCTGGAGAATCTCATGGAGAAAGGAGCCTGACAGGCTACAGTTCATGGAGTTGCAAAGAGTAGGATACGACTCTACACACAAGCATGTTGCTGGAACAATAAGTGTGCAAGGTGTGGAGCCATTCAGGAGAGGTAAACAGATCAGATAGTGTGAGGTTTTGCAAGTAAAGGCAAGGTTTATTTCCAGTGCAATGGGAAGTACTGCAGAGTTTTAGTCAGAGGCAAGGTGATCTGATGTGCTTATGACCTAAATCAAATCCCTTATGATTATACAGTGGAAGTGAGAAATAGATTTAAGGGCCTAGATCTGATAGATAGAGTGCCTAATGAACTATGGAATGAGGTTCGTGACATTGTACAGGATCAAGACCATCCCCATGGAAAAGAAATGCAAAAAAGCAAAATGGCTATCTGGGGAAGCCTTACAAATAGCTGTGAAAAGAAGAGAAGTGAAAAACAAAGGAGAAAAGGAAAGATATGAGCATCTGAATGTAGAGTTCCAAAGAATAGCAAGAAGACCTAAGAAAGCCTTCTTCAGCAATCAATGCAAGGAAATAGAGAAAAACAACAGAATGGGAAAGACTAGAGATCTCTTCAAGAAAATTAGAGATACCAAGGGAACATTTCATGCAAAGATGGGCTCGATAAAGGACAGAAATGGTATGGACCTAACATAAGCAAAAGAGATTAAGAAGAGGTGGCAAGAATACACAGAAGAACTGTACAAAAAAGATCTTCAAGACCCAGATAATCACGATAGTGTGATCACTCATCTAGAGCCAGACATCCTGGAATGTGAAGTCAAGTGGGCTTTAGAAAGCATCACTATGAACAAAGCTAGTGGAGGTGATGGCATTCCAGTTGAGCTATTTCAAATCCTGAAAGATGATGCTGTGAAAGTGTTGTACTCAATATGCCCGCAAATTTGGAAAACTCAGCAGTGGCCACAGGACTGGAAAAGGTCAGTTTCCATGCCAATCCCCAAGAAAGGCAATGCCAAAGAATGCTCAATCTACCACACAATTGCACTCATCTCACATGCTAGTAAAGTAATGCTCAAAATTCTCCAAGCCAGGCTTCAGCAATACGTGAACTGTGAACTTCCTGATGTTCAGGCTGGTTTTAGAAAAGGCAGAGGAACCAGAGATCAAATTGCCAACATCCGCTGGATCATGGAAAAAGCAAGAGAATTCCAGAAAAACATCTATTTCTGCTTTATTGAATATGCCAAAGCCTTTGACTGTGTGGATCACAATAAACTGTGGAAAATTCTTCAAGAAATGGGAATAGCAGACCACCTGACCTGCCTCTTGAGAACTCTGTATGCAGGTCAGGAAGCAACAGTTAGAACTTGACGTGGAACAACAGACTGGTTCCCAGTAGAAAAAGGAGTACGTCAAGGCTGTATATTGTCACCCTGCTTATTTAACTTATATGCAGAGTACATCATGAGAAATGCTGGACTGGAAGAAACACAAGCTGGAATCAAGATTGCAGGGAGAAATATCAATCACCTCAGATGTGCAGATGACACCACCCTTATGGCAGAAAGTGAAGAGGAACTCAAAAGCCTCTTGATGAAAGTGAAAGAGGAGAGTGAAAAAGTTGGCTTCAAGCTCAACATTCAGAAAAAGAAGATCATGGCATCTGGTCCCATCACTTCATGGGAAATAGATGGGGAAACAGTAGAAACAGTGTCAGACTTTATTTTTTTGGGCTCCAAAATCACAGCAGATGGTGACTGCAGCCATGAAATTAAAAGACACTTACTCCTTGGAAGAAAAGTTATGACCAACCTAGATAGCATATTCAAAAGCAGAGACATTACTTTGCCAACAAAGGTCCAGACGTCTAGTCAAGGCTATGGTTTTTCCTGTGGTCATGTATGGATGTGAGAGTTGGACTGTGAAGAAGGCTGAGCGCAGAAGAATTGATGCTTTTGAAATGTGGTGTTGGAGAAGACTCTTGAGGGTCCCTTGGACTGCAAGGAGATCCAACCAGTCCATTCTGAAAGAGATCAGCCCTGGGATTTCTTTGGAAGGAATGATGCTAAAGCTGAAACTCCAGTACTTTGGCCACCTCATGCAAAGAGTTGACTCATTGGAAAAGACTCTGATGCTGGGAGGAATTGGGGGCAGGAGGAGAAGGGGACGACCGAGGATGAGATGGCTGGATGGCATCACGGACTCGATGGACGTGAGTCCGAGTGAACTCCAGGAGTTGGTCATAGACAGGGAGGCCTGGTGTGCTGCGATTCATGGGGTCGCAAAGAGTCAGACATGACTGAGCAACTGAAAGGAACTGAACTGAGATAGGGAAGGAGGGTTGAAAAATAAATACAATAGACTCACAGTTACTCATGGGGAATGGATTTAGTGGGGGCAAAACTAGATATGGGAAGGCTGGTTAGATGGTGGTTTAGACCAGGATTACAGCAGAGAGATGGCCAAGAGCTTATCCATTACAGTATATTTTGGAGGTAATGCCAGTATTTACTGATTGGGATGTGAAGAAATGAGAGGAATCAAGGATAACTCCTGAGCTTTTAGCCTATATAACTGTACTGATGGTGCCAAATAGAGGTGGATAAATCCTGGGAGGATGAGGAAGTGAGAACAAATGTGATGTAATGAGTTACAATCTCTCATTTTGTGCTCATCTTAATTTTGAGTTGTCTATCAAATATCCAAAGGGAGATATCAAATACACAGTAAACACAAGTTTAAGGTTCCAGGGACAAGGCAGGGGCTGAAACATAAGTTTAAGAATCATTGGCCTGAGAATGGTATTTAAAACCAAAAGAGTTGAAGTGTCTAGCGGCACTCCTAACTTTGATAAAGGGGAAGGAGCTGATAAAAGACTAAGAAATAAGCAAAAAGAAGGAAAACAAGAGGAACCTGGAATCATGGAAGCTTTGAGAACAAAGTGCTTCCAGGAGGGAGTGATAACTACTGTCAGGAAATGCTGAGTGATTCCATCTTTGGCCAGATGTATGCCAATGGTGACTTGGTATATGTTTCAGTATATGGAGGGGATGAAAGTTCAGTGGGATGAGAAAGTAAAGTCAGCAAATATAGATCTTTTGAGGCGCTGAAATCAGGCAGAAGCTGGAGTTGGTGTATGATCAAGGGAGAGAGGCAAGTTATGTGTACAAGGGGATTACATGAGGAGGGCTGGGTAGAGAAGTTGTGAGAAGGGAAAACATAGATCTAAACTTTATTTTCTGCCCTCAGGGAGTTTATGATCTTATCTGGGAGAAGTTGAGGATAGCATTGGTTAAAAGGTCAAAGGATAGCTTTGGATTAAATACAACAATATCCATTAACGCTAAGCATGATGCCTAACAGTAAGAACTCAATAGATGAGAGGAAGCTATAATTACAAAACAATTTGAAAACACTCTAAGATACAAGGTAATTAAGGATTAAACTGGGTAGGTAATTAAATGTTAGGATTCCAGAAAATGGAGATATTACTGTCAGGCACAATGATGGAATTCCCCAATGAAAAATCAGAATCTACCATATGATAGTGGCTTAAAAAAAAAATCTGTTACTATATGTATGTGTACAGATTTGCAAAGCTCTACAGATTTAGAACATTTTCAGCCACCTGCTTAATTGCCTTTATTGGAAATATTTAAATTTCACGTGTCCCCAAATACCCTGAGCCTTCTTGAGTCCTCTGCACCTGAGCTCATGCTTTCTCTTCTGCCTGAAACCCCATTTCCCACCTTTGCCTTTCTGACTTCTGCTCCTCAGGGTTACTTCCCCGGGAGGCCTCCTTTGCCCTGCCCTCCCCTCCAGCAGGGCTGGGAGGTCCTGCGTTGAGACCTTGCGCGCAATTTTACCATAGCTTGTACCACAGTGTATGACATTTTGTATTTGTGTACCTGTTGTGGTTTTTTTTTTTTTCCTGTTGCTTTGGGGCTTACCTGACAGCAAGCTTTCCAAGGGCAGTGTCAAGATTGTAGTCACCCTTGTTTCCCTTGCACCCAGCCCAACTTCTGGCTGGTCTCCGTTCCGTTCCGTTCAGTCGCTCAGTCGTGTCCGACTCTTTGCGACCCCATGAATCGCAGCACGCCAGGCTGCCCTGTCCATCACCAACTCCCGGAGTTCACTCAGACTCACGTCCATTGAGTTCGTGATGCCATCCAGCCATCTCATCCTCGGTCGTCCCCTTCTCCTCCTGCCCCCAATCCCTCCCAGCATCAGGGTCTTTTCCAATGAATTAACTCTGCATGAGGTGGCCAAAGTACTGGAGCTTCAGTTTTAGCATCATTCCTTCCAAAGTCTCAATCAATGTCTATTGAAACCAACTGAATTTGCTATTAGGACTAGGGTGGAATATCCTGGACACAAGTCCCTGAAGGACCGATAACTAACTTAAACACCCCACGTAATGTTATAACAGGTTTATAGCGTGAGAACCATTCAGGACCCCATCCTTCATCAGTCCCTCTGAATCTGCACAACACACACTTCTTGAGCTGTTT
The DNA here is from genome assembly GCA_006408695.1 of Aepyceros melampus. NCBI lineage: Eukaryota > Metazoa > Chordata > Mammalia > Artiodactyla > Bovidae > Aepyceros > Aepyceros melampus. The sequence goes on along the minus strand of SJXQ01004163.1, from coordinate 293,433 downwards.
TATATCACTTCCCAATAATTTTTTTCAAAAATCCTATTCTTTTATTATTCAACTTCTAATCAAAATGTATTAACATCCAGTGCAGTCTAACTATACTTCATGTTGGTAAAGTTGCAAATTTGCTAAGCTCTCTTATATTTTTTCTCCCCTAATTTGAAAGGAATACATGCTCATAGCAACAAAGGCAATCAGTATGAAAGGAATATACAGTAAGAAGGAAGGCTCCATCCTGTTTACTGATCCACAGCCTGCCAGGTCCTCTTCGTAGAGACAGCCACTACTACAAATTTCTTCTGTATCTTCCAGAGGTACACTATGCTATTACAACACACTCCATTTTTTAAAACATAAGTGCTAGCATTGCACAGATTATTTGTAACCTAGGGTTTTCCTTTAACAGAATGTACTGGAGATTATTCCATATTGGAGATTTTTCCTTACTAGTACATATTTTCAACAGCTCCATAGTATCCTTGCTCCCATTTTATGACATATCAAATCTATTTGACCCATTCCCTATTGATGGAAATTTAGGTGGATCTCACTCTTTTCCTACTATGTGATTATTATAGATTAACTTGTGCTACCCCCAAAATTCATATGTTGAAGTTCTAACCACTTAGTATCTCAGTATGTGACCTTATTTGGAGATAGAGTCATTATAGTCAAATTAGAATGAGGTCATTAGGATGGGTCCTAATCCAGTATGACTGATGTCCTTATAAGAAGGGGAAATTTGGATGGAGACACTTAGGAAGGAAGAGATCTAAAGCCACAGGAAGAAGATAGTCATCTACAAGCCAAGGAGACCTAGAACATATCCTTCCCTCACAGCTATCAGATGGAACCAACCCTGCCAGCACCTCGATCTCAGACTTCTGGCCTCTAGGACTGTGAGACAATAAATTTATTGTTTAAACCACTCAGTTTGTAGTACTTTGTTGTGGCAGCCCTGGCAAACTAATTACAATGATGCTTTGATGAATATCTTTGTACATGTATTTACAGAAGCAAATTTGTCATCTTTCAATCATGGCATTTTATCTCCTGGTCAATTTCTTTAACTGAATCAGTGATATCCCCTAAGTCCACCTCACCTGCTCATGGAATGGCCAACAGCAGACCCTTGAACACGTGAAGTTCTTTCACACCTCTGTGTCTTTGCACATATCCTTTGCCTAGAATTCCCTTCCTCCTGAGATGTTCTTGAAAAACTCCAATACAGTCACTTCAAGTGCTGCCTCCTCTGTGAAACGCTTAATCAGCCTCTGGGATGGCACCCTATGATTTCCACCTCCTAGTAGTCAAGCCTTTGTGTATTCCCATCTTTGTGTATGGCCCTTCTCCTTATTGTGGACTAGACTTACTGCCTCACTTCTAATGAACAGAGACGGCAGAAGTGATGGGACATCAATTAGATTACAAAATGACCTTGGCTTCTGTCCAGAGGTGATTGCTCTCACACACGCTCTTCTCTCTTCCTCTTTCTTGGTCACTAACACTGAGAGGAGACTGATGTCATACTGTGAGGAAGCAGCTTTATGGAAATGTTGTTTCAAGAGTTAATCCCTTTAACAACCACATGAGTGAAAATGGAAGTGGATCTCTCCTCTCATTCAAGCCTTTAGATGAAACTGGACATAGATAGCTTGACTACAACCGCATGAGAAAAGCCTTGAGGCAAAAGTCCCACTTAAGTCATACCTGGATTCCTGACCAAAGAAATTATGAGAGAGCAAATCTTTATTGCTATGAACTGCTAAGCTTTGGGATAATTTGATATGTAGCAGTAAATAATTAGTCTACTTTCCATCCTCCTGTCTTTTCCCCAAGTTCCTTAGAGGTATTTCCAGTAATGCTTTTAGCACACTACAACATATTTGTTTTGAATTATTTTCCCCCTAATTGCCTAACTCCAAGGACAGGAATCCTGGCTCAGTTAGCTTTATATTTACTGTGTCTTACACAAAGTTCAAGCTACCATCATCACTTGCCTAAACTGTTGCAATAACCTCCAAACTGAGCTGTCCAAATCCCCTCTAGCCTCTGTCAAATCCATTCACTGCCCAGCACTAAGAACCTTTTTAAGATGCAATTTGGGTTATCTGAGAGCTTAAAATCCTTCTCCTCATTCTTAGGATAAGGACCTAAATTTGTAATACAGCCCCCCAGGCCTGGCAGGGTCTGTCTGCCTCATCACCACAGCCAAAGCCACTTCCGCATTGTTCCCAGCACAACACTGGTCTTTTGGTTCCTCAGTTGAACCATACTTCTTCCTCCCTTGCTATCTTTGCTCACAGTAGAAACAGTGTCAGACTTTGTTTTCTGGGGCTCCAAAATCACTCAGATGGTGACTGCAGCCATGAAATTGAAAGGCGCTTACTCCTTGGAAGAAAAGTTATGACCAACCTAGATAGTATATTCAAAAGCAGAGACATTACTTTGCCAACTAAGGTCCGTCTAGTCAAGGCTATGGTTTTTCCTGTGGTCATGTATGGATGTGAGAGTTGGACTGTGAAGAAGGCTGAGTGCCGAAGAATTGATGCTTTTGAACTGTGGTGTTGGAGAAGACACTTGAGAGTCCCTTGGACTGCAAGGAGATCCAACCAGTCCATTCTGAGGGAGATCAACCCTGGGATTTCTTTGGAAGGAATGATGCTAAAACTGAAGCTCCAGTACTTCGGCCACCTTATGCGAAGAGTTGACTCATTGGAAAAGACCCTGATGCTGGGAGGGATTGGGGGCAGGAGGAGAAAGGGACGACCGGGGATGAGATGGCTGGATGGCATCATGGACTCAATGGACATGTTTCTGAGTGAACTCCGGGAGTTGGTGATGGACAGGGAGGCCTGGCGTACTGCGATTCATGGGGTCGCAAAGAGTCAGACACGACTGCACGACTGAACTGAACTGAACTGTTCCCTCTGTCTGGGATGCTTTTTCCCCCTCCTCCTCAATTTCTACTCATTCTTTAAATCTGAGCTCAATACCTTTCTGCCTTCCCTTCTAAAGCAAAGAACCCTGTAGTTTTGCTCCATATCACTTTTCACAATTGAGATCAAATGACTTTAATTAGATGTTTAATATTTGTCTCCTGTGTTGGACTCTGAGTTCTCTGAAGGCAGGGACATCTTGTTTTGTTCACTACTGTATCCCCAGCACAGATCATGGTGTCTGACCTATTGAAAATAAGGGCTCAGTAATTTTTTCCCTCTATTTTTTTTTGCTGAATGAAACACAGAACAAACACTTCCTATCCTTTACACAAACTTGAAATCTTTTCATCATCTACACATTTAATCTTTTGAGTGTCATCCCTCTATACAAACAAATAGAGGAAAACAATAGAATGGAAAACACTAGAGACTCTAGATACCAAGGGAACATTTCATGCAAAGGTGGGCACAATAAAGGACAGAAATGGCAAGGACTGAACAGAAGAAGAAGAGATTAAGAAAAGGTGGTAAGAATATACAGAAGAATTATACAAAAAAAGTCTTAATGACCCAGATAACCATGATGGTGTGATCTCTCACCTAAAGCCAGACATCCTGGAGTGTGAAGTCAACTGAACCTTAGGAAGTTTTACTACAAACAAAGCTAATGGAGGTCATGAAATTCCAGCTGAGCTATTTCAAATCCTAAAAGATGATACTGTGTAAGTGCTGCACCCAGTATGTCAGCAAATTTGGAAAACTTAGCAGTGGCCACAGGAGTGGAAAAGGTCAGTTGCCATTCCAGTCCCAAAGAAAGGCAAAGCCAAAGAACATTCAAACTACTGCACAGTTCAGTTTAGTCACTCAGTCGTGTCCAACTCTTTGAGACCCCAAGGCCTGCAGCACGCCAGGCTTTCTTGTCCATCACCAACTCCCGAAGCCTGCTCAAACTCATGTCCATTGAATAAGTGATGCCATCCAACCATCTCATCCTCTGTCATCCCCTTCTTTTCTTGCCTTCAGTCTTTCCCACCATCAGGGATTTTTTCAATGAGTCAGTTCTTCACATTAGGTCACCAAAGTATTGGAGTTTCAACTTCAGCATCAGTCATTCCAGTGAATATTCAGGACTGATTTCCTTTAGAATGGACTGGTTGGATCTCCTTGCAGTCCAAGAGACTCTCAAGAGTCTTCTCCAACACCACAGTTCAAAAGAATCAATTCTTTGGTGCTCAGCTTTCTTCACAGTCCAACTCTCACATCCATACATGACCACTGGAAAACCATAGCATTGACTAGATGGACCTTTGTTGGCAAAGTAATGTCTCTGCTTTTTAATATGCTCTCTGGGTTGGTCATAGCTTTTCTTTCAAGGAGCAAGAGTCTTTTAATTTCATGGCTGCAGTCACCATTTGCAGTTATTTTGGAGCCCAAGATAATAAAGTCTTTCACGTTTCCATTGTTTCCCCATCTATTTGCCATAAAGGGATGGGACTGGATGCCATGATCTTAGTTTTCTGAATGTTCAGTTTTAAGCCATCTTTTTTCACTCTCCTCTTTCACTTTCATCAAGGGACTCTTTAGTTCTTCTTCACTTTCTGCCATAAGGGTGGTGTCATCTGCATATCTGAGGTTACTGATATTTCTCCCGGCAATCTTGATTCCAGCTTGTGCTTCATCCAGCCTGGCATTTTGCATGATGTACTCTGCATATAGCTTAAATAAGCAGGATGACAATACATCCTTGATGTATTCCTTTTCTGATTTGGAACAAGTCTGTTGTTTCATGTTCAGTTCTAACTGTTGCTTCTTGACCTGCATACAGAATTCTCAGGAAGCAGGTAAGGTGGTCTGATATTCCCATCTCTTAAAAACTTTTCCACAGTTTATTGTGATCCACACAGTCAAAGGCCTTGGTATAGTCAATAAAGCAGAAGTAGATGTTTTTCTGGAACTCTCTTGCTTTTTCGATAATCCAACAGATGCTGGCAAGTTGATCTCTGCTTCCTCTGCCTTTTCTAAATTCATCTTGAACATCTGGAAATTCACGGTTCACATACTGTTGAAGCTTCACTTGGAGAATTGTTCCATGTCTGGTTCTGTTGCTTCTTAACCTGCACTACTGTACAACTGCACTCATTTCACATGCTAGCAAGGTATTGCTCAAAATCCTTCAAGCTAGGCTTCAACAGTTCATGAACCAAGAATTTCCAGATGCTCAAGGTGGATTTGGAAAAGGCAGAGGAATCAGATTAAATTGCCAACATCTACTGGATCATAGAAAAAGTAAGGGAATTGCAGAGAAACATCTACTTCTGCTTAACTTACTATGCTAAAGCCTTTGACTGTGTGGATCACAACAAACTGTGGAAAATTCTCAAAGAGATGGGAATACCAGGCCACCTTACCTGCTTTCTGAAAAACCTGTATGCAGCTCAAGAAGCAACAGTTAGAACTGGACATGGAACGATGGATTGTTCAAAATTGGGAAAGGCTGTATATTGTCACCCTGCTTATTTAACTTCTATTCAGAGTACATCATACGAAATGCCCAGCTGAAGGAAGCACAAGCTGGAATCAAGATTTCTAGGAGAAATATCAACACCCTAAGATATGCAGATGATTTCACTCTAATGGCAGAAAGGGAAGAGGAACTAAAGAGCCTCTTGATGAGGGTGAAAGAGGAGAGTGAAAAAGGGGCTTAAAACTCAACATTGAAAAAACTAAGATCATGGCATCTGGTCTCATCACTGCATGGGAAATAGATGTGGAAAAAGTGGAAACAGTGACAGATTTTATTCTTTTGAGCTCCAAAATCACAGCAGATGGTGAATGAAGCCATGAAATTAAAAGACACTTGCTCCTTGAAAGAAAAGTGATGACTAACCTAGACAGCATATTCAAAAACAGAGACAGTACTTTGCCATCAAAGGTCTGTCTAGTCAAGGCTGTGGTTTTTCCAGTAGTCATGTATGGATGTGAGAGTTGGACTATAAAGAAAGCTGAGCGCTGAAGAATTGATGCTTTTGAATGGTGGTTTTGGAGAAGACTCTTGAGGGTCCTTGGACTGCAAGGAGATCTAACCAGTCTATCCTAAAGGAAATTAGTCCTGAATGTTCACCGAAGAACTGATGCTGAAGCTGAAACTCCAATACTTTGGTGACCTGATGTGAAGAACTGACTCACTGGAAAAGACCCTGCTTGTGGGAAAGATTAAAGGAGGGAGGAGAAGGGGATAACAGAGGATGAGATGGTTGGATGGCATCACTGACTCAATGGACATGAGTTTGTAACCGACAGGGAGTTTGTGATGGGAGCTGGTGATGGACAGGGAGGCCTGGCATGCTGCAGTCCATGCGGCCGCAAAGAGTCAGATACAACTGAGCAACTGAACTGAACTAGAATGTTCACCGAAGAACTGATGCTGAAGCTGAAACTCCAATACTTTGGTGACCTGATGTGAAGAACTGACTCACTGGAAAAGACCCTGCTTGTGGGAAAGATTAAAGGAGGGAGGAGAAGGGGATAACAGAGGATGAGATGGTTGGATGGCATCACTGACTCAATGGACATGAGTTTGTAACCGACAGGGAGTTTGTGATGGGAGCTGGTGATGGACAGGGAGGCCTGGCATGCTGCAGTCCATGCGGCCGCAAAGAGTCAGATACAACTGAGCAACTGAACTGAACTGAACTCAACTGGAACTGTCATGGCACCTCTGGTTGTGTCACTCCATTTAGTGACTGAGGATCAAGGTCTAGTCTTGTCTGCCATCTTGGTCCCATCTGATTCTAATCGGTTTCTGTTGTATCCTTGAGCTATGTCATTCTTTCAAAAGAATGTTGTGCCCTGCCCCTTTCCCTCCTGTTACAGCATCACTGACTTAATAGACATGAGTTTGAGCAAACTCCGGAAGACAGTGAAGGACTGGGTAGCCTGGTGTGCTAAAGTCCATGGGGTCGCAAGGAGTTGGACATGACTTAGTGACTAAACAACAGACTATTGAGTAACTGTGTAACCCTGGACAAATTATTTATGTCCTCTATTCCTCAGCTATAAAATAATGATATCATAATGGTAACATTTTATAAGCTTGTTGGAGGGATTCTTGTAATTTCCTCTCCATGACTTATAAAGCACTAAGAACAGGGGCTGGCCTTCAAAAGTGCTCGATAGATGTCAGTCATATTTTTACCTGTGGCAAAACAGGGTTGCCCATTTCTCACTTAGTACTGAAAGAAGTTTAGGGATATTTATGGTGCTGTGACATTCTCGGTTAGGATTGCAAGGTTAAGGAGGTTATGATTGGAACACTTAAAAATATAATGCCTCCTCATCAGTTCTTCCTCTACCTTTAAATCTTAATATTGAAGCCAGTGGGAGAAGGGAAAGAGGAGAAATGGTGCCAGTTATGTCCTATTTGGTTCCAAAAGATAGCAGCATTTGTTTGCACTTTCTCCTAGAAGTTTGTTTCTATTGTTCACACATATTGTTCATATGACCATTGTCACACATATGTGAACATATGTTCACACATATTGTTCATATGCCCATTGTCAGAAATGAGATAAACTAAGAGAGGGCTCTGAGCCACCAGGGAACAATGGCTGGAGAGGTCAGGGAGCACCAGTACCCTCACCGGCCGGACCCCTTTCAGGTAGAAACCTGGACCAAGAAGCTTTGTTAGCCAAGCAAAGAGAGTGGGACAGAGCAAAGTCAGGGAAAGGAAGGGTGAAGGAGAGAGGGAAATAAATAAGGCAACATTTTCTAAGGTTTTGCTGAAGACACGTTAGAGAGGGTTCTGGGATTTATTTTTAACCAAGAGTCTAAAAGAAAGCAAAGGCAGAAGAGAGTATAGTGTAAGCTAAGTGTTCAGGGGATAGAAAGTCGTCCTTATGTCATGAGCACCTAGAGGAACTCTTGAACCCAGAGGTGGCATTTCAGGGACAAGGAATCCCAAGACCAGCTCTAGCCAAAGCTCTAGTAGCCTTTGTTCCCCTTGTCACAGTGAGGAAGAGTGGAAGCTAGAAGAAGGTTTGTACCTGCCAGCCTTGCTGAGTCTGAAATTCATTCTCATGAACTCAGGTGTGAACAACACCTTCCAGAAGATGAGGTCAGAAGAGCCTCAAAATGAAGAGAGATTTGTTTTTTAAATAAAATGTAAAATGTGTATTCCTTTTGACCTAGAAAATTCTCCTTCTGAAGAAGAGATCTACTTATGGAAAATATTAATGTTATTATAAACAGTATATATGTCCAGCACTAGTGTGCTTGGTACACATTTGAAGGTACCTTCCTATAATACACTATTTGGCTATGAAAATTAATGCTGGGAAAGAATACTTACTAACATTGAAAGATGTCCATGCTATTTGGTAAGTCAAAGAAATTGAAGTATGAAATAGGTATTATTAAATTCTTGCAAAAGAAAAAAAATTAATGTATGGAGAAAAACACCAAATTGTTCATAGAGGTTATATGATTATTGATGAGTATGGACTTACTGGTGATTTTGACTTACCTATATTTTTTAAAGCTTCTACAATAAACATTTATTATTTTTGAAATAAGGTAGAAATCAAGAAGTCAATTTTAAATGTTCCTCCCACCCAGGAAAAAGACCCAGAACAAGTACAATGCTGGCTGTGGTTCCTGGCTCTTATTTCTATGAGTTGGCTTGTTCCCAGGCACAGAATTCAAGGTTGAGTATCTGAAGGTAAAGACTGAATCCTCATATGGCCCCTGTCCACTGGAGCATATGCTTCTCAACCTCTCCATTCGATCACCACCATTTTATTTAATTGAAAAAAAAGTATTTGAGTCTATTCATTCCTAGTGTGTGTCGGGGGGCTAGGGGGTGTGGGGCTTCCCAGGTGGTGCTAGTGCTAAAGAACTTGCCTGCCAATGCAAGGGATATAAGAGACTCGAGTTTGACCCCAGGTGGGGAAAATCCTTTGGAGAAGGAAATGGCAACCCACCCACTCCAGTATTCTTGCCTAGAGAATCCCATGGACAGAGGAGCCTGGCAGGGTACAGTTCATAGGGTTGCAAAGAGTCAGACATGACTGAAGTGACTTAATACATAGTGCATTCCTAATGTGCATAGGTTATTAATAGTAAGAGCTGTCATTAATTATGTGTTACTTCCATGCAGTATGTGTTACATACCTTCAAATTACCTCATCAAGCCCTTCAACAACTGTGAAACTTAGGTACCATTATTTTTATTTTACAGCCAAGGAAAAAGAGGCCCAGAGATGTAAGTTACTAGCTCAGTTCCTAATGACCAGTAATTGACAGAGTCAGGTTTAAACTCTGGTCTGTCTGAATCCAAAACTTTCTTCCATCTTTATGTGATTCTGTCCTTGAAAGGAATTCATTTATTAATCTTTATAGAGAATACATACGTGTTGAAAGAGGTCTTCCAAATATCCTAGGACTGGAATGAAAATCTTCACCCAGGAAGCTGTCAAATGTTAGGTAATAGGTGGCAAATGCGACAATAAATTATATTTAAAACAAAGGTATTAATGTACTACTCAAACCTCATCATCTCCTCATTAATTTACTACATTTTCCTACTAAGTATACACTTATGTGTGTAGTGGAAATACTATAAAAAGGTGTCCTGTTGTATATCTCTTCCCAATTCTGCATTCCATGATACCTTATTGGTAGCCTGAAATAGGTTATGGTGGAGTACTTACACCGTGGAAATTAACAATTTATGAATCAAGGCTTGATTTACTGTTTTGTTCACTATCTAGACTTAAGTAGGCAATGAAGAAAATAAATTTAAACTGTACTATGTCTGGCTGTCATACCATCAGTAGTACAAAAAAAGATGAAAAAAACATTCTTCCAATATCTAATACTTGCCTCAGTGCAGAACTATCTCACATCATTGACAAATGAATAAAGTACTAATATGTGTCTTTGTTGAGTCATTCATGTTGAACTGTACTCATTCATGAATGACGAGAGCAACTTCTTTGCTGAATCAGACTGTAATCAGACATTCATTTGCAGTCCAGTTTTGTCAGACTATGGTTGGATTGCTACTATAGGTTGGCTACAGATACAAGAGTTCAACAAAAATCAACAAAAGCATTCTGTGGTAATCCGCTGACTCTGAGATTTACAATAAATATGTTATATTTTAACAGTATTTGTAAGATATGAGCTATACATCTTTTATGTCAATAAGTTATAACTTTTATGTTAAACATTTAAAACGCACCCCTGGGTATAACTATGGGCAACATACATAGCTCCTCCAGCCATAAATTCTCATAGTTGTACAGACAAGGTCTTCGGGGATCCCAAGGAAACCTTAGGGAAGTGACATTTCAGACCTGGCCCCTTCTCAGAAACGATGTCCCAGCACACACTTTTTTAAGGTCACTTGATCTGGGGGCCCATCTCTCAAAGAGCTAACCACAGATCTCTTAATAGAACTAGAAAGTCTCCCCTGGATCATAAAGTGAAAGTGAAAGTCGCTCAGTCATGTCTGACTCTTTGTGATCCCAAAACTGTACCCTGCCAGGCTCATGAACTCTCCAGGCAGGAATACTGGAGTGGATAGTTTTCCCTTCTCCAGGGGATCTTCCCAACAAAATCCCTGGGTTGGGAAGATCCCCTGGAGAAGGGAAAAGCTACCCACTCCAGTATTCTGTCCTGGAAAATTCCATGGACTGTACAGTCCACGGGGTTGTAAAGAGTCGGACACGACTGAGTGACTTAGACTTCTCTACCATATGAGCCACCTGGATCATAAGCTGGAAACAAATAAGCTGGCTTGGAACAAAAAGCCATCCTGGATACCTTGGGAAAACTTAATCACAGTCTCTTCTTGGTTACATGAGAATATTTCATTGTCACCTTTATCATGTGATATAGTTACTGATTTACATGTCAGTCTCCCCTGTTATACCATGACCTCTACGAAAACTGGGGTTTTTATTATTCATCCCATGCTCAGTTAGAGTTCAGTCAATGTTCTACAGCTCACGCATGAAGGCCTAAAGAGAGGAAGGCTGAGAGGAGAGGAAGGATTTTCTTTACAAACTTGGTGTTGGCAGAATTAACATCTGTCTGTGCTTTTTAGGTATTTCCTGCATGGTTCAAGAGCAATGTTCTGATTGTGATGCTACATCCAAATAGATGCAATAGCAAGTCAATTCAAAAGTCATCCAACTTTTTCAAAATATACTAAATATTTACTCATTGTTCCTACTGTATAAGATCCATAGTGATTGTAATTAATGAACAATATCCATGGAATTCATAGAAACAAATAAGCTGCCTTTGCAAATATAACTCCAAAATTTACAAACATATGGACTAAAGACACTTTTCAAGTATAATGCAGACTTGCCTCTTGAAGTGTTGTATTTGTAGAGTAGGGGGAACAATAACCCATGGTGTGTGACTGTGTATGGTGGAAGCAGGTCCCACATGTACAACTTTATCCAGGGTATAACTTGTCTACCTGTTTCAGAGTATATAGGAACTCATGTCTAGGGCATTTTGGGGATGGAAGACTGAGATGTTGAGAGGTGAAAGCTATTCTCCGAACACTACTGATCCTGAGAGCGATAGCAGGCAATACCCACACAGGGACTGCTGCAAAAACATCCATAGCTTAGACAGTTTTCTAAGTTGTGTATGGAACTGTTTGTTTTTTTTTTTAAAGAAGGGACTTCCCTGGTGGCCTAGTGGTTAAGAATCTGCCTGCCATTGCAGGGCACATGGGTTTGATCCCTGGTCTGGGAAGATCCCACATGAGGCTCACGCACCACAACCACTGAGCCTGTGCTCTAGAGCCTGCGAGCTGTAACTGCTGAGCCCAAACACTGCAACTACGGAAGCCCATGTGCCTCGATTCCACGCTCTGCAACAAGAGAAGCCACCGCAATGAGAAGCCTGCGCACTGCAATTGGAGGAAACCTGCACACAGCATTGAAGAGCCAGTGCAGCTAAAAATAAATGAACTGAAATTTTAAAAAATAAAATAAAAAATGAAAAGAAGAATGCCAAGCAACACATTTAGGTAATTAAGTCATCATTTAATTCAATCAACAAAATAACAGATATCAAAATAGGACTGGAATTCTCCTTTGGGATCCATATGGATATTGATGCTGGCCACTGTCCTGAATTCCATGCTTTCCATGGCTTTTAACTTTTCCTTTCAATGATTGGAAACCAAATACAGAATTTTATCCTTCTTAATTCTCTCTCACTAGAAGTTGGGAATTTTCTGACTTAAGAAGCTAATTAAAAATACATTACTACTGCAGGGGTTGCTTGCCTTGCAACTCACCTGGCATCGAGGGGTTAATCTCACATGTTTAACACCCCACCTTAAACAGGAATAATAGAAGCCAGGAATTGGCTTTCATGACAACCTTCCTAAGATGGTGCTACTTCTTCACAGCACAACAATTTGGAAAAAAAAAAAAAAAAAAAGGCCATGCAAATGGAGATAAATGGTACGCAGGCCAGCGAGGTAATTAAAAATGTATTTTCCATCTCCTAGTAATTGAATTGTGTACAAGCTGCAAGTTAATGAGGTCATCTACCCTCGAGCACTGACAGGAAAGCAGGAATAATTATCTTTCAATTTTTTCTTATGTAGCAATTAATTTTAACCATTCGCCTACACCCCACTTCCACTCCCCTCAATCCAGTCAGTCAAAGTCATGGCTAACCCGAATTGACAAGCAATTGATACGGTGGAGGCACCAAGCTGCCGAGGCGGGCAAGGTAATCAAGGGGCTCAGCTGTTGAGGGCTAAGCGCTTCCAGGTGGACGTCGCCGGAGATTTCGCATTCTGCCACTTGGAGGACGCGGGACACACAGTGGTGGCTGACAGAACATCTGGTGCCAGGTGGGCTGGGAAGAGGCACTGCTGACTTGGGAAGGCAACAGAAGGATGGACAAGGATTGATGGATGGACAAGACTTTGCAACAAAATGTCACTTACAAAAACGGTCATCCAAAACAGGGGCAAAGTGCTCAGCCACTCACTACACTTGTCTTGCGCTTACGGTATCATTGAACGTCTCAGAGCTTTTTGGCTGGTTGACTTTGGAGCGGGGTCCTCGGGACCAATGCTTCTAGAATTCATGGGCGCAAAGAGTTTCTTATTTAGCTCAACCAAAGGTCATGGCTTTTTTCAGTCATCCTCCTTCCGAGTCCATAGGATTCTCAGGCCAGAATACTGGAGTGTGTAGCCTTTTTCTTCTCCAGGAGATTTTCCCAACCCAGGGATCAAACCCAGGTCTCCTGCATTGTAGGCGAAATCTTTACCAGCTGAGCCACCAGGGAAGCCCAAGAATGCTGGAGTGGGTAGCCTATCCCTTCTCCAGTGGAGAACCCCAGTTCGATTCCTGGGTCAGAAGATCTAAGCTACCCACTCCAGTATTCTGGCCTGGAGAACTCCATGGACTACAGTCCATGGAGTCGCAAAGAGCTGGACAAAGAATACTGGAGTGTGTAGCCTTTTTCTTCTCCAGGAGATTTTCCCAACCCAGGGATCAAACCCAGGTCTCCTGCATTGTAGGCGAAATCTTTACCAGCTGAGCCACCAGGGAAGCCCAAGAATGCTGGAGTGGGTAGCCTATCCCTTCTCCAGTGGAGAACCCCAGTTCGATTCCTGGGTCGGAAGATCTAAGCTACCCACTCCAGTATTCTGGCCTGGAGAACTCCATGGACTACAGTCCATGGAGTCGCAAAGAGCTGGACAGGACTGAGAGACTTTCAGAGCAATGGGGAAGCCTTTTATTCCATTTATGCTGCTCTCTGGCTGACTCAGCCCCACATGTATCGTGTTATGATAGGTGTTGATGGGAGTCTGTCCATCTGTGATTCCAGTTTGCCCAATGTTTGATCAAGTTCTGAACACCCAACTCCATCCCTAATTGGTGAAATTAGAGCAAAATAAAAATACTTAAGAGAAAGAGAGATAAATAAATCAGGTCTTAACAACAAGGTCCTACTGTGTAGCACAGGAACTATATTCAATATCCTAAGATAAACTATAGTGGAAAAGAATGTATATATATGTATTAACTGAATTGCTTTGTGGGAATTAATACAGTGGAAATCAACTATACTTAAATTTTAAAAAGAGAAATCAGGTCTCCACTCACCCTACTCAGACTTATTAAGCATCTAGATAGCTCTTAATACTAAGTAGAGTGTGTTACATCTGTTGTCCTGATACACTGACTAATATCATCTACTTTCACTTTGAAAGTATCCCACAATTGATAACTTATATGACCACCTGGTGGGGGGGTGCCATGGGGTGAAAGGTAGATATGGTGAGATTACAAGCTTTCTCAAAGTTATAAGCTCTCCCCACTCCTTGAGAGCTGCTTGCCATGACTTATTCTTTTCTTTCCTTCCCATGGTACCCAGAACCATCAGGAAACATGGCAGCCTCTCACTAAATGCACACAAATTACTTTGTCAATCCCATATGAGATGAGAAGTTGGTATAGGGAACTTACATCAGGCAATGTGACGGGGAAAAAAAAAACCAACCAGACCTGAGATAAGGCTAGTTTCTTCATTCCCAAATAGAGGTAGGCTTTCTGAAGAGTGTCAAACCAGGTAGAATACATGGCTGGAAATCTTTACACTTTCCCAGATACTTACAGAAAAGGGATTTTCCTTTTGAATGTATGGACTGTTTTGACTTAGAAAGATTAGCCTAGAGCAAAGTGAAATTTCTCAAGAACTACTCATTAGGACAACAGATATAAACTGAGTGTCTTTAAGTCAAGCAGAAGGGCAAAGTGTGTCACTGCTTTTCTTTGTTCTTGAGGCTTTTGTTGCATATCCATTCTTAAAAAGTCTATGCTGTTCTCCAAGGGCACCACAGAAGGAAGAGCACCTTGGCTCCAGACTTACTCTGATCAACATGGGGATGACCCCGTTGGGCTCAGAGGTCCATGGCAGAGCAAAAGAAAAAAGAGTCTCCCTCAAAGACTATGAGGAAAGGCATTCCTGCTCCTATCCATGCCCTGAAAAAAGGGCAGAGGGAGAGTGCAAGGGTAAGCTCTCCCAGGCCACTTTGCAAAGATGAGCGACTCTTATTATAGTCCTGCTGCTCCTGCAGTTAAATCCATGTCTGCAAACCCAGAACCCAGGGAAGTGGTCATGGAAAGATGCACTCTGTACCACAGTTGCTGCAACCTCTCTTACAGGTTTAACTCTCACTGTTCCTGCCTTCTCGGTTTCCCAGGTGGTGCTAGTGGTAAAGAACCTGCCTGCCAATGCAGGAGACACAAGAGACCTGAGTTCATTCCCTGGGTTGGGAAGATCCCCTGGAGAAGGAAATGGCAACCCATTTTAGTATTCTTGCCTGGAAAATTCCATAGGCAGAGGAGCCTAGTGGGCTACAGTCCATGGAGTTGCAAAGAGTCAAACACAATTAAGCATGCACACACACACACTAGCATGCACACCCACAATCTCTCTCTTAAGAGGATAAAAGAGCTAGTGTTGATTTAGCTCCTACCATGTGCCAGGCAGGTTACATGTTTTTATTAGCTTGATCTTCATAGCAAATTGATCCTGTGCCCTATCACAGATGAGGAAACTAAGGCTTTGGAGAAGTTAAGCGATTTGCCTAAAGACACGCAAGCAAGATTTAAGTCAAAGGCTTAAGACCCTAAACCCCTTCCCTTTTCCGTAACATCACTCAGCTAGACCAGATAATGACGTTTTCATCTTTTTTTCATTGCAGATGACTTTTCTTTAGTGCTACACTGGTACCAGATCTGGTTTTCTAAACAAGTGAAGTAACATCCCTACTGATGCCTGAGTGTTCATTCTTGGTGATGTCTGTGTTGAGCATTGTCCTCTTTCCCTTCTACAGGTGAGTCCCACATGGGAGGGGACATAGAACTGTCTCTATTGCCTTGGTATTGCTGAATTTACTGGGTCACTTTTCTCCTGAATTACAACACTGTCAGGAAATAAGTTCTATGAAAGAGAAGAAACCCAGAATCTGGGAGAAGGACAAACATGAACAGGCTGGGGTTGAATAGTATATTGGTCAGAGTTTTCTTGAGAAACAGAACCAACAGATCTACAAATGTAGATAGAAAGATAGAAAAAGAAATTTATTGTAAAATACTGGCTCAATCAATTGTAGATGCTTGGTGAGTCCAAACTCTGGCTGGAGATTCAGGAAAGAATTGCACTTCAAATTCAAAGGTAGTCAGGTTGGAGATTCAGGAAGAGCTAATGATGTAGTTCAAATCTGAAGGCCATCTGCAGCAGCATTCTCCTCTTACTTAGGGGAAGTCAGTCTTTTGATTTACTCAAACTTTCTGATTAGATGATGCCCACCCACCTTACGGAGGGAAGTCTGCTTTACTCAAAGTCCAACCATTTAAATGTACATCTCATCCAAACAACCTCACAGAAACAGTCAGATTAATGTTTGACCAGATATCTGGGCACTGTGGCCCAGCCACGATGACACATAAAATTAAATCATTAGCCGGGAGGAGTGACAAAGCCGGTATTATCTCAGAGCATCTCCTGAGCCAAGACCTGGAGGAAGTAAGACTGCTGAGCAGCTTTTATCCTTCACATCACTTTTCTGGCTTCCCCAGAATCCCTGCCCTGATGAAATTGAGGAAATAAAGCATTCAGGATGCTTACTGGGAAAGATACATAATTGATAAAGGATGATGGGAAAATATACTAAAAATGGGAGATAGTAGATCAAGCATCTACATTGGTAGGAATGACCCCTTGGAGAGGGAGAGAAGAGTAATTCAGGAGGGACAAGTAATGGCCAAAGGTACCAAGATCTATAGAATAGGACCTACTGGTACAATCATAGAACCTTAGAGCTAGAAGAGATTTCTGAATTTCCCACACGTTCTACCCATCAGAACTTCAAGGTGACATGACAGGCAAGGCTACTGTGCTACTTAATGGCACAGCCCAGACTGGGACCCAGATCTTATCAATGACTTACTGTTTGTTGAGCACTTGCTATGTGCCAGAAATTTATTTTACAGAGCAAGAAACTGGGACTCAAAGAAGTGAGCTGTTCAAAGTTATACAGCTACTAAGGGTGAGACCTGAGATTCAAGCCCAATGATGTCTGATTCAGAAACTCAAACACTGATTCTCTGCACTAGATGGCCTCCCAGACCAGGGTCCACATGGCCTGCAGGGGAGTCCCTGAGTCTCTGGAACAGTTCATCTGGGGCTTCTCACATCCTTCTCAGGGAGATGAGGAATGTCCTGACCTCTTATAGGGTGGTTCAGACAGGAGTGATTCTGTCTGTATCCATGACACACAGTCACACAGCTTCTCAAGGTGGGAGACGAGACTCTAAGATCAGATCCTTGAGAGAGTCTGTCAGGAACACCACTCACAGACCCGCACCTGTGGAAGTACTCACCAACAGACGGCAGGGCTTCACGTAACTGTGAGAAGGGGCCGCCAGCAGGAAGCTCCAGCGTCACCTGCTAAGGACAAGCTGTTCCACCCCCAGCAGAGCCCTGGAACTGGTATGCGCTCAGACGCAAAAAAGCCCAGCTTCATTTTAGCAGCCAGATTGCCATCCAAAGAAAAGACTTCCCAGGACAACAGATTTCTCTGAGGAGAACACAAAGCATGGACAGGTGGCTTCCCATTGAAGAGCGTCACCCATAACTTCCTCTCCAGACTCCAGGTGGCCTGGTCAGACCCCAAGAGGAAGAGAAATGCTGGCTCAAAATAGAGAGATTTTTTGAAAGGCAAATGTACTTTTGGAGCTGTTAGACATTTTAATAGATAAAGGAAATTTCTTGGAAAAAAGTAAATGATAATGATGATGATAGCTACTACTTATTAAGCTTAATAATGGTAGCTGCAATTTATTGAGCATTTACTACACATACTAGGAGGACTTCCTAGGTGGCTCAGTGGTAAAGAATCCACCTGCCAATGCAGGAGATGTGGGTTTGATCCCTGGGTTGGGAAGATCCCCTGAAGAGGGAAATAGCAACCCACTCCAGTATTCTTGCTGGGATAATTCCATGGACAAAGGAGCATGGCATGCTATAGTCCATGGGGTCACAAAGAGTGAATCACAACTGAGTACACACGCATTTCACTTCCTAAATGTCGGTAACTATGCTTTACATGCTTTCTCTAACTTGCTCTTCACAACAACTGTATGAAGAGTATGCTATTCATATTACCATCTTAAAGAGGAGGAAATGGAGTCTCCAAAAGGTTAATTCACTGCTAAAAGGACACACAGCTATTAAGTGCAATCGCCGGGGTTTAAATCCAAGTCTGATTCCAGAGCCAGTACCCCATCAGTATGTGGGCATGGAAGTGCATGAGTATCTGAGTGGTGTGAGTGTGTGTGTGTGTGTGTGTGTAGATAACATAAAATGCAAAGCACTCTGGGCAGTTAGAAACGTCCAAGAAGCAAGAAGGACTTCAGGACAGAGTGAAGCACAGACAGCTCTCTTTAAGGGTTTGAGAGTATGGGTTGGTGTGTGATCAAGAGAAGTCTTAGGTTTGTTTTTTTTTTTTTTTTTTCCTTGTATTAAGATGAGAAAATCTTAAACCTTCTCTTCTCTCCACTAACAGGTCCACACAACTGGGGATATGCAGGTGGGTGCCCAGTGAGTGTGTGTGTGTGTGTGTGTGTGTGAGTAGATAACATAAAATGCAAAGCACTCTGGGCAGTTAGAAACGTCCAAGAAGCAAGAAGGACTTCAGGACAGAGTGAAGCACAGACAGCTCTCTTTAAGGGTTTGAGAGTCTGGGTTGGTGTGTGATCAAGAGAAGTCTTAGGTTTTTTTTTTTTTTTTTGGTAGTATTAAGATGAGAAAATCTTAAACCTTCTCTTCTCTCCACTAACAGGTCCACACAACTGGGTATATGCAGGCGGGGGCCCACAGCTCCTCTGTGCTCAGAGGGCAAAGGTAGAGGGAACTCCTGCCCCTTCCACTCTGCCAGATGTCTCAGCTTTCTAGACCCTAGTCTAGAAAGGGCATGGGTTCCCTGGTGCCCTCTCCAACACCCTCCATGACCTCTACCCATTGTCTGCACCCCTTCCAGTAGCTTTACTAACAGAATAAAAAGTTCTTCCCTTGGCCAACAAAGCCTTGTGTGATCTGGCTGACTCTCCCCGACCCTCAATACTGCTGAGCCCCCCGTCAGCCCCAGACCCTCCACCTGCACTGCTGATAAAAGATAAATAAACCTCTCTCTTGTTTAAGCCCAGCATTTGGGGAGATCTGCTGCTACAGCCACCTAGCCAGTATCTGACTCATATTCATGGTCTCTCTGACCTTGATATTTTAACTTTTTCCACTCTCCTCGAATCTCTGACATGCTCTGACCCGCGACCCCACAGTCACAGCAGATGACTTGATCTACTATTTCAGAAAGAAAGGAAGTCAGCACACTCTCTCAGCTTTCACTACCGCTTTAGGTGACCCCTGCGCCCTGCCCACTCCTCCCTTCTCTGCTCTGACTCCATAGCAATGTCCCTCCTCCTGTCCTGGCTAGGATTTTTATCCGGGCTTTAAGTCCCATCCTCTCTGTTCCTCAGAGAATTCTCATTTTCAGTCTTCTCTCTTTTTTTATAATTCAACCTCCCCCTCTCAACTCCGTCCACAGTAGGTTCATGATTTTCTCATCTTAATATTACAAAAAAAAAAACAAACTAAGACTTCTCTTGATCACACACCACCCTGTACTCTCAAATCCTTAGAGAGAGCTGTCTGTGCTTTCTGTCTCTATTTCTTCAGTTGGTATCTCCTCTTCAAACCACACTCCCCACCAGCCTCATAGGAGTTATGTCCTAACACGCACTAGAAGTCCTAGTTAATCTCTCCAGCGATGTTGGATCGAGAAGTCCAATCTTCATCCTTCTTGACCTCACAGCAGTGTTCACCCTGTTCTCCTTCCCTCCTTGAAACCATCCTTATGACACCTCTCTCTCCTGATTTTGTTCCCATTGTTCTCATGATCGCATCTCATCTAATTCTCAGAATGAATCTATGAGGTAGGACTATTCCTATCCCCATTCTTGAGATAAAGAAACGGAAACCTAGAAATGGTAAATACCTTTCCCAAAGTGACAAGGCTAATTGGATGATCTGGGATAGGAACTCAGACCCCTGACACCAGAATCAGTGTCCTGAACCTCCACATGACATAGTTTTTTCAACTCAAACAGCTTGAAGCCTGCTGATTATGAAAACACTTGATTCTTTCTCTCTCTACAAAGTGACGGTTAGCATGTAAATAGCAAACTCTTTAGCACGGGCACTTTGCCCATCATAGGCTGAGCTTGTTCAGTCAATGAATCCCCTGAAGAAACCTCTGCCACAGCCTTCATCCACAGAAACACTCTGGACGGGGTCACTGTCATGACTGCCATCTTACGTGGGATGCCACTGGTCCTCCACCTCGGCCAGGATGGATTCTGCACAGTCTCCACATCGACACATTGGTAGCTGCCAATTCACAGCCTGAGGCAGGTGAACTGACAAAGCCCGGGTCCTGTGCCAGCATTTTAGCTGCAAAGGAGGCTGGGAGAACAAATATCTGGCATTTTCAGCTTCTACACATGTGTGTTGGGAAGAGGAGTTTCCTACAGTTATAGGAAACGTGTTCAGTTTCTGACAGCCAAAAAGAATGATTAATATTCACTGACAAGTGAAATAATCCAGGACCTGATGTGTTATCTGTCACTCTTATACCTTATCTTACCAAGTCTGGGTTGAGAACAGTGCCAGAACGCTGTGTCCTAAAGACATTCACAAACTCCCCCAGGTGCCCCCAACACCCCATAAAACATCCCACCTGTAACACTCACCTATCTCCACATCCCACTCTTTATTCTTCTCCCCCAGAAAGTGAAAGTGAAAGTCACTCAGCCATGTCCAACTCTTTGCGACCCCATGGACTGTATCAGTTCAGTTCAGTTGCTCAGTTGTGTCCAACTCTTTGTGACCTCATGAATCGCAGCACGCCAGGCCTCCCTGTCCATNTCTGAGTGAACTCCGGGAGTTGGTGATGGACAGGGAGGCCTGGCGTACTGCGATTCATGGGGCCGCAAAGAGTCGGACACGACTGCGCGACTGAACTGAAGAGAGGGCTACTATTTCAGATTCTTGACACTTGGCAGTTTGTGAATGCTGCTTTTTTGGAATCTGGAGAACCATCAAGTTGCCTTTCTTCTTATTATTATTAGGATCCTTCTGATTGATCAGAGCCAAGGAAGTACTGGCTATTCAAGAGCCATAATAAAATAGTAGTAAAATAATGAAGTCTGAATTGTAACAAGGAGCTCACTCAAGCAAGGGCCCTCTGCTGCTGGGACCCAGAGAAAATATTTCTCATAAGAAAAATATAAGAAAGATACAAAAAAGTCAAACAGATCACCTTCCCTCAAAACATGTAAGAAAGATACAAAAACGTCAGATAATCTTCCCTCAAAACACAGTGTTCTCTAAAGTCCCCTTCCTTCTTTTAGAAGGCACACTCAGTTCTGGAGCAGAAGCTAGGAAACCAGCCTGAGACAATTGTTTTCCCTTCCCCTTTTAATCCCTTGAGAAAGAGCTGCCAATTCTAGAAATTCCTCCTTTGATCAGAAGATAAAGCAGAACAATGCTGTAGCACTAAGAGGATTCCTAAGGGACATTTTTCAAGGGTGTGTAAAGCCTGCCTGGAAGTGTGTATCCGAGGGAGAAGGGGAGTTGGTGGAAATGGAGGGGTGGGTAGACTAGAGATGATAGTCACAGCGAGAAGGAATAATCATACAGTTGTTCTAGACTCCATAGAGGAGCAAACTCTAGTCAGTCTTATTTCCTGGGAGGCATAGGCATGTATATTACAATGATTAAAGGGCTTCATCTAATTAACATCCTCCCTCCAAAAAAAAAAGGAAGAAAGAAAAAAATCAGATTTATTTTTCACCGTTTGTTGGAGGTGACTTTTTTGTTCTTGTTTTACTAATTGCAAACTAGTCTATCACATTAAGATTGTGAATCGCTGGAAGGAGGTCTGTTTCAAAGATAAAAATACTATGGATTAGAGCCTGGACTAAGTTTGAATCATGCCGCCAGCTTCACCGTCTGTAAAACAGGGTAATTTTCCTATCTGTTTAACATGGTCACGTAATTTTTTTAAATGTAACACTTGAAGACTAAATATTTTATGAGCATAAGCTCATTCAATTCTCATGAGGAAGGTATTATTATGAAGATTGTATGTAAAGATATTTTGTAATGTAGAAGAAAAGAGCCGTCTGGTTCTGAGTTTTCATTGGGCCACCTTCTCACCTGGCTGTTGTGAGGATTAAATGTGATGCGAAAGCACTTTAAACACTCCACGTGATGGGCGGACTACTAATTACACACCCCGCAGCACCTGATTCCCTGTGAGGAAACGGTAGACGCTGGTTGGAGTGAAAGATTTTGTATCTTCCCAGTTCCTTTCAATCCTCCAATCACAAACTAATCTCCGCAGGCCTGGGGCCAAAACCACGAATCTGGGAGCTGCAGTCGGCTTGGAGGCGAGCTCAGAGTCCCAGAAGAGGGCACGGGAACAGTAAAGTAGTTCGGTGGTTGAGGGGCGCTTTGGACGCTGGGCTTGAGAGGTGGCCGACTGGGGTCCCCAGAGTCCCTCTCCTCTGGTCTGGGGCTGCACAGAGAGACGTCCCAAGCCTGCTGGGCACTATACCCCGGGAGCCGGACTCATCCGCAACTACCCGAGTTAGAGCCTCACGCGACCCACCCAAGCACCGCCCACTACCTCAGGTAGGCCCTCCTCACCAGCCAATCCGAAAAAGCCTGGGTGCGGAAGGCGGGGCTTTCCCGGCCGGAAGTGACGTCTATGCTTGGCTGGCCGCGGAGTCCGCCGAAGCTCTCGGCAGCGGCTGAGGCGACTGAGTGGAAAATGGCTCGGATTTTTGCGGCTGTGGCGCCTTGGGTTGTGGTGGAGGCAGAGGCTCAGGCAGCGTGAGGTGAGGAACAGTAGGTGCGGCGGGGGCCGGAACCGGGGACCCTGCTCTCCAAAGGCGCTGAAGGGCCGCTGGGGTCTTGGATGGGAGAGTCTCTTGCCGCGGCCCCAAGTCCCCCGGGTGTCCGCTTCTGACCCTCCATCCCGTACTCTTGGCGCTGCCCCAGTTAGACTCACCTCTCCCTGGGCCTTGCTTCCATCCCGGCCGTTGCCAGCTTCTCTTCCGAAGGTGCCCGCATCCCACCAGGACCCTCTTGTCGGGGGTGGTGGGTTGGGGGCTCCTGGGAGTTAGTATTGTCCGAAAGGGCAAGGGGAAGCCACCCCCTTGTTCTCGGGACCGGGCTGGAGCCGCGGTGGCGGGTCCTATTCTCTGGTCGAATTGTTGAATTCTGCCGAGTGCGTGTGTTGCACTTCTCAGTTGTGAACCGTCCCCCGCCCCCTCCCCGCTTCTTTTCGCCTCTTGTCCCATCTCCGGCTTTGGGGGCTACAGATCTTTTTTCTTCACCCACCACCCCCCGCCCCGGTTGCTTTTTTTTTTTTTTGCCGCGAATCCACTTGCTTCAGGAAGACAGTATTATTTCTGTGTGTATTTAGCGCATCATCTTTCTGGGAGGGCGGTCAGATTAAAAATATTTGCCTAAGTCTTCCTGAGTGACGAAGGAACAATAAATAATTGAAGGGGAAAAGCGCATGCTTATTTTCCCCGCTAGATGGTTTGGCTTTAAAAACGAGATTCTGCAGCTTTGGAGTTTTTTTGGGGGGCGGGTGGAGCAGGCATTGAAGAGGGAAATGAGAAAGGAGAAAAATAAGTAAGGAGTAAAGTCTGGAGATAAGGAACGTGGAAGAGGGGCCTGTGCTAGTTCTTCTGTTAGTCTAATGGAAGTTCAGATTGTAATTATATTTTTATTTTGAACAATGGGTGTTGAATTGAGTGTAAAGAAGGAGACCTTTGTCTTTGAATAAGATTATTTATTAAAGCAGTGCCCCAAAATCTTTGCAGGTGGGTGTCAGGCAGAAAGATGCTGTTGGGAAAATTGTGTAACATTGAAGCAGCAAAGCCACAGATTAGAAGAGATTCAGAAAAAAGAAAGCTATTCTTAGAAGAGTGTTGGAGACTTATGAAAAGAAGGAAGGCTGTAGGGAGATCCAGGAACACTGATTCCAGACTAGACTTTGTACCTTTGCCTCCTTGGCTTGTGGTTAAGTTTCCACATAAGACGCCTC
This sequence comes from Aepyceros melampus, assembly GCA_006408695.1. NCBI lineage: Eukaryota > Metazoa > Chordata > Mammalia > Artiodactyla > Bovidae > Aepyceros > Aepyceros melampus. Next base: position 269,259 of record SJXQ01004163.1, on the reverse strand, counting down.
TCAGCAACTCAGCCTGGGCTGGGGCTGATGCTCTTATTCAGAGGAGCAAATTAGACTGAAGTGCTTTAGTTGAGGTCTGTACTGTTGAAGATAACTGCTTGTTTAATATTATGATAGTCTTCAAGTACTGAAAAGCGTTTTGACTGGATTAGCTCAAACCTATTTCAAGAGTGATTTTACACAGGTACAAAGCACATATAGAGCTACTTCAAGTAATTTTGCCTAAATTAATAGATTCGAAACCAATTTTTTCTTATGAAAGTCTCTGTTGTGATTGTGTTTTGTATACATGTCACTTGCAGTTTTTCTTGGCAAGCAATATATGTACATTGTTTTCATCCATAGGTTTTACAGTTTTTTCTGTTTCATGGGATATAAAAGTTGGCATGCTTGCATTTAGGAATTCTAGAAACTATGCTGCTGCTATAACTTAATGTAATAATTAGTTGTATATTAAGCATATGATTCATTGTTTCTTCCTTCTGCTGTAAATGATTCTAGAATTTTCAATTAATTGAAGATTGCTACATCAGTTCCCATGTCCAGGAATCGTTCTTTAATCTAGCCCAGTGTTTTTGCACTTAGTAAGCACATTCAGTAAATGAACTTATACCTAACCAAGAATGTTGAATTTCCCAAGAGTTCAGGTTCTTATCAGAGCATCTGACCAAATTTTTCAGAGCAACAGGGCAAAGCAATTTTTTTATGTTGTGTAACTTGTGTTTCTTTGATAGTATAAATTACCCATTTTATTGTATTTGCCATATTGCAAAAATAACTTAAGGCATGTAAATTATAAAGGTGAATGTTTCAGTACAGTTCATTTACTTGATTTGTTGTACCTGACTAAGGCTAAAAGTCCATCCTATGGAAGATCTTGTTGTATCCAGAAGGCCTACAGGGTGCCTGTAACAGCAGTGGTTCTAGATCTCATCCTCTGTCATCCTCTTTTCCTCCTGTCCCCAATCCCTCCCAGCATCAGAGTCTTTTCCAGTGAGTCAGCTCTTCGCATGAGGTGGCCAAAGTACTGGAGTTTCAGCTTTAGCATCATTCTTTCCAAAGAACACCCAGGGCTGATCTCCTTCAGAATGGACTGGTTGGATCTCCTTGTGTCCTCAAAAAATCCATCTGGGGAGACAAACACAAATTATTACAGTATGGTTATAATGGCATGTAAGGATGGTGGATCCAAAATACTAAGAATGATGTGATCACCTGTCCTGAGAGATGGAGAGAGAATGAGTGCATCTGATGAGGATGGAAGTGCTCAAATTGAGTCTTAAAGGATGAATGCTTTTTATTAATGAGGAAAAGTTAGACATTATCAGCCTCCAGACCCTGCTGAGATACTACCAAGCTCTTTAATACCTTTGGTATCTTGTTTCTTTCATGTGAGAGTTGGACTACATCTAAATCACTGCTGTTTAGTAGAAATATTAAATGAGAGCCATATATGTAAGATATTTTACATTTTCTTGGTTAATCTTTGAAATCTGGTGTTCATTTTACACTTAGAACACTTCTTGCTTTGAACTAACTACTTGTCAAGCTCTCAGTAGCTGTTGTGTTTATTGTTTAATTGGTGAGTCGTGCTGCTGATTCTTTTGGGATCCCGTGGACTGTAGCCCGCCAGACTCTTCTGTCCATGGGATTTCCCAGGCAAGAATACGGAGTGGGTGGCCATTTCCTTCCCCAGGGGATCGTCCCTACTCAGGGATTGAACCCGCGTCTCCTGCATTGGCAGGTGGATTCTTTACCACTGAGCCATCTGGGAAGCCCTGTTTGTGTTTAGCATATACCATACTGGATAATACAGTTCAAGAGTATGAAAATTCTGCTTTTCTGTCTCAGACTCTTGCTTGAAAAGGAAAAGCAACTCCTATAAGAATTGTATAAATGTAGTCTTTATAATTTCTACTCCTTTTGATAGTATTCGTACATGCCTTTAGATTGGAATTATACTTGAAAATGATTTGCTATAGGATATCATTCTGGTTGTTCATAGAGTTTTTGTTGGGACTGTTTTCCCTGAGTCTGGTGCAGTCACATTTTGAAATATCTTTATTTTGTGCTTTTATGTATACTTTGTGTCTCTTTTGGTCTCTGTAGTCTGTTCTTTATAACAAGGGATGGATTCAAAACACAATGAGAGAATGTACATGGACATTTTAGGCAGTTAAAATGGAGATTTATACAATTTTAAACAACTTTTTGGATTTCTTAAAAGCATTTAAAAAATATTTTTATTCATTTATTTTTGGCTGTACTGGGTCTTTGTCGCCGTGCGGGCTTTTCTCTATTTGCGCGGCAAGTGGGAGCTACTCTCTCGGTGCGGTGCGAGGGCTCCCCGTTGCGGTGGCCTCTGTTGCTAAGCACGGGCTCTCGGGGATATAGGTTCAGTAGTTGCGGCTCTGGGGTCTAGAGCACAGGCTCAGTAGTGGCGCGCGGGCACAGCTGCTCTGCAGCATGTGGAGTCTTCCTGGACCAGGGATTGGGCCTGAGGCTCCTGCATTGGCAGGCAGATTCTTTACCACTAAGCAGCCACCAGGGAAGCCCAGAGTTTCTAAAATTTTATAATTCAGCTATTTGGATACAAAAGTGAATGGGGTATTTAAACACTCTTGATTTTAATAGATTTGAAGGCAATTATCTAGCAGAGTATTTATCTTTTCACCTTGAGAATGAATTAATTACTATAAAATTGACAACCCTATTGTTAAACACATAGCTTTCATTAGTCTTATAATACAAAAGTTACATTATTGATGAATAAATGATGTACAATGCTGATTCATTTACTTTGTTGTGCATTGAGTTTGGTTTAAAAAAAAACAGGCTTATTTTAGTCATGATAACTATGACTAACAGTGATAAAGTAAATAACGTCCTTACATCTGTGTTGATTGATTATAGAGCTTGTAATTCTCCCCCTCCACCAGCCTTATTCTCTGTGAAGTAAGTAGGGCAGGTATGTATTTTTCATTTTCTTGAAAAGGAAAATGAGACCCAGTGAAGCTGTGACTTGTTTTGGATAATACATTACAGATACTGCTTGAACATAGCAGTCTTACAAGGCTAAGCCTAGAGTTCTCTTCATTGCATCTCTTCTGTGGTGCTTGAGTGTTTAGATACATAGCCGTTAACAGATTTTGGAGTGTATTGATGGGTAATTCCTGCCTCGAAGCAGAAAGTAGTTTAGTTATTACAAAATTATTAATGGGAAAGAAAAATGTAAGGGATGGCATTGTTGTTTAGTCGCTAAGTCATACCCAACTCTTTTGCGACCCTATGGACTGCAGTCTCCCAGACTCCTTTGTCCATGGGATTTCCCAGGCAAGAATACTGGAGTGGGTTACCACTGTGGTTTAGTTACACTTAAAATTGGGCTTCCCTCATAGCTCAGTCAGTAAAGAGTCTGACTGCAACGCCGGAGAACTGGGTTTGATCCCTGGGTTGGGAAGATTCCCCTGGAGAAGGAAATGGCAACCCACTCCAATATTCTTGCCTGGAGAATCCCATGAACAGAGGAGCCTGGCTGGCTCTAGTCTGTGGCATCGCAAGAGTCGGACGTGACTGAGCAACTAAGCACACGCACACACACTTAAAATAGATGAGAGTTAACCAGGCAAGATTTTTTATTTTGAGCAAAGAATTTAGATTTTAAACTATTATTGTGGGAAGAAAGTGATGAAGTGTCAAGGACAGAGCTGTTTAGTGTTCAGGGAACAAATTGGGGAAAACTTAGATAAGAGAAGAAACTTAGCTTTAAGGAAGGATTTGCATGGCTCATTTAAAAAGATAAAAACAACACAGGTGAAGTAGGAGATGAGAATAAATAGACATCTGCAATAAATATTTAGAGGCCAGTGGTCAGAATTTTTATATTATTTGGAAGATTCAGGAAATCTTAGCACGTGCTCTAAACTTGTTGTGGCTTGAGTAGTATGGAAGACATGGCTAAGAGTATGGAAAGTGAGGTTGTTGACTAATGAGCAGCAGAGTAATTTGAGTTCCTATTGTGAAATCAGTAGGGATTTGATAAGAATTTTACTATGAGAAAAGAATAGGCAGTGTTCATAAAGGAGAATTGGTTTAAAAATTTGCAGTATGGGAAGTTCTAATTGAAACAGGTAATTTTTAGAAGTATTTTCCTATTAAAAAAACTGAAATTGACAATTTACTTTCAGAAAGTGCTCAGAGAAACAGGAAGATGTTAAGTATTGTTAAAGTTCTATTGTGGAGTGAGAGGAAAAAGCAGTCTTTCTAGATAAAAAGGTGGGGAAAATGAGACAATAGAAGGAAGTCAAAGATAAGGGATACTTACCTTCTGGTGAGGTGGGAAAAGAACTTGGATGTTGATGGGAGAGATACATCCCATTGGGCTTCCCTTGTAGCTCAGTTGGTATAGAGTCTGAATGCAATGCAGGAGACCTGGGTTCCATCCCTGGGTTGTGAAGATTCCCTGGAGAGGGAAATGGCAACCCACTCTGGTATTCTTGCCTGGAGAATCCCATGGACAGAGGAGCCTGGCAGGCTACAGTCTACGGGATCGCAAGAGTCGCACACGACTGGGCGACTAAGCACAAAGCATGAATACCTGTCTAATTAGGGAATGGGAGAATACTTTTTCAAATGTTTTATTTGCAGTTTGGGAAGTCATGCAAAGCAGGTATACACCCCACTCCAGCCCCCATAAACTCTGAAGGAGTTACCTGTAATCAAAACCATAGTGCTGGAGTAGCCATAACCAGATTGATTTATTAAATCACTTATATGTGTTCATAATGTAATTTATAACTGTTCTGACTTCTTTTTTGTTTAGTGTGTACATGGATTGAGCAAAGCACTCTTTGGCTTGAGAATGTAGCCTGCTTTCATCTGACTAGGTTGCATGATGATATTTATCAGACTAGAATTCTGCCTGTATTAAAATACGTGACATGAGATTGTAGCTGTTCAGGTTTTTTTTTTTAAGATAGTTATTAATACATAATTTACTTATAGTAAAATGCATCTGTTTTGTGTGTACAATGCTATAAATTATAAGAAATAGTGACAGTAGGTAACTGTCTCTGCCACAATTAAAATATGAAATAATTGCATCACTTTAGAAAGTGTCCTTATGCCCATTGTAAATTGGTCCCTCCCACTCACCCTCCAGTCTCTGGCAGCAACTGATTTTTCTTTTTCATTTCTATAGTTTGGCATTCCAAGAATGGCATATAAAATTGGCATCATCCTAAACCTATAGCCTTCTGAATCTGGCTCTTTCACTTAGCATGTTTTGAGATTCAGTATACCCTTTCAACAAAAAGCCAAATTTTTATAACAGCTTTATATTACAGAAAAATTGTTAAGATAGTACAGAGAATCCCAACAAACTCTAGACCTGGTTTCCCCTATTACTTTTTATGTATGTAAACTATATTTGCTAACTGTCAAGAACAAGATTCTAGAATTAAGTATTTTGTGTGGAAGATGTGTGAAGGTTTCTGTCAAGATAACTATCTAATAACTTTTTATTGTAAATTATATATACCAAAATTTGTCATTTAACCATTTTAAGTGTATATTTCAGTGACATTATATTTACGATGTTAATGCAGCCATCACCACTTTCTATTTCCAAAATTTATCATCACCCCAAACAGATACTCTGTACCGTTAAGCAGTAACTACCCAGTCCCTTTCTTCCTGCTGCTGCTGCTGCTAAGTCACTTCAGTCGTGTCCGACTCTGTGCAACCCCATAGACGGCACCCACCAGGCTCCCCCATCCCTGGGATTCTCCAGGCAAGAACACTGGAGTGGGTTGCCATTTCCATCTCCAATGCATGAAAGTGAAAAGTGAAAGTGAAGTCTCTCAGTCGTATCTGACCGTCAGCGATCCCATGGACTGCAGCCTTCCAGGCTCCTCCATCCATGGGATTTTCCAGGCAAGGGTACTGGAGTGGGTTGCTGTTGCCTTCTCCGCCCCTTCTTCCAAGCTCCTGGTAATTGCTAATCTACTTTTCTGTCTCTTTGACTTTACTTAATTGCCAGGATATGGAGGCAATCTCAACTGCCAGTCAACAGATGAATGGATAAAGATACTGTGTGTGTGTGTGTGTACACACCATGGAATACTATTTGGACATGAAGGAAATTTTGCCATTTGTAACACCATGGATAGACTTGGCAGATATTATGTTAAGTGAAATAAATCAGATAGAGAAAGACACATATATATCACTTAAATGTAGAATCTAAAAATGCAGCAAACTATTGAATACAACAAAAGAAACAGACTCACAGATATAGAGAACAAATAAGTAGTGAAGGGCAACATGAGGGTAGAGGATTGAGTGGTACAAACTATTATGTATAGAATAAGCTATAAGGATGTATTGCGCGATACAGAGAATATAGCCAATATTCTATAATAACTAAATAGAGTATAACCTTAAAAAATTGTGGGGACTTCTCTGGTGGTCCAGTGGTTTGCACTCTATTGTCACTGCTGAGGGCTCAGGTTCAGTCCTTGGTCAGGGAACTAATCCTACAGACCACATGGATTTTGGGGCCAAAAAAATTAGGAAAAAAATTGTGAATCAGTATATTGTATACCTGTAACTTATGTAATATCATACATCAACTATACTTCAATTTTTAAAAAAAGTGTTAAAATGTGGCTGCAACATTTTATATTCCTGTTGGCAAAGTGTGAGGGTTTCAGTTTCTCTATGTCCTTGTCAATACTTCTTTTCCTTTATTTATTTATATTGAATGATAGCTGATTTACATCTTGTGTTAACTTCAGGTGTATGTGGTTATCTTCCCTGGTGGCTCAGCAGTGAAGAATCTGCCTGCCAACACAGGAGACGTGGATTTGATCCCTAGTTGCAGAATATCCCCTGGAGAAGGAAATGGCTACCCACTCCAGTATTCTTGCCTGGAAAAATCTCATAAACAGAGAATCCTGGTGGGCTGCAGTCCATGGGGTTGCAAAGAGTCAAACATGACTTAGCGACTAAATAACAATGTACAATTTATACATACAGACATGCATATGTATGTTCTTCAGGTTCTCTTCCCTTATAGGTTATTAAAAAATATTGAGTGTAGTTCTCTGCGCTATGTAAGTAGGTCTTGGTTGATTATCCTTTTTAAAAATTATAGTCATTCTAGTAGGTGTGAAATGGTATCTCATTGTGGTTTTGATTTGCATTTGGGTAAACTCCAGGAGTTGGTGATGGACAGGGGGGTCTGGCGTGCTGCGATTCATGGGGTCACAAAGAGTCAGACACGACTGAGCGACTGAACTGAGTGAGTAGTGATGTTGAGCATCTTTTCATGTGCTTATTGGCAATAAGCAGCCTTTTTTTTTTTTGGAATCTTAACCACTGGACCACCAGGGAAGTTCCCAAGCTACCTTTCAGGTAGCTGAACTAAGCTACCTTTGTTCTAATATTTGAACAGATGTATTTTTTAAATGCCTGTTATATACATTATAAATGTATATAATATTATTATATGTATATTATTTTATTTGATCCTGAAAACACTGTATCTGTGCTTTACATATGAGAAAACGAAGAAAAAGGCAGATGAAGTAAATATTTAGGAATACACAGTTAATAAGAAGGAGGTATGATATTTGAGCTTGAGTCTACTAAAAAATGCTGCTTCATTTTTTCTTCATTATCACTTCTGTTTTATAAAACTAGTAATTTTCATGCATTTGATGTCATGTGAAAATAAGTTTTTGTTAGCCACAGAAATTGAAAGTTTGGGAGAAGAATTTCAGAAGTATTCATGTCATTTCATTATTATTATTCCTTATTTGGGGGTTCTCAGTTGTATTTTTTTCCTGCCTTAAACCATGTTGGAAATGGAAGCATATACCATAACAACCCAAAAAGCTTACTGTTATTTGCCATGTTGGAATTGGGGTAATGTCAGAGTATATTTAATGATTCATGTTAAATGAATGAACAATAAAGTAGTCCAAAGTTCACTAATTATCTTCACAAAGCAGTACTACTGTTGGGATTCTGGGTTAGATTGAAAACTGCTTTGTCAATAAAATGTCTTTGTACAAGACCTCTTGCTATTAACGGTATTTCCCTCTCTGTCCCCCTCCCAAACACATACAGTGACACACATATACAGATACAGAAAGTTGCTCTGGGTGAATGCTCTGATTGTGAATCTCTTATGTGTAGAATGCTGCTAAGGGCTGAAGGTGATATAATGACTGCTAGTGCTTATTAGACTCCAGTGTAGCTGTTGCTTTAGCTTGTCAGAATGGAAGAATTAAGTCCTTTATTAGTTGCTTATAATGTTAGGGCAAAGCATAATTGTAAATGTGGTATAGAGGTTAAAGAATACAAGATCCAGGCTAAGGCCATACATCTTTAAACTTGTGGAGAACCTTGGGAAGACTGTTAGCTTTTTCCCATGACTTCACTGTTTTCTTATGTCCAGGTTATGGCTCCAGTTTCATCTTTTCCCTCATTCCACTATTAAAAATATTATCCCCTATCTAAATCACTCTCTATCACACTACTTTTCCCCCCACTTTATTTACTAACTAAACTTATTTTCATTTGTTTAAACGAAGCCACTTATTTCCAGTGCTGTCATTCTAATTCAGGTTATTGCTAATTCTTTCCTATTTGGGTTCAGTTGTTTGTTAATTGGTTTCCTGGTTTCTGTTTTTGTTTTTCTTACATCTGTTTTTTGCAGAGCAAATAGAGATCTTTGAACAATGCAGATCAGATCACATGAATGTCTCTGCATAAAACACACCTTCAGCTTCTTAATCTAATAGTTGAGTATACTGGTTTTCCCCTCTTTGGAGGTATATTAAGTTTAACTATAAAAGTTCATATTGGTAGATGGAAATTTTAGGGTTTTTTTGTTTGTTTGTTTGTTTTAGAGAAGATTTTTAGGTGGAGAGGAATTGAGCTTGATGGTTTAACTTATTCTTAATTTTTATCAAAAAACATTTCGCTAAAAATCTACAGAGTAAAATTAAGTTAGGTTGAAATGAAGAAGTTTGATTGTGGCATACCCTAAACCTAGAAATATAACTCTACACATTTAACATATCTATATTTGGAGAAAAATTATTAAACTGTACAAGAGAAATTATTATTGAAACCTCCCTGGTTTCTTTAGGAACAGGCTCTGTAGATAACTATATTGAGTTGACCTAAACTCCACCAATGTTAGTAAAAACTGAAGCCATTTCTTTCAAGTAGTTTAATCTACATTACTCTGCAACCCCATTAGGTTAATTCTCTGGTATGTTTTTATCCTATTTGGGCTTCACTCAACTTAAATTTGACTAATGACCTGCTTCACTTATAGAAAGTTCTTGGTCATTTTCTCTTTAAATATTTGTTCTGTTCAGTCTCTCCTTGCCTGGGACTCCAATTACATGTGAAGTGAAAGTTGCTCAGTTGTGTCCAACTCTTTGCGACTCCATGGACTGTAGTCTGCCAGGCTCACCTGTCCATGGAATTCTCCAGGCAAGAATACTGGAAAAGAGAACTGGGTAGCCATTCCCTTCTCCAGGGGATCTTCCCAACCCAAGGATTGAACCCAGATCTCCTGCATTGCAGGGGGATTCTTTACTATCTGAGCTACCAGGAAAACCTAAGAATACTGGAGTGGATAGCCGTTCCCGTCTCCAGGGGATCTTCCCAACCCAAGGATTGAACCCAGGTCTCCTGTATTACAGGCAGATTCTTTACTAGCTGAGGTACCAGAGAAGCCCCCAATTACATGTATGTTAGGGCTTCCTTGGTGGCTCAGAGGTTAAAGCATCTGCCTGGACTCTGGGAGACCCGAGTTCGATCCCGGGTCGGGAAGATCCCCTGGAGAAGGAAATGGCAACCCACTCCAGGACTCTTGCCTGGAGAATCCCATGGAGGGAGGAGCCTGGTAGACTACAGTCCATGGGGTCGCAAAGAGTCGGTATGTTAGAACATTCGAAATTGTCCGGTAGAATTCAGGCATGCTATTTTACTTCTCCTCCTCTTTTTTTCTCTTTTAGTTGGAATATTTTTTGTTGATTTGTCTTTGAGTTTACCAGTCTTCTTTGTGTTGCTGCTGCTAAGTCGCTTCAGTTGTGTCCGACTCTTTGTGACCCCATAGACGGCCTCCTACCAGGCTCCTCTGTCCCTGGGATTCTCAAGGCAGGAACACTGGAGTGGGTTGCTATTTCCTTCTCCAATGCATGAAAGTGAAAAGTGAAAGTGAAGTCGCTCAGTCGTGTCTGACTCTTAGTGACCTCACAGACCGCAGCCTACCAGGCTCCTCCGTCTTTGCTGTTAAGTCCATGTAATTAATTCTTCATTTCTGATACATTTTTCTTTCCTAATATATTTTTGGGTTCTTCCTTTTTTAAAAAAAAATGATTTGTATTACTTCACTGACATTCTCCCCTGCTTCATGTGTATCATCTACCTTTTCTGCTAAATTTAGCATTTTCATCCAGATTACTTTAAAAGTTCACATTTGACAGTTTCGACATTTGGGCCTATCTGTGTCTGCTTATTTTGACTGCCTCTTCCATGGGCCACATTTTCTTGTTTGTCTTGTAATCTTTGATTATATGCCAGACAGCTTATCTATTTATTACTTACTTAATATTTACCTTCAAAATATTCTGTCAGGCCACTAAATTGATAGTCTGATTTAAAAGTCAGAGGGGTCTGTGCTTTGTTGCAGCTTTTGATTTGATTCGGTTCACCACTGCATTGAAATAGTTTGGGGCAGAATCATAACTTTCTCTTGAGTAGCATTTGAGATCTGAGCATTGACTTGATTTCAGAGATTGGTTTTGTAGCCTTGCTGCCAGCTGTTTAGGTTGCTGGGAGTTCTTCTTTCTAGTCCTGCTTTCTATGTTTCATTGGACCTCTGCTTTGTTTCCATTATCCCTGCTTCTGGAGGGCAGCTGTCTTAGAGTATGTAAATGACTGGGATGCCTTGGAGGGCTTTTTCTTAGCTCTCTGCCATGTCCAGAGCCATCAGTAGCTGGAAACTTGGAGAGCTCTGATGGGTTTCTCCCTGCTCACCGCCCCAGTCCTTTTTGGCAAGTGGCTGCCTTGTACCTCAGGGAGGCCCACACACCTCACCAGGGGATCTCTTTCAGCTTTTCTGTCCTGCTCCCAGCTTTCAGTGTGCTACCTATGCATTTAGTAAAGCCCCATGGGAAAGAGTTGCTGAGTGGGTATAGACTTGTTCCATGTCTGGGGTTTCTTGTAATTCTTTATCTAGTACTTTAGACCACTCTGCCTTGCCTCAGTCATGCCTCTGAATTTTAACCTGTCATGCTAGCCTCCATGTGATTGTTAGAAGTCTGGCTTATTTCACTTTAATCCTGTCTACAGTGCATTCCTTCTCTTCCTGCTCTGTTAGGGTTGAGAGTAGCTGATGGGCCTGATTTGAAGGGTTTATCACTTTCTGGAATTTAATTCATTTGGTTGTCTAATGTTCTCTACCCTGATGTCTTAGAATTATTTTTTTAAAGCATTTTGGGCTTGATTTTTGTTGTTGGGGTGAGAGTGACAGTCTCTTGCCACTCTGTATATTCTAGTAAGAGAAAATTGATATTACATATTTATGACATTCATTTTAAAATAGTAAAGCATGAAATATCTAAAACCCTACCAAGGTTTAGATGAAAGTGAAAGTGTTAGTCACTCATCACGTCTGACTCTTTATAACCCCATGAACTGTAGCCCACCAGGCTCCTCTGTCCATGGGATTCTCCAGGCAAGAATACTGGGTTGGGTTGCCGCAGGCAGGTTCTTTACCATCTGAGTCTACTTTCTATCATTGGCTCTTCCCAGTCCTCCATTTGTAGGTATTCACTTAGTAATTCTTTACCTCTGTCACCTAGTCTGCTAAGGTAACTCTTCCTTTCCAAGTCAGACCCATGCATCTGTGCTTCTGATTCTCTTATTCATCTGCACCCAGTGTCTGAGCTAGTATTAATATTTATCTTCTATCTCTTATGCCTTTCAGTCTTTGTGCCCTGAATCCTCTTCAACCTACCAGGTGTTGAAATCGCTTCCCATTTTCAACAGCCATTCCTGACACCTCCTCCTATCTACCTAGTTCCCTTTACTGTCAAAGAATATGCCCTTTTTACGTGTAATTCCTTATTTTTTCAGTTTTCATACCTGTCTAAATCACTAATGAGAGTCTGAGAGTGGGAAATGAGTGACTGCTAAGAGTTACACTGGGGGGTGATGAGAATGTTCTGAAGTCTGATAGTGGTAATGGTCACACAACTCTGAATATATCAAAAATAACTGTATGCTTTAATGAATTTTAAAAGTCACTTACATATCAGTAAAGTTGTTAAGATAATCCCAAATGAGGTCTTGAATCTAGAGTTTTTCCAGTCCTCATCCTGTATCGGTCTCTGTAGCTTCTCCATTTTAGGACATCCTGATCCCTTATTTTTCTGTTACCAGCCTCTACACCTATCTGTTATTTTCTTTGGACCTTTTGTTTTCTGTTTAAGTATTTGTGGCCCTCATGATTTCTCTTTTTCTCTCTTTACCCTGTACATTATCTCCCTGCAGTCTCAGTTACTTTCATGACTTCAGGCCTTTAGTTTTACATAGATAACAACTGAAGGTCATCTCTAAATTGCTCTGTTGAGCCCAAGGCCAGTATTTTAAGTCGGCAAGCAGACTTGAACGGTATATCCCACATGTACTTAAAATAATAATGTGTTTCAAATTCATGTCAATGTGTAACAAAACGAATACAGTATTGTAAAGCAAAACAAACTAAAAAAAAATAAAAATTAATTAAAAAAAAAAAATAATAATGTGTTTCAGTCTGTCTAAAAAGCATGTGGCTCTGAAGAACAGTTCTGAAAATGTGTACACATGATTTTCTTCCCTCAAGAAAGAAATTCATGGTTGTTATTTGGCACATTTGAGATGATTTCTAAGTACTTTAAATGAAAACAAATGCAACAAGAGTGGATTAAAAATCTGTTGTGTCTCTTAGGTTAAAATGTTTGTTTTGAGTATATTTTTGTGTACTCTTGAGTATGTTACAGAATACCGAAGACACTCCCCAGTGAAGAACTGCTTCTTGCTTGTTCCAAGACTGTTCTAGGTGCTTAGGGATACGAATGTGAATCCAGCAGTTAAATTCCAGCTTCAGGAAATTTGTAGTCTAGTGGGGAAACATAGATAATAAAATAAGTAAAATATGCAGTGTATTGGCTGGTACTATGTGCTAAGAAGAAAATAAGTAAACTGCACAGGCAGTTGAGTTAGAGAACATTGTGGTTATAACTAGGTTATCAGGGAAGACTTTAATCATATGTTACCTTCTCGATGGAAGACTTGAAGGAGGTGAAGAAGAAGCCATTCAGCTCTCCAGGGGATAACAGTCCAGTCAGAGGAATCAAAGAGCAAATGCTCTGAGTGAGAGGCATATGTATTTGAGGAACGAGGAGACCAGTGTGACAGTAGCAGAGAGGTGAGTTTTAGGAGGGAAGAAACAGGGTGACTAAATTTTAGAGTGCCTGGTGGACTTTTACAAAGATTTTATCTTTTCTCTGAGTGAGATAGGAACAACTGCAAGTTCTCAGCATAGGGGTGAGTTGACCTTTTTCAGTATCATTCTGGGTGCTGTGTTGAGAATAGTGTGAAGGGGTAGGATCGAAGGGTGATGGAGACAGATTGGGAGGCTGTTTCTCTAATGCAGGCAAGAGATGATGGTTGGTCTAGGATGGTAGCAAGAATACAATGAAGAAATGCCTAAATTCAGAAATACTTGAAAGTAGAGCCTCTAAGATTTTATACACATACCCACAACTATTTCAGAGAGTCACCACCAAACATTACTGCCTTTTTGACATGCTGTAATTGAATTAAGATTATGTAGTTTAATTCAAATAAGCAAAATAAATATCTGGACATGCATACAATGGAGAGGATATACAGTCATCCCTCTCACTGATAGGAATATCTTACTATGTGTTTTTAAATGCAGTTAATATTTTTTAAGTGCATTGATCACATTATGTGTGCAGTGCCTATGAAGTGATTCACAGATGGTGAAAATTTGAGAACCATATTTTATAGTTTGTTGTTTTCTTTTATGCCTTAACACTTTCCCCATATCTCTTAATGGCTTAGAGCAGTATCATTAATTTAGCCTAATAGGTTGGCAAATGAAAAAGGATAGTATAGCTGTTACTTTTATTTTTTTTTTTAATGGCATCACTAAAAAGGTGAACTTCTTGTGTTCACATAATTTGCTGTGTGGGGGTAAGGAAAAAACTCACATGCAATTCATAATGCAGATGTTCTTTATTTTTCACATACCATGTATAATATAGAAAAGAAAGTTCGGGATTTTAAATATGTGGGAAGTGGATTTCTTTTTATCGTGAAATAACAGAAAAAAGTTCACAAATCGTCTATGATTGTTTAACAAATAGTAATTGTAAAACAAACTCTTGTGTAACCAGTTGTGACTTTACAGACTGAAATACTGCTGGTATTCTGGAAGTCCCCGGTGTTCTCCCTTATAAATCTGTCCTTCCCTCCATGAGTAACCACTGTTCTAACTTTTGATAATCTTTTCCTTTTCTTTGAGGTTACACTGTTAGGTAAGCATTCTTAAACATGAGACAGTATAGTTTTTCATGTTTTTGAACTTTATATGGATGAAATTTTTGTATTTTTGTCTCTCCCTTTGCCTCTTTGGTGGCTGAGATGGTAAACAATCAGGCCTGCAATGCAGGAGACCTGGGTTCAATCCCTGGGTTGGGACGATCCCCTGGAGAAGGGAATGGCAATGCCCTCCAGTATTCTTGCCTGGGATATCCTATGAACAGAGGAGCCTGGTGGGCTCAAAGAGTTAAGAAATGACTGAGCGATTAACACTTTCACTTCCACTTTGTTTAACATTATTTTTCTAAGTTTTATTTTTTTTTTTTTTAAGAGTTTGTTCTGAGGTCAGCTATACTGTCACTCTCACAGAATTCCTTCCCTCACACTTTTTATAGACTCCTGTGACATTGGCTACGCTTGCCTGGGGTTTAATTCTATTGCTCCTGAAGATAGGGACTGTATTTCTCATGTGCCTCTTCATATTACATCCATTGCACCTTGTACAATGCCAGCAATGGTGGTGGTGAAGTCGCTAATCCTGTCCGACTCTTGCAATCCCATGAACTGTAGCCCACCAGGCTCTTCTCTTAATGGGATTTTCCAGGCTAGAGTACTGGAGTGGATTGCCATTTCCTTTTCAAGGGAATCTAACCTACCTAGGGATCGAACCCAGATCTCCTACATTGCAGGTAACCTCTTGCTTTACAGGCAGATTCTTTACCAACTGATTCTGAGCCACCCCAGAAGCCCTTATCCATTTCTTTATAGTTCTAATTCATTCTTTGGCACTGATGTACAGAATTCCGTTGAATGAATTACAATATAAAGAAAAGTAAATATTTGTTTTTTGTCCCTAGTTCCTGTCCTGCAACTCCTAGAACTCTTGGAATCTCCAGATGATTTTTTTTTGTATATTAATAAGATGACTATTGTCTGGGATCCCTGAATAGTTTCTGAATGAGGGCTAGTTGCCAGGAAGACCAAGGTGTGACTGCTGGGTTGGAACTTCAGCTTCACCCCCTGACCTCTGGGGAAGGGACTCTCTACAGCTGGAAACTGAAGTAATCAATGGCCAGTGATTTAATCAACCATGCCTATGTAATAAAAATCTCTGTAAAAGCTCTATACAGTCAGCAAAAACAAGACCAGGAGCTGACTGGCTCAGATCATGAACTCCTTATTGCCAAATTCAGACTTAAATTGAAGAAAATAGGGGGAAACACTAGACCATTCAGGTATGACCTAAATCAAATCCCTTACAGTTATACAGTGGAAGTGACAAATAGATTCAAGAGATTAGATCTGATAGAGTTCCTGAAGAAGTATGGATGGAAATTATGACATTGTACAGGAGGCAGTGATCAAGACTATCCCCAAGAAAAAGAAATGCACAAAGGCAAAATGGTTGACTAAAGAGGCCTTAAAAATAGCTGAGAAAAGAAGAGAAGCTAAAGGAAAAGGAGAAAAAGAAAGAAATACCCATCTAAATGCAGAGTTCCAAAGAATAGCAAGGAGAGATAAGAAAGCCTTCCTAAATGATCAGTGCAAAGAATTAGAGGAAATTCATAGAACAGGAAAGACTAGAAATCTCTTCAAGAGAATTAGAGATGGGCTCGATAAAGGACAGAAATGGTCTGGACCTAACAGAAGCAGAAGATATTAAGAAGAGGTGGCAAGAATACACAGAACTATACAAAAAAGATGTTTATGACCCAGATAACCATAATGGTGTGATCACTCACCTAGAGCCAGACACCTGGAGTTCAAAGTCAAGTGGGCCTTAGGAGGCATCACTATGACTAAAACCAGTGGAGCTGATAGAATTCCAGCTGAGTTGTTTCAAATCTTAAAAGGTAATGCTGTGAAAGTGCTGCAATCAACATGCTAGCAACTTTGGAAAATTCAGCAGTGGCCACAGGACTGGAAAAGGTCAGTTTTCATTCCAAGCCCAAAGAAAGGCAATGCCAAAGAATGCTCAAACTACCATACAATTGCACTCACCTCACATACTAGCAAAGTAATGCTCAAAATTCTCCAAGCGAGGCTTCAACAGTATGTGAACCATGAACTTCCAGATGTTCAAGCTGGATTTAGAAAAGGCAGAGAAACCAGAGATCAAATTGCCAACATCCTTTGAATCATTGAAAAAGCAAGAGAGTTCCAGAGAAACATCTTCTGTTTTATGGACTATGTCAAAGCCTTTGACTGTGTGGATCACAACAGACTCTGGAAAATTCTTAAAATTTTGCAGTCCATCCTAAAGGAAATCAGTCCTGAATATTCATTGGAAGGACTGATACTGAAGCTGAACTCCAATACTTTGGCCACCTGATGCAAAGAACCGATTGATTGGAAAAGACCTGATGCTGAGAAAGATTGGACACAGGAGGAGAAGGGAATGACAGAGGATCAGATGTTGGATGGCATCACCAACTCGATGGCCATGAATTTAAGCAAGCTCTGGGAGTTGGTGATGGACAGGAAAGCCTGGTGTGCTGCAGTCTATGGGGTTGCGGGGAGTTGGACATGACTGAGTGACTTGCACTGAACTGAGAAGGTCTTAAAATGATGGGGTTCAGGGAGTTTCCAGGTTAGTGAACACACTGAGATGCTCAGGGCATGGTACCTCCAGAGAAGCCATGGAACCTTCAAACACTTCCCTACCCCCAACTTTGTCCTATATGTTTCTTCCATTGGCTGTTCCTGAATAGTTTATTCTGTAATAAACTGGTAATGGTAATAAGTAAGCTGTTTTCCTGTGTTCTGTGAACCTTACTAGCAATTTATCAAACCTGAGATGGGATCCTGGGAACCACTGATTTGAACCTAGGTTGAACAATAATGTGGGTAACCTCGGAATCCAGTACTGAAACTGACTTCTGCAGTGAGAGCAGTCATTGTGGAACTACTATGCCTGTAAACCTGTGGATTCTGACATTAACTCTGGGTAGGTGGTGTCTGAATTGAGTTGTAGAACAGCCAGTTGGTGTATGGAGAGTTGGAGAACTCTTCAGAGTGGAAAAAAAAACTCCCACATATTTGGTGTTCGGAGTGATGTGAGTAGAAACAGACCATGAACATATTCTCTTTCATCTGTGTTTGGATTGGTGAAAATTAGGGTGGTTTTTTTCCTTTTTGGGGCTATTATGGACCATGTTATTTTAAAGTTCTTATGCATATATTTTGTGCACATATGTGTGAGTTGCTCTAAAATATATACACTGGAATGTGATTGCTGGGCCTTAGAGTAAGGGTATCTTCAACTTTTCTATATGATCCATGTTTTGTTAAACAGCTGTACCAATTTACATTCATCCTAGCAGAGTGTCTGATTTCCCGTTGTTTCGCGTTCTTGTTATCACTTTAGTATTATAAAATTTAACTTTTCCCCCAGGCTTATGTATGTGTCATGGTATCTCACTGAGGTTTTAATGTGCATTTCCCTGTTTACTCCTAAGATTTAACCTTTTTTTAATGTATTTATTGATTATTGGATTTCTTTTTCATTAAGTTTTTGTCTTTGCCTGTTTTTCTTTTGGATCATCTGTTTTTCTTTTTAGTTTGTCAGAGTTATTTAATCCAGGATTTGAATCCTTGGGTGCTCAGTCACTCGGTCGTTGTGCTACTGTTTGCCACCCCATGGACTGCATAGCCAGCCAGGCTCATCTGCCCCTGGAATTTTCCAGACGAGAATACTGGAGTGGGTTGCCATTTCCTATTCCGTTGAATCCTTTGGTTGCATGTTAAAAATATTTTCCTTACTGTGGCTTGTTTTTATCATTCTCTTTTTTGTGTGTGTGAAATACAGTTGATTTATAATGTTGGGTTAGTTTCAGGTGTACAGATCTCCTTGGTATCTTGATGGATGAAAGTCCTGGATTTTGCTATAGTCAAATTTATTACTTTTTTCCTTGTGGTTTGTTCTTTCTATATCTTACTTAAGAAATTTTCCCTTTCTCTGATTTTAAAAACTTTATAGTTTTTCCTTTCAAAGTTTGGTATTTGGCTTCCCTTGAGTTGATTTTTTGCTTAAGGAGTTCGGGAGGAGTCCATTTCATTTTTCCTGCATTTCTTCTAGCACCATTTATTGAAAAGACAGTTCTTTCTAGTGCTCTGAAATGCCTCTTTTTTTTTAAAAAATCAGGCATCTGTGTATGTGTGTCTGTTTCTGGGCTCTTAACATGATATTTAGATTTATCTCTTCCTGCATAAATACCATACTATCTTTAGTAAAATGAGCTTTGTAGTAAGTCTTTAATGGTTAGCGCAAGTTCTTTCACTTTGTTCTTTTTCAAGAAAGTCTTGGCTGTTTTGACCCTTTCGGTTACTGTATAAATTTCAGAATCATCTTGTCAAATTTTATATTAACAGATTGCATTTTGATTGGGACTGCATTGAACCTGAAATCTGTTTCAGAAGTGGCATCTTTGTAAAATTGTCTTCAAATCTGTCAACATGAGAAAATATCCATTACATTGAAATAGTCAATATTTGTCAGTAAACTTTTATAATTTTCCCTACCACTTGTGAATTACATGTATTATTAGTGTGTTTCATGTGTGTGAACTTATTAGTATAAATATTACTTTTTTGAAAGTTGCCTTTTCTAGCCATTCCTTGTGGGTATATGGAAATGTAATTAATTTCAATATCATTTCCAGCAACGTTGCTAAGCTCCGACATGTAATTCTATTAGTTACCTGCATATTCTTTGGATTTGTTGGTTTATCAGAAAACAGTATTTTGTTTTTCTCTTTGATCCTGTCATGTTTCTTTTTCTTGCCTTTTTGTGCTGTCTCAGTTCAGTTCAGTTCAGTTGTACGTTAAGTTTTCACCTTTCGATTTTTCTAGCATCATTTAAAATAATAATTTTTCCTTTATCTGCTGTTATACGTATCTAACAAGTTTTGGTATGGTGAATTTTTTTCCCCTCTGTGTGTTTGTTATCAGTTTGATATAAAATTAGGTTTAGTATAAAGTTGCTATTACCTCAACATGAGTAAGGGTAAGTGTCTTTACTTTTTTGTGACCAGCCTATTCAAACTTTCTGTCCATTTTCCTGTAAGGTTGTTTTTCTTTATGGGCTTTATGTTATGAAAATAGTTCTTTCTGTGGGATGTAAGTAGCAAATATTTTCCCCCAGTTTGTTCTTTCATTGATATTCTTAATGGTTAATGTTATTTTTATGTAACTGTTCAGCACCTAGAACAGTGCCTGGTGCATAACATACACCTAGTGAATATTTATTGAAAAGATGAATAAATTCAGTGGTGCTTGAATGTCAAGTAAAAGTTATTTTTTAAAATACGTATTTTAATATTCTCTCATGACTTCTAGGTTTTTGAATCATATTACTAACAGCACCCTTTCTTATGTTGATGTTATGTAGGAATTCGGTGTTTCTTCAGTCTTATGATTCTACGTTTAAGTTTATTTTTTAAGATTTATTTATTTTTATTTTTTTTGGCTGCTGTGGGTCTTTGTTGCAGCATGCAGGCTTTCTCTAGTTGTGGCAAGTGGAGGCTGCTCTTCTTTGCTGTGTGTGAGCGTCTCATTGCAGTGGCTTCTCTTGTTGCAGAGCCTAAGCTCTAGGCACCGTGCTTCAACTGCTGAAGCATGTGGGCTCAGTAGTTGTGGCACACAGGCTTACTTGCTCCATGGTATGTGGGATCTTCCCAAATCAGGGATCAAACCAGTGTCCCTTGTGTTGCAAGGTTGATTCTTAACCACTGGACTACCAGGGGAGCCCCCTATGATTCTGTTTTTTTTTTTTAAACAGTTAAATATTTAATCTTTTTGTAATTTATCCTGTGTGATCAGTTGTGAACATGTTTCTCTATGAAATGTTAAGTTTTCTAATTGTAAAAAGCTAATTGGAAATTATATACTTTAAAAATAGAAAAGTTGCAAAGGATGATAAGATAGTCCTTAGTAAAACATCCCATTTATATTTTTCATATTGATTATCTATTGAAATAATGATATCCTGGATATAATGGATTAAAGTTTATTAAAATTAATTTCATCTTTCTTTTAATTAATGTGGCAATAAAAATTTTAAATTCCATATGTGACTTGCATTCTATTTCTGTTGAACTGTGGTACTCCAACCAGCCATATCCCTGAACACTGTGTTGTGTTGGTTTTGTTTTTTTTTTTTTTGGTCTTTGACAGATTTGTATAGTGTCTAGTACCAAAGTACTTGATTTTTTTTTTATTATGAGACTTTTTTACCCCTCAATGAATCAGTTAGATAGGAGAGTATTCTTTTTTTTCATACTATATATGTTATTAAAGTTCAGTTCACTTGCAGTGTTTCAGCAAGGTGATCTGGTTATACATATGCATATGTATTATTTTTGAAATTATTTTTCATTATAGATTATTACAAGATAGTGACTATAGTTCCCTGTGCTATGCAGTAAATCATTGTTGCTTGTTGCATATTTTTTTTTTTTTAATTAGAAATCTAGAATTCTATTTATACTAAGTGAAGTGGAGTCAAAATGTCAGATTTTTTAGTTAGGCAAAAATCTGCAAGTTTTCTGAGGTATATGTTATACATATTGTTTATATGTATGTATATAAAAGCTTTACTACACTTGATAAAGGCTTGAGAAAGAACATTTAAAAAGAGAGATGGAAAAATTGGAAAACATAAACTAAATGAAATGGGAGCACTGAACATGAAAAAGAAAAAGTGAAACAAATTAGATAAAAGTAAAAGATCATCATATAGTCCAATTCCTTTTAAACATGGCTATCTATTAGAACGATATCTGGAGCTTTGGGGGAAAAAAAGCGGTATGTGGGCATTTGTATTTTTCAAAAAATTCCAAGGTAATTCTGATACATCTGGATTTTAAAAAGTGATTACAGTTTTTTTCTATTAAATGGTAGTTTTGGTGATATAGAATTCTGTTGTTTTTCTGTTGACCAATCATTATACAATGGTATTAAGTGAGTGATAGTTGCATACTCACAATAGTAAAAGATGTTTATCAGTTTTCACAATCAATAGCCAGACAAAAAATAAAAAGGTAATTACAATTGCAAGCCATAATGGGGGCTTGATTAACAATATAGAATAATTACATGCAATTTGGAGGGGGGATCAAGCAGAGTGATATGGTAAGTGGAGGTGCATGCATGCACATATTTTCATCCACCCAGCCAGTCTGTGTCCTTTGGTGCATTTAATCCATTTACATTTAAGGTAATTATCAATATGTATGCTCTTGTTACCATTTTTTCAACTGTTAGGGGTTTATTTTCTGTAGATCTTTTCCTTGTCTTGTGTTTCCTACCTTGAGAAGTTCCTTTAGCATTGTAAAGCTGGTTTGGTAGTGCTGAATTCTCTTAACTTTTGCTTGTCTGGAAGGCTTTTAATCAAATCTGAATGAGAGTCTTAACTGGGTAGGGTATTCTTGGTTGTAGGTTCTTCCTTTTCATTACTTTAAATACATCATCCATTCCCTTCTGGCTTGCAGAGTTTCTGTTGAGAAATCACCTGAACCTTATGGGAGTTCCCTTTTATGTTATTTGTCATTTTTCCCTTGTTGCCTTTAATGTTTTATCTTTGTCTTTAATTTTTGTCAGTTTGATTACTGTGTCTTAATGTGTTCCTCCTTGGGTTTACCCTGCCTGGGACTCTCTGTGCTTCCTGAACTTGGTTGACTTTCCTTTCTCGTCTTAGGAAAATTTTTAGCTATTATCTCTTCAAATACTTTTTCAGGTGCTTTTTCTCTCTCTTCTCCTTCTGGGACCCTTATAATGCAAATGTTGGTGTGTTTAATGTTGTCCCAGAGGTATTTTAGGCTGTTTTCATTTTTTTAAACTCTTTTTTTTTTCCTATATTCTATTCTGTGGCAGTGGTTTCCACCATTCTGCCCTCCAGGTCATTTATATGCTCTTCCCCCGCAGTTATCCTGCTGTTGATTCCTTCTCGTGTATTATTCATCTCTGTTTGTTCTCTAGTTCTTGTAAGTCTTAGGTAAATATTTCTTGTGTCTTCTCCATTGTTTTCCCTAGACCGTGGGTCATCGTCACTGTCATTATTCTTAATTTTTTTCTGAAAGTTTGCCTGTCTCCACTCATTTAATTGTTTTTCTGCGGTTTTATCTTGTCCCTTCATCTGGGAAATAACTTTTTGCTTTTCCATCCTGATTAACTTTCTGTAATGTTGTTTTTGTTCTAGCTGTAAGATAGTGGTTCTTGCTTCCTCTGTCTGCCCTTGATAGAGGAAGCTAAGAGGCTGTGTAAGCTTCCTGATGGGAGGGACTGGCAGTGGGAAAACTGGGTTTTGATCTGGTGTGCAAGGCCTTGCTCAGTAAAGCTTTAATCAAATTATCTGCTGATGGGTGGGATTGCACTCCCTCCCCGTAAGCTGTTTGGCCTGAGGTGACGCAACCCTGGGGTCTGCTGGCCTCTATGGTAGGGTTCATGGGGACCTCAAAGAGGGCTTCCCTGGTGACTCAGACAATAAGAAATCGTCTGCATTGTGGGAGACCTGGATTCGATCTGTCAGTTGGGAAGATCCCCTGGAGGACGGCATGACAACCCACTCCAGTGTTTTTGCCTAGAGAATCCCCATGGACCGAGAAGTCTGGCAGGTTATAGTCCATGAAGCTGCAGAGAGTCGGACATGACTGAGCAATAATCACAATGCACAAGATGGCTTAGGCCAGTGGGGCCTTCCAGGACTCCTGCTGTCAGTCCCTCATCCCTGTGCTGAGCCCCTGCTGACCCGTGTCTCCACAGGAGGCCCTTCAACACTAGCAGGTAGTTTTGGCTCTGTCTCCTGTGAGGTCACTGCTCCTTTCCTCTGGGTCTTTGTGCATGTCAGATTTTGTTTGGGCCTTCCAAGGCTGGAGGCTTTGTTTCCCCCCGTCCTGTGGAAGTCCTACAGTCAAATCTTGCTGGCCTTCAAGGTTAGATTCCCTGGGGATTCCCAGGTTAGGAAGCCTGATTTGGGGTCAGAACCTTCACAACAGTGGGAGAACTTGGTATTATTTTTCTTCAGTTAGTGGGTCACCTCCCAGCGGGTATGGGATATGATTTTACTGTGATTGTGTCCCTCCTGCTGTCTTGCTGTGACTTCTTCTTTGTCTTTGGCCGTGGGTTTTCTCTTTTTGGTGGTTTCTAGTGTTCTCCTGTCGATGGTTGTTCAACGGCTGGTTGTGAGTTTGGTGCTCTCACAGGAGGAGATGAGCACACGTTCTTCTACTCCGCCATCTTGAACCAAAAAGTAGGAGAGTATTCTTTTCTAATGCAGTTTGTTTTTCAGCACAGATGGAGTTCCTTTCTCCTATATGTTTACTTTTCTTTTGCTGTATCTTTCCCTCCTAGTTTTCAAGATAATTTTTCTCCCACCACTTTTTTATTCTGAGCTCAACCATGTGATTTTTCAATTTTAGCTGAATTATTAATAAATTAGTTTTTAGTCTGTTTTATTTGTTTCAGAGTTTAGTTTTTCTGATAAAAGATATGGTGTCTTAGGTTCTCTAATCATTGTGCATTATGCATTCATTCAGCAACTGTAGCTTAAGTTTGAGAGTAGAGGGTAAATAAGATAGGAATTCAATGAAATTATAACTTTGCTAGTCATCTGGTGATAATAAATTAGCTGATAAATTGATGCATCATTTCAGTTCAGTTACTCAGTCGTGTTCTGTTCTTTGCAACCCTGTGGACTGTATAGCATGCCAGGCTTCTCTGCCCATCACCAATTCCCAGAGCTTGCTCAAATTCATGTCCACTGAATCTGTGATGTATGTTACAGCTAAAAAGCGATACTAACTACTTTATGATAGAATTAAAAGAAACAAAATTTATTAATGCAGACAGAAGTATCCCTAGGATTGAGAAAGAAAATTGATATTTTTAAAGGATAAGATATGTCTGGACACTTACTGATTCCATATAACTGTTAACATAATAACACCGTCTGAATTTGAGTCCTAATTGTACCACTTGCCTAACTGCTATGAGCTTGGGCACATTATATTAATATAACATTTGTATACTAGGGATAGTAGTAGCAGCTACTTAATAGAATTTGTGAAGGTTAAATTAGTTAATATATTGTTTAAAGCAGTGCTTGACATATAGTATCTGTATATCTCCAATCACAGGTCTATTTGTTGTTTAGTCGCTAAGAGTCAGACACGACTGAGCGACTTCACTTTCACTTTTCACTTTCATGCTTTGGAGAAGGAAATGGCAACCGACTCCAGTGTTCTTGCCTGGAGAATCCCAGGGACGGGGAGCCTGGTGGGCTGCCATCTATGGGGTCGCACAGGGTCGGACACGACTGAAGCGATTTAGCAGCAGCAGCAGTCACTAAGTTATGTCCAACTCTTTTGTGATCCCATGAACTGTAGCCCGCCAGTCTCTTCTCTCCATGGAATTTCCCAGGCAAGAATACTGAAGTGGGTTGCAATTTCCTTCTCCAAAAGATCTTCCCAGCCCAGGAATCAAACCTATGTCTTCTGCAGGGGCAGGTGGATTCTCTACCACTGAGCCACCAGGGTAATTAGGTCTCTGGGTAGGTGGAGCTGTATAGATATTTTCTAGAATTTAAAAACAAACAAACAAAAAAAAAACATTTAACTGCAGTCTTCATAATTTTATATTTAGTAGTGGCATAAATTCAATCCATGGAGGTACCATAACTTATTTGTCTTTGATTTTCATTTTCAAGGAGAATATTTGTATTGTTGAATTCAAATCATTGTTTTTCCATTTTCTTATGTATTTTGAATTTTAAGATCAGAAAGCATTTAGATGGATAGCAGGACTGACTTGTTTTATTTTTGTCTGAGATTTAAATTTAAATTGTAAATGAGTGTCAGTAGAAGCCAACAGCTTTTAAATTAATTCCTTTGGGTCTGCGAATGGTTTCCAAAAGTTTAACTGAATAGTTTAATTGCCCTCTTTTAAAGAATTTCAAAGTAGCTACAGCCTTGTGATCTGCACTGAGTTACTTTATGTTGGGAAATTTTTGGCAGTTGTTATACAGTCATCATTCAAAAACAAGTTACATTGTCTTTCCCAGCTTGAATTAGTGGAACATTAGCATTGAACTTTTCATTTTGAATGAGCATGTTGGAAATTATTTCCTGCTAAATGTTTGTCATCAAGTGAAGTTTTATTTTAAAAAATTAATGGAGCATATCAGTGCAGCAGCCTTAGAAAAATAGCTGAGGCACAGGGTTACTCTTGGACAACCTTTTAAGTTTCTTATTATCATTTGGGTATACATGATTAATAATCTTCTGGGAAACTAAACTATGTTATTTTTTTAAGACCAAAAACTTTAAAATATGATATTTAGCTGCTAAAAGACAGCTGTTAATGACTACTTAGAGCTGTATTTACTTTCTGGGTTGGAACTAGGGATAGAGCAAGCAAATGAATTGATAATGTGAGAAAATAACTCATTCATTGTTAAAATATATTTTAAAGTATTAGTTTTATACCTTTATCAGTAAATGAAAGACATTAATTTGAAGTAATTGGAATAAGTGTGCAATCTATTGAATTAACTGTATCTCAATGTACTTAAAACAAAATCCAGATGCCCTCTTTGAGAACAAGTCCTATCTTTAGCAAATAGGGTAGCCAGAAGAATACTTGAAATAACAAATCGGCATTATGTTTGTGGAAGATGAATTGAATTTCCCTCGTAGCTCAGTCGGTAAAGAGTCTGCCTGCAGTGCAGGAGACCTGGGTTCCATCCCTGGGTCGGGAAGATCCCCTGGAGAAGGGAAAGGCAACCCATTCCAGTATTCTTGCCTGGAAAATCCCATGGACAGAGGAGCCTGGTGGGCTATAGTCTATGGGGTCGCAAGAGTCGGAAACGACTTAGTAACTAAACCAAACCAAACCAAATCTTTATCTTTCAAAATGTTGTTTTGTTCTAATCCACCTAGCTTTGTGAAAAATAGGCAGTGTGTTGTGTTGGATAACAGGTAGTTAAATTTGACTCATTTTTCTCATCATATATCCATATTTTTGTGCCATCTGAAATCCCTTCTTTAAGACTTTTTAATAGCTTTCATTCCCTCCTGTTAAAACACATGTTCATTACATTAAGCTCCATATTTGTTAAGCAAAGTGCATTTAAATGTAGTGGGGAGGGAAAATAAGCAAACTAGACCTCCTCATAAGCTTATTCTAGTCTGTTTGGGTAGACATACAGGCTACAGATTCTGTGTTAAGATACTTTTGGTTATCATGGCAAAAAGTAATTTTAAACCAGCTTAAGCAAGGAGAGGGACTTATGGGCTTACATAAATGAAAGATTGGCCTTGGACATGGGTTAGATCCAGATATTTAATGTAACGTAGAATTTATCTCATTATCTTAGCTCTACTTTCTTCTGACTTGGATTCATTCTCAGGCAGTATCTCCTCAAGTGGTGGCAAAGATGGCCCAAACAGTGCCAGACTTACATCCTGTCAGCTTAGCAACCTCAATGATAAGCTTCCTTTCCAAATAGTTCCAGAAATTCTGGCAATAAGTCTGATTTGGCCACACTTGAATCTGTTGGAGTTGGGGTACCATGGGGTGGAGTTGGGGATGAGGGGGTGGAGTGAGGATGGTCTAGCTCAATTCAAAGTAGACGAAACAAAGACAAGTAGTTTCCAAAAAGGAACTTACAAATTCTGCTACCAGAAGGAAGGATGCTGAGCGGGCAAGAGTAGCATAAAAAGTAAAGGTAAAATTTTTTAGTTGAGCTATAATAAAAAGATAAATTCTGATAGAAGGTGCTTAAGTAAAGCTTCAGATAGGAGACTGTGTTTTGAATTGGGCTCTGAAGGGCAAGTAGAATTTTTTTTAAGGCAGAGTAAAGAAAGGACTTTCTAGGTCACTCATTTGAGAAGCTTGGCAATGAAAGGAGAAAAAAACGAAAGCTACTAGAGTGCAAAGGGAATGTTCAGATATTTCCCCCCTCAGTATTGGAGAAAATTTGAACATTTTTATGGTAGAGGAGCAGAAGCAGGTAAAGGAGAAATTAACAATGCAGAGGAGGTAGTCATGGATAAAGAAGGGAAATTCAGTAGGATCAAGGATATAAGTGGAGGGGGGCCTCCTTAGAAAGGAAAAGGGATTGTTTATTCTCTGAGGACATGTAAAGGAAAGTAGTAATGGTGACTATGGAAGTTAAAACAGAAATTTGTTACTAAATAAGTAAATGGCTTCAGTTTTGTTTTCTAAAAGTAAGAAGAAAAGGTTTACCAGTTATCTATTGCTACGTAACAGACCATTCCAAAATGATTTTGTGTGTTAGCAATTTGACTTGAGCTCAGGCTGGGTAGTTTCTTCTGCTGGCCCTAGGTCACCCATGTGGTTGTGGTCATCTCAGCTGTGGGTGGATGGTCCGTGGTGGTGGCTGCACGCACACACTTGCTGGCGGTTACCTGGACCTCTTTTTGTGCTTTCTCATCCTCATGAACATTCACATGGCAGTGGCTGCACTCGGAAGAAAGAGCTGAAGCCGTCAGCCTAGATGATAGACTTAGAGATGAAAGACTTACGATGGACTGAGAACTCCCACAGTGTCACTTCTTTCACATTCTGGTGGTCAAAGCAAGTCACAAGGCCAGCTCAGATCAAGTAGAGAAATAGAACCCAGCTCTTTATGGGAAGAGTAATAAAGTTGCATTGCAAAACAGATGTGTATATGGAATGGGAGGAATTTCTGCCTGTCCCTCCCCCAATATTTTATTGTGAAAATTTTCAGTCATGAAGCCAAGTTGAAAGAATTTCAAAGTGAATATCCACCTATCTACCCCTTAGATTGTACTGTTAACATTTTACTATACCTGCTTTATTATATATTTATCCATCTATCATTCTTTTATAGTTTATCTTAGTTTTTGATGCATTTCAAAATAAATTATAGATATTAGTTCTTTTCTCTTAGATATCTGCTGCGTGTATTTAACAAGTCAATATTCAATTTTTTCTTTTGATAAAAGACATTTACATACAATGAAGTGCACAGATGTTAAGTGTTCGTCACACCTAGTTTTGTAGCCTGGCAGAGAAGGGGAAAATTTGGGATAGCTTTTCAGTGAAATGAGTCAAATTCAACTATAGTTGTATAGAAGAATTGCAAAAGATACCTTTCTTGAATACCTTTCTTCATATGCTTATTGCTAATAATTTATTCATTTAATGTATCTCAACACTTAGGATTTGCATTTATGTTACAATACTAAAATTTCTCCTTTATTTGAATTCACTTTGGATGGTTCTCTACCTCCTTTCACTAAACATTTATAAGGATATAAACAGGCACTCTTTTGCTTTATAGGTATTCAAACTATGTGTATCTCAAATCAGGTTAGAGTAACAGTGCGTACCTTCTCAGTCGTGTCTGACTCTTTGCAACCCCTGGGACTGAGCCCGCCAGGCTGCTCTGTCCCTGGAATTTTCCAGGCAAGAATACTGGAGTGGGTTGCCATTTCCTACTCCAGGGAATCTTCTCAACCCAAGGATTGAACCTGCGTCTCCTGCATTGGCAGGCGAATTCTTTACCACTGAGCTACCTTGAATACAACTGAGTGACTAAGCATTCATGAAAAAGTTTTAATAAACTATCTTCTGGTTTATGATAGTTTAGCAGTTTGAAAAGGAGAAAGTTTAGTATTGTAACTATTGATTTAACTTCAGATAATCAGAATAGAAGTATGATCAGAACTATGTGGCAAATACAGCTGTAATTTAACCTTTGAGTGGAGTATTAGAGCTGCTTACAACCTTAACACTTGCCTTATTATTTTAATCTATGTTACAGTGTACATTTAAAAAATTTCTAGAATATTATAAGTCCTTAGTTTTTCATGTGATGATTTGATAAAATAATAGTTACTTTATTTACTAGATGTTGAATACTTTTATTGCTAATTGGCTTTTGAGCCTTTTTACAAATAGCAAAAGTTTGGAATCATTTTGACTTGCTCTTTGCATTACAGCAAACCCTGTCAGAACTCTTGAAATGTGTGACTAGCACTTAAGCCATTTCATGCCAAGAATTCTGCCAGAAATGCAACTGGTTAATGATACTCAGTGTGACGACGGAAGTGAAAGCTTCAGTTCATTTACTGTGTTAGCTTTCCTGATGGTCAGGGAATGGGGTAAAGTCATGTATGTCTAAACATCTCTCTTAACAATGTATGAGATGTTTTAAAAGTGTTCCTTAACCTATTTCATTTCATTTCATGGTGTAAATGGCATGACATCCTAAATCATATGTGAAAGTGAAAGTCTCTCAGTTGTGTCCGACTCCTTGCGGCCCCAAGGTCTATATAATCCATGGAATTCTCCAGGCCAGAATACTGGAGTGGGTAGCTGTTTCCTTCTCCAAGGGATCTTCCCAACCCAGGCATTGAACCCAGGTCTCCTGCCTTGCAGGAGGATTCTTTACCAGCTGAGCCACCAGGAAAGGCCTAAATCATACGTGCTGGGTTACAAACTAAACATATTTGTGTTTTAAAAATCTAATTGAGTGTTATATTTATTTTTATGTACAGGTC
Source organism: Aepyceros melampus (assembly GCA_006408695.1). Classification (NCBI taxonomy): domain Eukaryota; kingdom Metazoa; phylum Chordata; class Mammalia; order Artiodactyla; family Bovidae; genus Aepyceros; species Aepyceros melampus. The sequence goes on along the minus strand of SJXQ01004163.1, from coordinate 239,074 downwards.
TTGCTATTTTGGAAACTACAAGAGAAAACTAGATTGGGGAGGTTTGGATTTGTAAGTGGACATGGCTCAGATATCCAGCAACAATGGATTTAAGAAATGCCATCTTCTCCTCCGGAATCAACAAGAACAAAAGATGTGGACAAAGAAGAAGCATTACAGATGGAAGCAGAGGCTTTAGCAAAACTACAAAAGGACAGGCAGGTGACTGATAATCAGAGAGGCTTTGAGTTGTCTAGCAGCACCAGGCAAAAAGCACAGGTTTATAATAAACAGGATTATGATCTCATGGTGTTTCCTGAATCAGATACCCAAAAAAGAGCAGTAGATATTGATGTAGAAAAGCTTACCCAAGCTGAACTTGAGAAACTGTTGCTGGATGACAGTTTTGAGACTAGGAAGACACCTATATTGCCAGTTACTTCTGTTCTGAACCCTTCATTATCAGCACAACTCTATCTTAGACCTGCTGTTCAGAGAGGACAGTGGCCACCTGGATTATCTGGACCTTCCAGTTACACTTTACCTTCTATTTATCAGTCAACTTACAGTACTAAACAGACTGCATTCCAAAATGGCTTCAACCCAAGAATGCCTACTTTTGCACCCACAGAACCTATATATTTAAGACTTCCAGGACAGTCTCCATATTTTTCATATCCTTTGACATCTGCCATACCCTTTCATCCACAAGGAAGCTTACCTATCTATCGCCCAGTTGTCACTCCTGACATGGCAAAGCTGTTTGACAAAATAGCTAGCACATCAGAATTTTTAAAAAATGGAAAAGCAAGGACTGATTTGGAGATAAATTCAAAAACTACAATCAGCAATCTGCAGGTATCTCCAAAGTCTGAAGATATCAGTAAATTTGATTGGTTAGACTTGGATCCTCTCAGTAAGCCTAAGGTGGACAGTGTAGAGGTAGAGGACCATGAAGAAGAGAAAAATGTACCAGATTTGCTAGCAGACGATCCTTGGGATGCTGTTCTTCTTGAGGAGAGATCACCAGCAAGTTGTCACCTTGACAGAAAGGTGAATGGAAAATCTCTTTCTGGAGCAACAGTAACAAGAAGCCAGTCTTTAAATATTCGAACAACTCAGCCTACAAAAGTCCAGAGCCAATATATCAGGTATAGTCTTTTCTTACGAACTCAAATTTAGTATAACACAGAAATTATGTTTGTGTACATAATTTATTAGGTGAAAGAAATATTTTTTTGAGTTTTGTTTTATTCTTAAGTACACTGTGCATCTTAGATTGTGTGATAAAGGATTAAATGTGTTTATGCCAACTGAAAAATTAATTGCTATTAGTATCTTTTTCTAGGATTGTGAGTTTTGAAAACCTAGGGATCTGGCTGTTGCTTATAGGCGTTCAGGATAATTTTTATCTGTCTCTCCCTCTCCATTCATTATATGTGGTCCTACTTTCTTTGCTTTAGCACCTTTATTTTTCAGAGTAGATGAGGAATTTGGGTTTTTAACTCCATTATAGAAATTCTCATGTATATTGTTTTATTGTTTTTAACCATGAAGGAATAGAAGAACAGGAGGGAGGAAGGGAGGTGAAAAAGGAAGAAAGGAAGGGAGGCCTCAGAGAGATGGGAGAAAAGCCATTTAAAGGACTCTCTTTAAACACTTATATTGATGCAAGAGAAGAATAGAACTATAATCTATATAGTATATTTTCTGAGTTCATATAATCTTACTGTCTGGAAGAATTAGATAAGGGTGCATGGAGCAGAATGTCTTCTCTTACAAGAGGGAGCAGTAAGGTTTAGACTTTTCCTTTCCATATATAGTGTACCACTGAAGATTTTTATTTTGCTTTTATATCATCTGTGGATTCTAGGAATGTTTAAGCTTCATTCTCACCTTAATGTGAATCATATCATTCAGTTATTAGATCAACATTTAACTACTCTTTAGGCAGTGAGAATCAACTAGGATTTTGGGAAGGAGAAGCAAATTTTGCATGATTTGAGTGGGTTTATGTTGAATTGTTGATTTTTAAAAGCTGTTTTAGATGTCTGGGGAGAAAACAGTAGATATTAAGGTTAAGAAAAAAGAATGAGGATGTTTTTGGATAACATGATCAGAATCCAGAAAAATCTTAACCAATGCAGCGTTTTCCAAATACAGTTGACTGAAGCTCACACTGAGAAATACATGTTATTAAGTTCTCTTCAGCTTTTCAATACTACTTGCACATTTAGTAACATAATTTCTTAACACCTTTCAATTTAAAAGTCACAGGTTAATTTAACATTTTAAATTGGAATCATAAGTATAATATCAGATTATTTTCTCTTAATATTCTATGTTGTCTTGGTTTTTGTTTTTACAAAGCATCTGTCATTTCCTAAAATATTTGTCAGGAGAAGGGAAGACTAAGCCAAATCAAAATTGTGGGGAAGGGAGCGTATACCTAGGAGTGGAATTGCTGGCTAGTTTGTGTTTAGCTTTTTTCCACAGTGGCTGCATCATCCCCTTTCCAACCCCCACAGTATATGAGAGTTCTAGTTTCTTTGCATCCTTGTCAACACTTGTTATTTTCCATTTTTTGGATTATAACCTTCCTAATGGATGGGAAGTGTGAAGTGGTATCTTATTGTGATTTTACCAAGGGAACATTTCACGCAGAGATGGGCTCGATAAAGGACAGAAATGGTATGGACCTAACAGAAGCAGAAGATATTAAGAAGAGGTGGCAAGAATACACAGAAGAACTGTACAAAAAAGAGCATCACAACCCAGATAATTGCGATGGTGTGATCACTCATCTAGAGCCAGACATCCTGGAATGTGAAGTCAAGTGGTCCTTAGAAAGCATCACTATGAACAAAGCTAGTGGAGATGATGGAATTCCAGTTGAGCTATTTCAAATCCTGAAAGATGATGCTGTGAAAGTGCTGCACTCAACATGCCAGCAAATTTGGAAAACTCAGCCATGGCCACAGGACTGGAAAAGGTCAGTTTCCATGCCAATCCCCAAGAAAGGCAATGCCAAAGAATGCTCAGTCTACCGCACAATTGCACTCCTCTCACATGCTAGTAAAGTAATGCTCAAAATTCTCCAAGCCAGACTTCAGCAATATGTGAACCGTGAACTTCCTGACGTTCAAGCTGGTATTTTACAAAAGGCAGAAGAACCAGAGATCAAATTCCAACATCCGCTGGATCATGGAAAAAGCAAGAGAGTTCCAGAAAAACATCTATTTCTGCTTTCTTGACTATGCCAAAGCCTTTGACTGTGTGGATCACAATAAACTGTGGAAAATTCTTCAAGAAATGGGAATAGCAGACCACCTGACCTACGTCTTGAGAAACTTGTATTCAGGTCAGGAAGCAACAGTTAGGACTCGACATAGAACAACAGACTGGTTCCAAACAGGAAAAGGAGTATGTCAAGGCTGTATACTGTCACCCTGCTTATTTAACTTATATGCAGAGTACATTATGAGAAACGCTGGGCTGGAAGAAGCACAAGCTGGAATCAAGATTGCAGGGAGAAATATGAATAACTTCAGATATGCAGATGACACCACCCTTATGGCAGAAAGTGAAGAGGAATTCAAAAGCCTCTTGATGAAAGTGAAAGAGGAGAGTGAAAAAGTTGGCTTAAAGCTCAACATTCAGAAAACGAAGATCATGGCATCTGGTCCCATCACTTCATGGGAAATAGATGGGGAAACAGTGTCAGACTATTTTTTTGGGTTCCAAAATCACTGCAGATGGTGATTGCAGCCATGAAATTAAAAGATGCTTACTCCTTGGAAGGAAAGTTATGACCAACCTAGATAGCACATTCAAAAGCAGAGACATTACTTTGCCGACTAAGGTCCATCTAGTCAAGGCTATGGTTTTTCCTGTGGTCATGTATGGATGTGAGAGTTGGACTGTGAAGAAGGCTGAGCGCCAAAGAATTGATGCTTTTGAACTGTGGTGTTGGAGAAGACTCTTGCGAGTCCCTTGGACTGCAAGGAGATCCAACCAGTCCATTCTGAAGGAGATCAGCCCTGGGATTTCTTTGGAAGGAATGATGCTGAAGCTGCAACTCCAGTACTTTGGCCACCTCATGCGAAGAGTTGACTCATTGGAAAAGACTCTGATGCTGGGAGGGATTGGGCGCAGGAGGAGAACGAGATGACCGAGGATGAGATGGCTGGATGGCATCACTGACTCGATGGCGTGAGTCTGAGTGAACTCCGGGAGTTGGTGATGGACAGGGAGGCCTGGCGTGCTGCGATTCATGGGGTCACAAAGAGTCGGACACGACTGAGCAACTGAACTGAACTGCCTGATAACTAGTGATGTTGAGTATCTTTTCATATGCTTATTTGCAATTTCTTCATAGTTTTTGAAGAAATGTATGTTTAAATCATTTGTCCATTTTAAAAATCGGGTTGTTCATAGCAGCTTTATTCAAAAGAGCCAGAAAGTGAGACAACCCAATGTTCATCAGCTGATGAATGGGCAAGCAAAAATGTGTTCATACAATGGAATATTATTCACCCATACAAAGGAAACAGCATAGATGAACCTTGGAAACATTGTAAGTGAAAGAAAGTGAAGTCGCTCAGTCGGGTCCGAGTCTTTGCCACCCCGTGGACTGTAGCCCACCAGGCTCTTCCGTCCATGGGATTCTCCAGGCAAGAATACTGGAGTGGCTTGCCACTTCCTTCTCCAGGGGATCTTCCCCATTCAATTCATATGATATGTCCAGAAAACACAAATCCATAGAGGAAGAAAGCAGATTAGTGTTTGCTGAGGGATTGAGGGAAAGAGGAAATGAGGGATGATTGCCTAATGGATACAGGGATTTGGGGGGCAAGTGATGAAAATGTTCTGAAATTAGAACATTGCAGTGTTCTTACCATAATAGTGGTGGTTCACACTCCATTATGAATGTATTGAGAGCCAACAAATTGTACATTTTTAATTGGTTAATACGGCAGATTTTATGTTCTATGAATTTTTACCTAAGGTTTTTGGTTGTTTTTTTTTAAAGAAAGACACTGGTCCCCCGATCCTCCTGTTGTGCCTAGGCCACGTTCCTGCTTGATTCATATTTGGGTCAGTGGTCCAGTAGAGAGATCCCTCTCCAATTGTGGATCTCGTTTTTGTGGACATAACCACGATGGCATGTGTTTGACACCGTGTAGTCTGGATTAGGGATATCAGCTGTTTAGCTGCCTAGAACCTGGAGACTCATGACCTGTGGAAAGTTGCAGTCTCTACTCTCAGGGATAGTCTCCTCTGGTCTTCTTGTGGAGCTGAGTTTAGACTCAGGCCTCCCATTGGTGGGAGGCAGAGCCCTTGATAGTCCGGGCAACCCAGAGTGAGCATCCAGGTCATTTTCAAATAATCTTCCTGCTTCTTGCATCACACTTGATGTGTATGTGTTTGCACCTCTTACAGTATATGCATTGTAGCCACAGGATAATAGATTATCTTGAATTTAATAAAATATTTATGAATGACTGGTTTATTTCTTTTTTACAATTACTGAGACAGTAGAGACTTCCTTAGAATCCTGTGAGATCAGAGCGATCATGCCTGTTTCACTGTTGAGAAAACTGAAATGTAAAGAAGTTAAGTAACTATTAATTTTTTCATGTAATAACAGTATTGTAATTAGTTAAATGAACTCATTTTAGAGATGTGTAAGATGATAACCATAGTCATCTAGTCTAACCAACTTCATTTCATGGATCCAGAAACTTAGATCTGAGAATGACTTATCTCCAGTTAATGTCAGTATTTTCTTTTTCAGTTTCTTTGTGACACAAAACCCATAGCATAGACAGTGCTTTTGCTGCAAAGCACAGCTTCCTTTCCCTGTTGCCGTCTATGGTTTAGACTGGTCGTTTCTGGTTCAACTGATGTTTTCTCCACCCTATCAGGGCTGTGATACTCATTTATGTTCCTTTCATTTTTCTCTACATACATCTTTTCCTACTTATTTTTAATATTGGTCACAGTATCATCTTGATATTTCCCAATTTGGGGTGCTTTCAGAAATCATCTTGCAGGACTGATGAGGACAGGTAGTTTTCTAAAGATAGGTTTCCCCCAACAAGATCTGTGAGTTCAGATCACATGGGAGTGCAGAGAATTACTAGTCACTCAGACTCTAGGAATTAACGAGGTTTCTGGGCAAGTTTTTGCAGAAACATATTCTTAGATTTTCTTTAAAGTATAGGGGAAAGGATCAAGGAGTAAGCAGATTGTTGCAAGAGGCATGAGTCAAAGCCAGGTAAGCAAAAATACCATGACTTGATCAGCTGATCAGTCAGAGATGGGAGCTACATTATTACAGTGTACGTCAGAGCTTTACCAAATGACACAGTGTCTGAATTGAGGTGGCTTAGGCTTCTTAACGGAGAAGGCAATGGCAACCCACTCCAGTACTCTTGCCTGGAAAATCCCAGGGATGGAGGAGCCTGGTAGGCTGCAGTCCATGGGGTCGCTAGGAGTCAGACAAGACTGAGTGACTTCACTTTGACTTTTCACTTTCATGCACTGGAGAAGGAAATGGCAACCCACTGCAGTGTCCTTGCCTGGAGAATCCCAGGAACGGGGGTGCCTGGTGGGCTGCTGTCTGTGGGGTCGCACAGAGTCGGGCACAACTGAAGCCACTGGGCAGGCTTCTTAAAGGAGTCTAACTGTGGCATTGTGAGGTGTTATATAGTTGTTGATCATTCTGTTATATTCTATTCTGTTAATACTTAACATTTGACCACCACATTCTAAGAGGGACCAGTGAGAGTGTGTCTTGAAAAGAAAAAATTACAATGTTCAGGATCTAGAAGCTGTACTATTTAAGGAATTGTTGAAAAGATTGGGCATATTTTGCCTGAAGAAGAGAATATTAGTTGGAGATAATTCACACTCTGAATCTGAGTTTCTTCATCTTTGATATAAACCTGGTTGGACTAGATGATTTCTGAGATCCTTACAGGAATAATATTTCAAGTTTAGAAAGTTACCATGTAAAAGAAGAAGTTGAAACTTTTTAAAAGTTTTACATTTGGGGCATATGTTCTCAAAACAGTTCAGGAAATAGACTATCTGAAAATCATGGTATTCTTTTAAAAAAGATAAAATACTTATGTACTAAATTTTTCAATTTATTGTGTTGCATTGTACAAATTAAGTAGCTCTTTGTGCTAGATTTTAATAGATAAGTGGTAGCAGGTGCCGAAAGTTAAAATACCTTTTATAGAAAGCTTAAAATTATACAAATCCTATTGTTTATATTTTTTTCTGTGAATTGAGAAATTCAGTTTAGTTTAGTTTTTAAATTCATTGTTCCAAAAAGTAGAACAAGGACCAATGGGGAAGAAAACTCAAGGAGGCAGGTTTTATAGTTAAATATCAATAACAAAATTTATAAATAGCCATTTGGTAATGGCTGCTCTCAGGGGGGTCAGTGTACAGTTATTGGAGGTCTTCAATCAGAGGTTTAGTGTTAATCTGTTACAAATGCTATAAAAGGGATTTTGTTAACTCTTAAGATTTCATCATTTTGTTTGTGTACATGAAGATTAAGTTTGGTTTAATTTAGGCCAAAAGGGTAAACAGAATACTAATAGTAAACTGGCTTTGGAAGTCTGTGGCACAAACATTGGCATGGAACTTTTAATTTTCACACACCATTCATTTCTTCTATTCAATAAACTTTTCCCTGAGATTCCTATTTTTTACTGTGAAATAAGATTACAGTGCCTGTTCTTTGTAATTACTTTACGTACATAAGTATTCATTTCCTGTAAGAATTTTATGCTTTGTGGTAAAAACTCTGAACGGTGTTTTTCTTCTCACTCAGCAGTCTTACTTCCTATTTCCTTCTAGTGTCTTTTGTTCATAATAATCTAAATACTTTAGTTCAAATTTTTGTTTCATAAAGGAAAAGACATAGTACTTAAAACTGTCTTCTGGCAGTTTAAATTTAAATCACATTTTCAGTTTACACCTATAAATTTAGCTACTTTGAGTAGACTTCAAAAGATTTTAGTAATGAATCAAATTATGTTCATAGAAATGGTTTTGCAAAGTTCTGTGGGTATTGACTCTAAAAATTGATTATGTTAATATTATAAACATTTATATCCTAATTAGCACAATGTCTAACAATAATTTTGAAGATGAAGTAAAGTTAAATAAAATGTGGTTTTCCATTGTCTAGTTGTATGTAATACAGTATTTGAATAGATTACTGAAGTCTACAAACATTTAAAAAAATTCAATTAAGGAAATAACCAACTTTGTTCGAATAGCAACTGATATGTTTATATTTAATGCTTAAAATACGTTTATTGAAAACTTGGTGTTCCATCTAATTTCTGGGATAAGATGGCATGAATCTGGAACATTTAGATGTAAAGCTTTCCCTTATTCTTATAACTGCTTTATAAAGTATGCATTGGTAATTTTTCATAAATTATTTCCAACCTGTATCACTTTCCTTAAACCCTTAGTTTACCTTTTCCATTACCTTTTAAGAAAATTGAACTATAGTTGATCTATAACACTGTTAATTCCAGATACACAATATAGTATAGTGATTTGGTGTTTCTATACATTACAAAATGATCACCATAATAAGCCTAGTTACCATCTGTCACCAAATAAAGTTATTACAATATTATCGATAGGATTCCTAATGCTGTCCATTCATCCCCGTGACTCATTTAGTAACTAGAAGTTTGTACCTCTTAATTTCCTTCACCTGTTTCACTCCCTCTACCCCATCTGTCCTTTATATCTATCAATCTGTCTGTTTTATTGTATTCATTTGTTCATATGTTTTTATATTTCACATATAAGTGAAATTATATGGTATTTTTCTGACTTATTTCGCTTAGTATAATACCTTCTTGTCCACCCATATTGTCCCAAATGGCGAGATATATTTTATGGTTGAGTAGCAGTCCATTGTGTGTGTGTGTTCCTGTGCCGCCTTTATCCTTTTGTCTGTTAGTGGACATTTCAGTTGCTTCCATATCTTGGCTGTTCTAAATAATGCTGAAATGAACATGGGGGTGCATATAGCTTATCAAATTACTGTTTTTGGGTTTCTTCAGAAAAATACCCCAAAGTGGAATTGTTGAGTCATAGGGTAATTCTGTTTTTAATTTTTTGAGGAACTTCTCTGGTTGCTCAGACTGTAAAGAGTCTGCCTGCAGTGCGGGAGACCCAGGTTTGATCCCTGTTGTGGGACAATCCCCTGGAGGAGAAAACAGCAACCCACTCCAGTATTCTTGCCTGGAAAATCCCATGGATGGAGGAGTCTACAGGCTCTGTCCAGTCCATGGAGTTGCAGAGAGTTGGACATGACTGAGTGACTTCACTTTCCATATTGTTTTCCATAGGGACTACCGATTTACATTCCTACCAATAGTCCAATAGAGTGCCCTTTTCTCCATGTCATCACCAACACTTGTTATTTGTTATTTTTTGACAATAGCCATTCTTACAGGTATGAGATGATACCTCATTGTGGCTTTGATTTGCATTTCCCGATGATTAGCGACGTTGAGTATCTTTTCATGTGTCTGTTGGCCACTGTATATTGTCTTTCAAAAAATGCTCATTTTAAAAATTAAGTTGTTTGCTTTTTGATAGAGTTGTATGAGTTCTTTGTATATTTTGAGGATTAGCCCCTTACAAATATCTTCTCCCATTCAGTAGACTGCCTGTTCATTTTGTTGATGTTTCCTTTGCTATACAAAAAATATTGCTAAGATTAATGTCAGAGAGCATACTGCCTGTTTTCTTCCAGGAATTTTATGGTTTCACATCTTGCATTTAAGTCTTTAATTCATTTTGAATTTATTTTTTTATATGGTATGAGAAAGTCCAGTTTGATTCTTTGTTTCTTATAGCTGTCCAGTTTTCTCAGCACAATTTATTGAAGAGTGTATCTTTTCCCTGTTGTATGTCCTTGCCTCCTTTGTCATGGACTAATTCACTGTGTAAGTGTGGGTTTATTTCTGGGCTGTCTTTTCTGGTCCAATAATTGATGTGTCTGTCTTTGTGCTAGTACCATACTGTTTTGGTTACTGTAGCTTTGTTGGGTGGTTTGAAAGCAGGGAGCATGATACCTCCAGCTTTGTTCTTTTTTCTCAAAATTGTTTTGACTGTTGCAAGGTTTTTTGTGTTTCCATACACATTTTAGAATTGTTTGTTTTAGTTCTGTGAAGAATGCTATTGTTTGTTTGTGGTTTTTTTTTGGCTGCATGGCATATGGGATCTTAGTTCCCTGACCAGGGATTGAACCCATGCTCCCTGCAGTGGTAGTGTGGAGTCTTAACCCAGGAGAAGTCCCACCATTGGTATTTTGGTAAGGCTTGTGTTGAATCTATAGATTGCTTTGGGGTAATATGGTCATTTTAACAATATTAATTCTTTAGTCCATGAGCACAGTATATCTTTCCATTTGTGTTGTCTTCACTTTCCTTCATCAGTGTCTTAGAGTTTTCTAAATACAGGTCTTATACCTGTATCAGTTAAATTTGTTCCTTGGTATTTTGTTATTTTTGATGCAGTTGTAAATGGGATTGTTTTATTAATTTCTCATTCTCTTAGTTTTTGTGTATAGAAATACAACAGACTTCTATATATTAATTTTATATCCTGCAAAATTCATTTGTATCCTACTGAAATCATTTATTAGTTTCAGTAGTTTTCTGATGACATCTTAGGAATTTTTCATATCATGTCATCTGCAAACAGTGACAGTTTTACTTCTTCCTTTCCAAATTGGATTTCTTTTCTTTTTCTTGTCTGATTGTTGTGGCTAGGACTTCCAGGTGCTTGTTTTTCTTTTTCTTTTTTTATATAGTGAGGTCAAGGTTATTCTTAGTCTGCACTTGTCCACCTCAGATTTATTTGCCTCTTCTTTCTGGTTTAGAGGGAAGAGATAGAGATTCCTTCTCTTTTCTCAAATGTAACTCATCTCTCTTTTCTTGTTCTTGTCTCCTCAAAGTATTTTTCTACCATTATTCTTTAAAGAGGAATTTGTACTTGCTATTTTTCCAGTTCCTCACCATCCTCTCTTGTTCCTATCATTGCAGAAAGTTATTTCTAGGAGTATGAATACTAATTTTCAATACAGTAACCATACTTACTGTCCAGCCTTGTTGCCTCATTTGCAACAATGTACCATATTTTTTTCTTGAAACTTCTTTTATTGTCCTGGTTAGATCTACTTACTAGTTTTCTTTCTATAATCTTTGACTTCTTTTACTTGTCTAGCTTCTAAACATTGGTATTCCCCCAAGATTTTGTTCTTGGCTGTCTTTAATATATCTTATTTGTTCTCTTTTAGTCAATACTTATTCTTGAGGCTCTGAGATAGATACAGAGTTTGAAAGCTGCTAGTCCAGATCACTTGGCAGCCTTTATAATCACATGAGCTAATTTCTTATAATAAATCTCTCTTTCCCATTCTTATATGTATAAAGAGATGTCCCATCTTGATGCCCAGTAAGTATAATCACTTATGTGTCCCTCAGCCTCCTAAAGAAACTGTCTCTTATTGGTGGAAATTGAACCCAAAATCCTTTGGTTTGCCTTGGTGATCCTGATGGTTGCTGACAGCAATTAGCAGAGAGAAATTTCCTTGTAGAAAATTGCAGAAATTGGATGATTCTCAATTCAGTATTTTTAACTCTGGAATAGAAATTTGTAATAGAGTATTTCTAGATGATGATCAAACATCTATATGGATTTCCAAACCCAAAATATTTACTAGAGAACTCAGTATCTTCTGCACAAACTTTTCTTTGTTTCATATATTGGGTAATGACACTAGCAATTTTTCTTACTATCATTTGCCTCTTTCATTCATAGAAAAACACTTAAGGACAAAATGTGTGGGTTACAAATAATGACCATTCTTAGATCTCATCCTTAAAGAACTTGAGTTAGAAGGGGAGACAAGATGTGTGTATATAAGTGGAGTATAAAAGCCTTGAATGCTGCATAAAAGTTTGTGCAAGACCATTGAAGAAAAGAGATGATTGATGCTTAAGTTGTTTGCAGTTTGAGGAAGGGATTGGGAGCAAGAGTTGAGGGAGTAAGCGTGAAATTGAAAAAAAAAATTTTTGGTTTCAGAAAGAGTAGAGAAAAACAAGAAAATGGTGACATTGATGTACAGATGAAATCATTGGGAGCCCAGCTGTTTTTTAATTTGTGGACAGAACACTGAGTTAATTTTCCAGATCTATTATTACCTTAATGTATGACTAGATAATTGATTATTATTATCTGTTTTTGCCACTGTCAATTGAAACTCATAACCTGCTTGAAAGGAAGGAACTAATACATGAAAGGCACTGTAAAAAGTATTTTTTTTTTAAAAAAAAGCATCTGCTGCTGCTAAGTCACTTCAGTCATGTCCAACTCTGTGCAACTGCATAGACGGCAGCCCACCAGGCTCCCTCGTCCCTGGGATTCTCCAGGCAAGAACACTGGAGTGGGTTGCCATTTCCTTCTCCAATGCATGAAAGTGAAAAGTGAAAGGGAAGTCACTCAGTCGTATCAGACTCTTAGTGACCCCATGGACTGCAGCCCACCAGGCTCCTCCATCCATGGGATTTTCTAGGCAAGAGTACTGGAGTGAGGTGCCATTGCCTTCTCCGAAATAAAAGCATCTAGGAATGCCATTAAGGAGATTCAGAATCTGTTAATAGGTGGAACATGAAAAACAGAGATAAGAAAAGATAGTTATAGGTCAACAAAAATACATTTAAAAAAAAAATAGCATTGCTGTACTAAGGTCTCAATGCTGTCTTTCTCTCGTTTTTAAAAAAATATTTATTTATTTATTTAGTTGGCTGTGCTGGATCTAAGATGTGGCACTCGGGATCTCTAGTTGCAGCATGTGGGATCTAGCTCCCCGACCAGGCCCCCTGCATTGGGAACACAGAGTCTTAGCCACTTGGGAAGTCCCTCTCTCATGTTTTAGAGGGTTGTTTTTTTTTTTGGGAGACTTTGTTGTGAGGTGATAAAGCTAGGTTGTGAGGTGATTAAGCTAGGTAGTGATTAAGCTAGGTTGCCTAGGTTGAAATAGAAACCTTTTTTTAGTCCTGTGAGCTTGTTGCCTCTTTAACTTCTCTGTGCCTCATTTTTTAACATGTAAAATGGTGATAATAGTCATGTTACACATCTACTAGAACTTTGTGAAAAATAAATAGCACATACATATGTACATAAATGACTGAGTTTCTCACAGCAGAACCTGGCATGTAAGAAATGCTCAGTAATTGCCAGATATTTTTGTGTGTGGCATCTCATTGTATTTTAGGTATTATAATAATTATAAGGCTTATTTTATAGCATACACTAATTATGAAAATTACTGCTATTTTAGGAAATATTGAAGGAACTACCTAGTGCCTTATAATTTTTCAGTGTTTTATGATCACTATGGCAAATTCACTGGTTATATGAAAGTAACTTTCAACCTGTTTTTAGTGGGAACAAAACATTTAACAAATTAAATCCATGGTTGAGTGCCTTTTGAATTGGATATAAAGTTTTACAAAAGTACGAAATTCAAATTAAATTTGATTCTTGTATTCAAGGAGCTTTCATATTAGGTCAAATATAAAACAGGATGTAATGATATGGTATTTGGTTCTGACTAAGTACTTAGAAATGTTAGAAAGGAAGAAATGCTCCATACTAAATTCTCATAAAAGACAATGTAGATGAAGTGGCATTCCACTGGGCCTTAAAAAAATAACTGGATCTTTGGACTTGTGCTGTGAGGGAAAGTTAGGAGGAAGCTTTGAAGACAAACAGCAAGGATTTAGAAGCAAGATAATTCAGTTTGTACTTTATAGGAACAGGATATGATTCAGGTTCACTTGGATATAATATTCATTTGGGAAGTTCTGGGAAATACAACTGGATTAGATTGTGGCAGACTTGGAGTGGCAAACCAAAGGCTTTGTTTAGAAATGCATTTTTTCTAACCTGCAGAAAATATTTATGTATTTGTTCTCTAATCTTGCTTGTTATATCATCTCTTACATCTAAGTAGGATAGTATTTTGCATGCTAGAAAGAAAATTAAGTCTCTGTATAACAACAACAACAACAACAAAAAAGACAATTTTCTTTAAAACAACAAACATTTATCTATTTATTTTTGGCTTCAGTGCTCTTTGGGCTTTTCTCTAATTGCAGGGAGTGGGGGCTGCCCTCTAGTTGCCGTGCACAGACTTCTCATTGCTGTGGCTGCTCTGGAGCATGGGCTCTAGGGTGCGCGGGCTTCAGTGATTGTGGCTCCTGGGCTCTCGAGCACAGGCTCCATGGTTGTGGTGCATGGGCTTAGTTGCTCTCAGGCGTGTGGGATCTTCCTGGACCAGGGATCGAGCCACCAGGGAAGCCGGAATTTAAACCATATTGTTCCTCGGTAATAGAGTATTAAAAGTCTAGAAATATAAAAATCCATTCTTAGAATAGTATGGTCTATTTGCTATAATACTTTTTTTTGTAACACAAATTAACTTCTGTAACTGGTACCTATGGGATTGATGTCAGTATAATGGGGAAGTAGCATTTGTTTTAAAATCATCTTTCCCAGCATATTAATACTTCAAAGCAGTCAAGACAAACTCTCTCATAGCTAAAGGGAAAGCCTTAGTAATTCAGGAAAATACTAGAAAAACACTGAAAATTTCATAGAAGTGAAAAATGGTGGCTTCAAGAACAGTTCCACATTCCACAGGGTTAAGCATTCTGGTGAAGCAGTGAGTATAGACAGAGAAGCTGTGAAGTCATTTCCTTTTGCATTAAGAACTTTGGTGAAGAAGTCTACATGCTGGATTGTATTTTTAACTTCATTGAAATTCTGCTCTTCAGAATGCATATAACAAAGTAGGAAGCAGGAGCTCCAGGATTTAAAGAGGCTTGAAAGAATAGAAGATCATAATTCTAGGTGCAAATTTAAGTAGAGATATAGCTGTGCTAAGTATTTTTTTTAAAGGCTTCTCATTGTTTTAGTTAGGACTTTGATTACACTGACTTTGAGCAGTCTGCCTTTATTTTTATCCATGAACTCTGTTATTTGTAGTAGCAACTTTTCTAGAACTCCAGGCTGGTCACTTCACCATGTATATATCATATTATAGAGAAAAGGCTCTACTATGTTTTAAAAGCAGTAAATTAATAAAGGAATTGTTGCCCTGAATTTTCAGTTTAATTATCTGACAAAGCCTTGTGTGCTATGGTTATTGAAATCCACTACAACTCTTGAAATTTATACATGGTGTTATCCTTCACTCAATTTCAAGTTGAGAATGTTCCCATTCTAATTTTAAGGGAAATTTATATTTGAAATTTGTGCTAAATCAAGTATTTTTATGTAGTAAGTCAAAACACCTCTAAATGGACTCTGCTGTTTGACTATGCTTGGTAGTGAATTTTTGTCCTTAAATGTTTTTGATCAGAAATTTGATCACAGAAATTTTGGTCAGACATAAACTTAACTTTTGAAACTGTCAGGATGTTTGTACAAGTTTATTAACATAGAAAATACCCACTCACTCCTAAAACTCATTGTTTGTTCGAGGAGTCCCAGTTCCAAATGGGCTTGATCTCTTCCTTTTCATAAGACAGTGTAGCCCTTTAATTTCATTTAGCTGTCGACTTTCTGAAGTATTCATTTCTGAAAGATTTTGAATGTATTTAGCATTCCATTCTTACTGACCAATACTAAGTACAGCCTATTTCTACTTTTCAACATGTAAAACCAACGAACTTTAAGACTTAGTTGGCATTGCTTTTATAGGGATAGAAATCCATACTTTAAAATTTTGTTACTGATATGGCTTATTTAACCTCCATATTTTTGTACATATTTTCATAAAAATGTGTTTGTGCTATATTGCTATTTGGCATTTTGGGGATCTTTTATTTTAAAATAAAACACTTTTTTTTTTCATTACAGAAAGACCCAAATGGGACCAGTACTTTGCCAACTGAAAGTTCTCTTCTACAAGAAATTGAAGTACAGAATGAGGAAGTAGCAGCTTTTTGTCAATCCATTACAAAGTAAGACATTTTTCTTTATAAATTGAAGGTTATTCTTATTAAATAAGTTTTAAAAATTTAACTTCAAAACCAGCTTAGTGCTAAAAATTCTAAAATTTTAAAATATTTTCTCTCTGTCACTAAAACATCAAGACAGTTAACTGGTACGTTGACACAAACTACACTTGAACCTGTTAAGTTTCTGAGTATTTAGAAGGAAAAATTAAGGTCAGTCAGTAGACTTCTGATACTATATTGCTGAGGGAAAATATGGCTTAAATGTATGTTTCTTTAGAATTAGAAAATGCCTTTTTTGTTGTTACAAGGAAACTTAATTTTGCTGTGAATTTTCTAGCATTCAAAATACTGTCCTATTTAGATGTAAAAGATGCTATAATAAGCAGATTAGAGAAGCAAACATATTTTCTGAAAGTTAGAAAATTGCCTTTCTGAAATGTTCTTTTAATCTTAAATGTGTCCAGTGTTCTTAGTATATGAAGAAACTGAGACTTGGGGAGAAGTTACCTGCTAAAGTTTACGTTACTCAGCTAGTTGTAACAGAGCCAGGTCTCCATCCTCCGGTTTAGTGTGTTTTCTTTCCATTATATTACTATATTAGTCAGCACTTCTATTATGAGTGCAAGAAACCCACCTTAAACTAGCATAAATCAAGAAAGCTTATGTCTTGATTCACAAACCCATATAGTAGAAAGGGGATGGAGCAGAGCTCAGTGACAGCAAGATCCAGGAATTCACACACTGTAGTTGATGCCTCCTCTCTTTGGACTTTGCTTCCTCCCTTTTCTCCCTCTGCCCTTTCACCATGCTTGTTTACTTCTATTACAGATGGGGTTTTGAAGCCACTGGTAGCTTAGACTTGGTATTCCAGTGGTCTTGCTGGCAGAAAGGAAAGAGTCCTTTCAGCCAGCACCAGATAGAAAAATCACATGGAAGGAAAGAGTGGACAACAGACATTGCAGCCAACAGGGTGAGATCTGTTATCAGAAGAAGGAAAAGTAGATCACTCCTGGAAGAGTATTCTTTTTTAAAAAAAATTTTTATTTTGTTTTGTAGTATAGCCAATTAACAATGTTGTGATAGTTTCAAATGAACAGCGAAGGGACTCTGCCATATATATGCATTCTCCCCGAAACTCCCCACCCATCCAGAATGCCACATAACATTGAGCAGAGTTCCATGGGCTATATAGTAGGTCCTTGTTGGTTATCCATTTTAAATATAGTACTGTGTACTTATTCATCCCAAAGTCTTATCCTTTCCTCTTAACCTTCCCTTCTGGCAACTGTAAGCTCCTTCTCAGTCTGTAAGTCTGTTTCTGTTTTGTACGTAAGTTCATTTGTATTGTTTCTTTTTATGTTCCACATATAAGGGATGTCATATATTTCTCCTTTAACTTACTTCACTAGAATGATGCTCTCTGAGTCCATCCATGTTGCTGCAGATGGCGTTATTTCATTCTTATTAATGGCTGAGTAATATTCCATTGTATATATGTACCATATCTTCTTTAGCCATTCCTCTGATGGACATTTAGATTGCTTCTGAGCGATTTATTTTGAATCCAGTATTTTCCCATTGTGGTTTAAGCAAAGCAGAGTTTGGAGTTCCTAGATCATTTTTGAGTGTATTCATCATTTTTATTATAAAGGGCTTATTAATATTAAACTAGACTTTCTAGACTATTGGTAATGTTTGATCACAGTTCTATCTTTCCTATGTATCACTTTCTAACCAGCATTCTTTTTTCTTCAGAACACCTTAAGGGAGAAAGAAGAATATCAGTAGAGTCACTGTTTCTTTCCTGTGCAAAGGTTACTCTTAACTGGATTTTTTAAACTCACATTTTTCAGTAGACATTTAAAATAGACATTCGGCGACTTAGAATGCAAATTGCATGTATCAGAAATTACCTATGCCTTTATGCCACATATACATACCATTATGTGTGTGTGGTTAAGAATTTGGAAATAATCTTTTAATGGATTGAAATTAATCTGATAAATGTTCATTCAGTTCCTTTAATTTTCTCTCCACACAAGCCCTATTAGACTGTGTTGAGTGACTATTGCATATAAGTTTTGCATGTTGAGAAATTAGGCTTTTTGTGATCTGCCTGTTTTTTCTGCATTTGAATCTTATTGTTATTTACATAAACTCTGCCACTAAGCTGATCTTTGTTTATTTACATGCATAAGCACACACACAAATACAAATGGCTTATGAATATTAAAACCTCAGATGAATTAGAATGTTATTTCTGTTAGTTAGAGTGGGATTGTAACAAATATTTCACAGAAGTAAGAGGCAGAGGTGTTTTGAAGGTATGTTCTAGAAAAGTCTCTGTTCCCCTCTTGACCTTGGAGATTGGAATCAGATATCACTTGAAGAAATTAATGGCACTTTTTATTTTTTCCAATATGCAGATTTAAAAATAAGTATTTATACTCTTAGTTAATTCCTTATTTTTTTGAAATCTCCTAAAATGATTATTTTAATTCAGCTGTGATATTAGTGTGAGATTGTCATTATGGTATTTGTTTATATTAAGCCTACTATAAATAGAATTTAGTGCCAGTTCTAGGCCTTGTTTTTTTGCTCCTGTGAAGTTAGGGAGTTGGATTAGTGATCTCCAGGGTAGCTTTCAGTTTAAAGTTCTGTGAAATACTTCGATTCAGGACATTGCATTTTAAAAGTTTTTATTTTTTGTTTTCTTGACTTTCACGCTCATCATAATTGACAGAGCTTGCTGTATCTACCAGTTACTTAGGTCTCCAGAGAAAGTACTGAGAGGAATGTTAGATACTAGTGGAAATTTTTGCTGCTTCATTTCTGGTCTTCTAGGACAAGATGAGTACTATACTTTACACTTGTCATTCTGAGTAGCCTTTAGTTTCCTTTCTTCATTTATGGTTCCTATCTGATATTTATAATCTAAAAAGTGTCTTGAACCCAAGGAATCAAGGACTTCACCTCTGCATTTAGTTTATTTTATTCTAAATAATGTTGACTCAACTTTCTTATAAAGTAATATCAATTCAATTGAAAACCCTTACTTTTATATTTACCTTTTAAAACCCTCATTTTTATGTCTTCTGTCTTTCTGGTTTGGCTCTGTCTATATGTAACCTTAACTTGATAGCACATAGTATGAAATAAACCATAAAGGATTTTGGTGTTTGCATAAAGATAATTAATTTCCTGAGCTATAGAGCCACGTTAAGCAAACAAAGCCATTGCTTTGGTGATGATAGGGAAATGGACCCTGAATATTCGTTGGAAGGACTGATATTAAAGCTCCAATATGTTGACCACGTGATGCAAACAGCTGTTTCATTGGAAAAGACCCTGATGCTGGGAAAGATGAGGGCAAGAGGAGAAGGGGGCAGCAGAGGATGAAATGGTTGGATGGCATCACCAACTCAGTGGACATGAGTTTGAGTAAACTCCAGAGATAGTGAAGAGCAGGAAAGCCTGGTGTGCTGTAGTCCATGGGGTTGCAAAGAGCTGGACACAACTTAGCAACTCAACAAGGGAAATGGATGGTTTAAAGAAAATGAAAATTAGTATTAAAAAATGCTCTTTGTAGGTAATTACTTAAGAACATCAAACTACAATGTGTGGTTTAGAGTGTTCATAAAATACTTTATCTAGTCTATTATATATAAAGTGAAAATTTACTCAGCAATTATCAGTTTACTAATTGATAATTAGTAATCTTCTTTTGTATATTTAAAAGTTCAGTTACAAACAGAACATAAGAAGCCACAACTTGACGCAGTCTGTTATCATCTTAGTTTTTTCTCAGTTCTTTTCTTTTTTAAGATTTATTTGTTTATTTCTGGGTCCTCATTGCTGCACTTGGGCTTTCTCTAGTTTCAGGTGGAGGCTACTCTTAGTTGCGGTGCTTGCGTAGACTTCTCGTTGTAGTGGCTTCTCTTGTTGTGGAGCACAGGCTCTAGGGTGTGCAGGCTTCAGGCTTCAACAGTTGGAGCACATGGGCTCTAGAGCACAGGCTCAGTAGTTGTGGCACATGAGCTTAGTTGCTCTGAGGCATGTGGGACCTTCCCAGATCAGGGATTAAACCCATGTCTTCTGCATTGGCAGGTGGATTCTTTACCTCTGGGCCACCAGGAAAGCCCTAAGTGCAACTTTTATGACTATAATTTTTGTTCAGTAAATTCTTGTTTTCTTAGTTATCAGGAATTTCTGATTTTTCTTTTATCATCCTTAATGGTTTCTGAAAATTGAAGGCTTCTTTGGTTATAAAGTTTTTGTTTGTTTGTTTGTTTTTTACCATTACATATATTAGCGGGAGAAGGCAATGGCACCTGACTCCAGTACTCTTGCCTGGAAAATCCCATGGATGGAGGAGCCTGGTAGGCTGCAGTTGGCGGGGTCGCTAAGAGTCAGACACAACTGAGCGACTTCACTTTCACTTTTCACTTTCATGCACTGGAGAAGGAAATGGCACCCACTCCAGTGTTCTTGCCTGGAGAATCCCAGGGACGGGGGAGCCTGGTGGGCTGCTGTCTATGGGGTTGCACAGAGTTGTACACGGCTAAAGCGACTTAGCATATTAATTAGCTATGGATTTGCTGTACCTTATTTCATATTGTAGGAAATGAGAATACCAAGTATGTGAGAAAAAATAAAAATCATAGGCTGGATCCTGTGAAGGTTTTGTCGTGTTGCAGGGGCACGTGTTGCTTGACAACAAGCAAATATTTGAAGATGATGTGTCCACATGTAAAGGTGCATTTCCAATATCGATTCAAGCTTATTACTTTGTTACCTTTTTTTCAATTATATTTCTTTTTAATATTGGATCCTTTGTGGCACTTAAGATCACAGTGCAGAAACCAGATTTATTCATTCACTCATTCATTCATTCAACAAGATTTTTATAGCATTGACCATGTACTAGACACTATTCTGAATGTCCTTAAAAACTAAATTTACATAATTCTCACAACAAACCCGTGAAGTTAGTATTATCCCCAGTTTATAGAAGAGGAAACTGAAGCAACAAGGTGATTTGTAACCTAAGATTACACAGCTAGTAAGTAGTAAAATCAGGATTTCAAGTTGAGTAGACTGACTATAAAAGCTGTGCATGGATACTTACACTTGTTGCCTCTTCAGAACCTTTCTTATTGTCAACTCAGACTATATTATTCTGTTCCAATCACTTGATTATTTTAATCTCTACATGGAAGTGAATAGATAAAACTTACAACATTCACTCCATTTACAGCCCTATGAAAAGAAGATGTGAGGATTGGAACTTGTCCTCTAACTTCCAGAAGAAAGTCAGTTAAAGGAAGTCCACAAGTTTAAAGAGGCATCAAATCCTCCTTTGTCTTCAGATAATAGAAGGGCTATCTGGAGATGAGCTGTACACCTGGCTCATATATTTAAACTATTTTGCTACTGTGAATACCAAGAATACTTCACAGACAGTTTTTTGCCATTCCCTATTCACTTGGAGGGAAAAAGCCGTCATAGCACAGTAAAAACCCATTGCCTGTGTTTTTCTATCACGCTAAACAACCAAAATCAATATGTAAGAGAAAGGATGTCAGAAGAAAAGATTTTTAAAAGACAACAAATTTTCTGTCCTTCTGGCAATTACAGTTTAGGGCTATCACCTATATCATGGTTCGTTAAAAACGTATCATTTTGTGAAATTACACTGCTTAACAAAAAATCAGAAACAGAGAAACCCATTTAATGTTGTGTATCCAGTGTGTGCTTGGTTAATGTTGATAGCATTATGTTGAAGTACTTAATCTCTTTTCTTGGATTCCTTTCATTTAAAAGGCAGACAGGAGTCCATTCATTGCATTTCTCCTGAGCTGCTCTAGAATTGGACAAAAACACAGAACTGAATGGCTGTAAGCATGCAAAGCCTTATTCAGGGCTCTCAAATGCAGCTTTCAAAAGAGAATTTAATTTCTTCTTTTTTGTGACTAGATTGAAGACCAGCTTTCCGTATACCAATCACTGCACAAATCGGGGCTATTTGTTAAGTCCAGTCACAGTGCAAAGAAACATATGTGGAGAAAATGCTAGCGTGAAGGTCTCCATTGAAATTGAAGGATTTCAGCTACCAGTTACCTTTACGTGTGATGGTAGGTTCATAGTTCCCAAACCATCTTGTTTTGCTCTTATTAGGAAGAAAATGTTTAATATGTTAATGTTATTCTTTTAATAAAGTGACTCTTTTATCATTAGTTTTTTTTTTTTAATGTGTGTGTGTGTGTTGTGTGTGTATGTGGTAAAATACTTAATATGCATTAGTTATCCTTTTCCAGAAATTGTCATTCAAATGGGTAGTTTTTTGGTATGGATTAGTGAGAAAGTTTATCTTTATAACTACATATTTCTTTGAAAATTGTTGAGTATCTTGGTTAATCAGTGGCTCTTGGCCAAACCTGAAAGCATTAGCTAGAAAGGCTAATTATGTTCTTATTCCTTATATTCTAAAAGAAGACTTATTCTTTTTAAACATCCTAAATTTTGATTTAGGGAATCATTAAAGTATTCAGTAAGAATTAGTACTAAAATTGAAGGAAATAATGGTCCATAACTTCTCGATTGAAATAAGCATTGATAAGCCTTGAGAGCAAGTGTTTTAATTTGTATCAAAGTTTTACTTGATACATCAGGATTTGATTCATTTTAAAAATATATCAAATGCCTATTGTTTGGCTCTATAAACATGCACTTTTATAATATACATCTGTTAAGTAATGTAACCACATTATGGTAGAAGTGCTTTGTGTGTTTAAATGATAACTGTTACGATACATAGAAATGTGTTCAGAAATGTAGCTATTGTATTAGATAGAGGTTTTATGGCCTTTTCTGTCAAGCTATTGATTTTCATGAATTTTGAATATAGTCATTGTCTTCTAAAATAAGAGCTCTAAGTATAGAAATAGGTTACTTGTAATAGTTTGTAATCTTGGTATCCAGCTATTGCAAAGTATGATAATTAAATAATAGGTCCTACTTGCTATATTTTTATTCTTTATTGGAAGATTTACCGGGCAAATGTCAGCTGTTTAAAATGGTGATTCTTTTTCCTTATAATCTGGTTTAAATAATTGCTTGCTAGATACTGTTAAATGTTATCCTCTTTGGAGGAGTCTGTAAAACAGAGGTGGCTTTCTTAGCTTAGATCTGCCCTGTCTGATACAATAACCACTACCCACATGTGGCATTACTTGAAATATGGCTAATATAAATTGAGATGTTCTATAAGTGTAAAATACACACTGGATTTCAAAGACTTAGTTTGAAAAGAGAATGTAAGATATCCTATTAGTAAATTTTAAATACCAGTTGCTATATATTGAAATGACATTTTAAATATATTAGTTTAAATAAAACATATTGAAATTAGCTTCTGTTTCTTTTTACTTTCTTCAATGTGACTGTTAGAAAATTTTCAATTATATATGTGACCTATATTATATTCCTCTTATACAGTACTGTTTTAGACTGTGAGAAATAGTCTGAATAGGTATATAAAGTTAAATGAGTAAAATGAAAATAATGACTAACTCTTTTACAGTGAGTTCTACTGTAGAAATCATTATAATGCAAGCCCTTTGTTGGGTACATGATGACTTGAATCAAGTAGATGTTGGCAGCTATGTTCTGAAAGTTTGTGGTCAAGAGGAAGTGCTACAGAAGTAAGTTTTTTCATTTAATTACTAAGCAGCATTTTTGGAAATTTCATTTTAATGGGTTAGATTAAAATTTTTCAAGTTAAATTTATAATCTAAAGCCACATTGGGTTCTAGTGAATTGATTTATTGGGTCAATTAACTTATATTGAGATATGCATTATCTGACATGATCTTGCCCTTAAGAAGCTGATAGTCTTAGATGGGAAGAATGGTGGGTAATTGGTTGACAGATGAATTTAATTTTTTTCTTTCTGCAGAGAGGCAATAGTTACTTCATTATGAACTCCATTTTCCTTTTGTGGCATGTAGTATTTCTTTCTTTTTTTTAATTTTTTTTTTTTTGGCATGTAGTATTTCTTTAGCCACAGTGTTTCACTGTGATTTCCTTTTAGTTGCCTGAAAATATCATTATATGAATCTTTTTCTGAACCTACTAGAAATTCTCTGTCCCTGTTTTTTTCCCTTCTTTGTCTTTATGTTCTTTCTTCTTTGCTTAAACTCTTCTCATGTAGAATTATTCCTGTATTTAAATGCTCATATTTGATTTAAAAATCTTTATTTTGTCATCTTCGTCAATTTCTGATGCATAAACAATTTATATTTACTCTCTATTATTTCTAATTTGAGGAGAATAATTTTGATAAATAACTAATATATTTTAACAGTAATCATTGTCTTGGAAGTCATGAACATATTCAAAACTGTCGAAAATGGGACACAGAGATTAAACTGCAACTTTTGACCTTCAGCGCAATGTGTCAAAATCTGGCCCGAACAGTAAGTGTATACCCTATACTGAATTGCGTTTGGTTGAATCTGAATAACTTTGTTAGTCAGCCAATTTGCAGTTTGTACCTTCTTAAGAGATTTGGGCTTGACTTCAAGTGAGGAACTCTATCTACTTCCTATGGAAGTCTTTATAGCAGATGGGGGGAAACTTTCAATCATTGAGGTTTAGGTAGCATAATACTCAGAGCTGGAGGCATGTGTGAAAATCAAAGTTTTATTTTGAGTTTGACTTGTAATAGTTTTACACAAGTTGCATATTGAAAACATCAGCATCAGTCAAAGAGAACTGAGGAAAAAAGATTTTGAATGCTAAATATGGATTGGGAGGAGAAAAAGATACATATTGACATTTGTACCAAACTGAGGAAAATATATTATTTTTCACCACATGAAAACTAATTCTCTGTTCTAAAAGTATAGTACTTTATTTTGAGGTTAAAGCAAAATAGAATATAAGAATTTAGGCCATTTTATTTCTTTTTTTTTTTTCTTTTCATTTTATTTCTTGATGAATTTTAATTTGTAAAGAGAGATAATCTTTCATCATTTGGTAGAATTTGGGGAAGAAAAGTATCTGTCATTTCTGCTTTCTCTTTTCTTTATTTTCCTTGGTTTTGCTCCTATGTTATGTAGAGTTTATTTCACCTGGGTGAAAACTGTTTCACAAAATTCAGTACATTTTATCATATCATTAGTAACATTTCTTTTCAGTTTCCTAAGGAGTGATGTTCTTGAGTACTTTGCATAGTAAGGGTTATAGTTGAAAAGACCAGAACCTCACTTATTGAGGGTGCTGCTGCTGCTGCTGCTAAGTCGCTTCAGTTGTGTCCAACTCTGTGCGACCCCATAGACGGCAGCCCACCAGGTTCTGCCGTCCCTGGGATTCTCCAGGCAAGAACACTGGAGTGGGTTGCCATTTCCTTCTCCAATGCATGAAAGTGAAAAGTGAAAGTGAAGTCACTGAGTCGTGTCCAACTCTCAGCAACCCCATGGACTGCAGCCCACCAGGCTCCTCCATCCATGGGATTTTCCAGGCAAGAGTACTGGAGTGGGGTGCCATTGCCTTCTCTGTATTGAGGGTGAGATAGAAGGAATTTGATTATTGTTAGAAAATATAATGCAGAAATTTAGATGATCTATTCTCATCTGGTTCCCACCTCATCTTCATTTGACTGTCACCCATCTTTAAGAGTGTTTTTAGCTCTCCATTCTTTCTCTATAGAACAGAAGTGGTTTTCCTTTGAAAAAATTTACATATCAGAAACCAGACTTCAAAGTATTTATGTTTTTTCCACTTAAAAAACAAGTTTTTTAGAAGACAGTCACTTTTCTGAGTCAATTATAAATATTTAAAGCCTCAGTTCTGAAAAATCACTTTCTTTTCAAGAGTTTATCATATGCTTAACCCTGTTTAATTTGGCAACAGAAAGACTAACTAATCGATTTCATTATTTGATAGATGTTTGTATGTGTTTATTTAGGCAGAAGATGATGAAACACCTGTGGATTTAAACAAACACCTGCATCAAATAGAAAAACCTTATAAAGAAGTCATGACGAGGTGTGGCATCTAAAACATTAATTTCATATTTTCAAACTTTACTTTTGGATGTGAATGCATTTATTTTGGTAAATAAAACAGTCATTCTTGTATACATAATCTTTCAGCCGCAATAACTGTTCTTCATTTTAGACATCCTGTTGAGGAACTTTTAGATTTGTATCACAGTCAAGTGGAGTTGGCTCTTCAAATTGAAGTAAGTTCTAATTCATATTTTGGCATGATGGTTTAAAGATTCTTTTCTCTGTATTCTCTTAAATACTAGTGTTGAAATTGGATTACATATTTTAGAAGGACTATTTAAATTATATTCTTGATATTGCTATTTGAGAACTTGTTTTCTGATCCAACATATTAATAGAAATTTAGTACTTGGGTTACTTCAGCTTTATTACTAAGAGGAACCTTCAGTTCAATTCAGAAAGCATTTATTGAATGCTTGCTAGATGCTGGGGTTATGAAAATGAATGACCTGAGCCCCACCCACCAGGAACTTAAACAGAGACTTAAATAGAATTTCAGTATAGTAAATGTAGAAAAGGGGTATGCATTGAGGTTTTTGAGAGATCAAACAAGGGCACTTTTCCAGTCAACTTGAGAGTTCAAGGAAGAGGCCTCTAAGAAGGGTTGTGTTGCCAAGTCTTAAATGGTATGAGTTAGCTAGAAAATAGTTGGAAAGGGCATGTGAACAAAAGTATATAGGTGTGAAACATATGAGGAAGTAGAAGCACTTATACAGAGTATGTAAGTGAAGATTGAAAGATGGATGACATTGGAGATAGGCCAATATCAATTACCACCCTGTAATCCATATTATGTTTTACTTTATTCTCCAGATCAGGGGGCCGTGTACAGTCCACTTCCAATTCTTATAAATAAAAATTTGGCGGGGCACAGCCACATCCATTTGTTTACATGTTTTCTATGACTGCATCTGTTCTCTGATACTAAAGTTGAGTAGTTGGGACAGAGGCCATATGCCCTGCAAAGCCTAAACAAGTTACTATTTTCATTTTATAGGAAATGTTTGCTGACCCCTTCTGTAATCATTTAAGGTGTTATTTAAGGTGTTTTAAGCTGAGAGTAGGAAGTGGAGTGGGGTAGAGTGGTTTCTTGAACTTTGAAGTCCCTCTGCCTAAACGAAGTTAAATTTAGGGTTGCCAGGATTGGTCTCAGGGAGACAACTTAGGCAAGACTTTTTATAGTGGTCTAGGTAAAAGACAGGCTTCCCTGGTGGCTCAGTGCTAAAGAGTCCACCTGCCAACGCAGGAGATGTCGATTCAGTCCCTGGGTGAGGAAGATCTGCTGGAAAAGGAAATGGCAACCCACTCCAGTATTCTTGCTTGAGACATCCTGTGGACAGAGGAGCCTGGTAGGCTGTAGTCCGTGGGGTCATGAAAGAGTCGGACATGACTTAGCGACTAAACAACAGCAGCAGGTAATATATAATGAGTATGGTGACAGTAAAGAGAAGGGACTGATTAATGATATTTAGGAGATAAAATTGGTAAGATTTTAATAGATAGAGATATAAGTGGAGAAGAAATAGTGTAGGATGACTTCCAGATTTCTAGCTATAGTAAATATTTTTTACCAGTATTTAATTATGTCAATTTATTTAATAGATATTTACTGAATTCTCTCAAGTCACTGTTGTAGGTGTTGAACATATAACAGTGGACAAAAGAAACTGTAATCCTTGCCCTTTAGAGAATTTACATTCTAGATAGAGGAAACAGAAGTTTAATAATAAACTAGCAAGGTATATATCGGGTGGTAAGTGCTATTAGAGAAAAATAAAGGGGAAGAGTAATGTTGCAATTTCAAATAAGATAATCAGAGAAGGGCTCATTGAGAAAACAAATTTGAGTAAATTACCGGAGAAGAGAGGAAGAAGCTTCCTGGTTATCAGGGAAGGGGTATGCCTGGTATATAGAAGGTCTGCCAGGCTAGACTAGAATGAGCAGAGGGGCAAGAGTAGAACCAAATCAGTGAGGAGAGAGAATGATGGCTTGGACCAGAGTGATAGTAGTAAAAGTGATGAAAAGTTAATGCTCGGAAGATTTACCAATAGATTGGATGTGGAACACGAGAGAAAGATGCATAACTTCAGTATTTTCTACCTGAGCTTTTTGGAATTTTGGAGTTGCCTTTAGTGAGAGGTAGAAAACTGAGAGAGCAGGTTTATGGGGAAGATCTGAACTCAGTTTGGACACTGTGTTTGAGATGACTGTTATTCATCCAAATAGTGATATTGAATAGATAGATGGATATGAATCTGGAATTTAATGTAGGCGATCCAGGCTGGCAATAATAAACTGGGGAATCATCAGAATATAAATATTTTGGAGCCCTAAAACTGGATGCTGGGAGGGATTGGGGACAGGAGGAAAAGGGGACGACAGAGGATGAGATGGCTGGATGGCATCACCGACTCAATGGATGTGAGTTTGAGTGAACTCCAGGAGATGGTGATGGACAGGGAGGCCTGGCGTGCTGTGATTCATGGGATCGCAAAGAGTCGGACACGACTGAGCAACTGAACTGAACTGAAAACTGGATGAGATCACCAAGAAAACCATTGCAGGTAGAGCAAAAAAGTTTAAGGACAGAGCCATGGGTGTATCTTCCATATTAGAAGAAAACAAGAAGTCCACATTCCTCTGTAGCAGTCACCCAACTTAGCAAACCTCTTGAAAGTTAATCTGTTTTTTCTCCTTACACTTCCTCTTTTCTCATTTTCTTGTGTACCCACTCCAGTCAAGCTTTCATTCTCAACAGTTCTCTGAAACTGCACTTAAGATCATCAAGGACTTCAAGGGTCACGGTTCTAGTAATGAGTTACTAGTCTTTCTTTTTCTCTACTTTTCTATAGTATTAGAGTTGATTGTTTCTTCCTTCTTGAAATACTCATGTGGCTTCTGGGATATCACATTCTTGGTTGTCCTACTTCCAGCGTCTGCTCTGTTTTCACTCATACTTGTGGCTTTGTGATCTCCTCATCTTCCTGACCTCTAAACATTAGAATGCCTGGGGCTCTCAGTTCTAGGACCTCTTTTCTTCTCTCTGTATTCCCACTGTAGGTGATCTTTTTTAATCTCGTCTCTAAACACCCTAGGGGCTTTCCTAGTCGCTCAGACGGAAAGAATCCACCTCAGTTCTATCAGTTCAGTTGCTCAGTCATCTCTGGCTCTTTGCGACCCGATGAATCGCGGCATGCCAGGCCTCCCTGTCCATAACCAACTCCCAGAGTTTGCCCAAACTCATGTCAATCGAGTCGGTGATGCCATCCAACCATTTCATCCTCTGTCGTCCCCTTCTCCTCCTGCCCCCAATCCCTCCCAGCATCAGAGTCTTTTCCAATGAGTCAACTCTTTGCATGAGGTGGCCAAAGTATTGGAGTTTCAGGTTTAGCTTCAGTCCTTCCAAAGAACACCCAGAACTGATCTCCTTTAGGATGGACTGGTTGGATCTCCTTGTAGTCCAAAGGACTCTCAAGAGTCTTCTCCAACACCACAGTTCAAAAGCATCAATTCTTCGGCACTCAGCTTTCTTCACAGTCCAACTCTCACATCCATACATGACCACTGGATAAACCATAGTCTTGATGGACCTTTGTTGCAAAGTAATGTCTCTGCTTTTTAATATACTATCTAGTTGATCATAACTTTGCTTCCAAGGACTAAGCGTCTTTTCATTTCATCGCTGCAGTCACCATCTGCAGTGATTTTTGGAGCCCCCCAAAATAAAGTCTGACACTATTTCCACTGTTTCCCCATCTATTTGCCATGAAGTGATGGGACCGGATGCCATGATCTTCATTTTCTGAATGTTGAGCTTTAAGCCAACTTTTTCACTCTCCTCTTTCACTTTCGTCAAGAGGCTTTTTAGCTCCTCTTCACTTTCTGCCATAAGGGTGGTGTCATCTGCATATCTGAGGTTATTGATATTTCTCCCTGCAGTCTTGATTCCAGCTCGTGTTTCTTCCAGCCCAACGTTTCTCATGGTGTACTCTGCATAGAAGTTAAATAAGCATGGTGACAATATACAGCCTTGAAGTACTCCTTTTCCTATTTGGAACCAGTCTGTTGTTCCATGTCCAGTTCTAACTGTTGCTTCCTGACTTGCATACAGGTTTCTCAGGAGGCGGGTCAGGTGTTCTGGTATTCCCATCTCTTTCAGAATTTTCCACAGTTTCTTGTGATCCACACAATCAAAGGCTTTAGCATAGTCAGTAAAGCAGAAATAGATGTTTTTCTGGAACTCTCTTGCTTTTTTCTGTGATCCAGCGGATGTTGGCAATTTGATCTCTGGTTCCTCTGCCTTTTCTAAAACCAGCTTCAACATCAGGAAGTTCTTGCTTTTTCTGGAACTCTCTTGCTTTTTCCATGATCCAGTGGATGTTGGCAATTTGATCTCTGGTTCCTCTGCCTTTTCTAAAACCAGCTTGAACATCAGGAAGTTCACGGTTCACGTATTGCTGAAGCCTGGCTTGGAGAATTTTGAGCATTACTTTACTAGCATGTGAGATGAGTGCAATTGTGCGGTAGTTTGAGCATTCTTTGGCATTGCCTTTCTTGGGGATTGGAATGGAAACTGACCTTTTCCAGTCCTGTGGCCATGGCTGAGTTTTCCAAATTTGCGGCATATTGAGTGCAGCACTTTCACAGCATCTTCTTTTAGGATTACCCTAGGGCTTCCCTAGTGGCTCAGATGTAAAGAATCCACCTAGAATGCAGGAGACCTGGCTTGATCCCTGGGTTGGGAAGATCCCCTGGAGGAAGGACCGTCTACCCTCTCCAGTACTCTCAGCTGGAGAATCCCATGGACAGAAGGGCCTGGCAGGCTACAGTCCACAGGGTTGCAAAGAGTCAGACACGACTGAGCAACTAACACTTAAATACCCTACCTAGGTTGATCATCACTTGAGATTCAGATGTCTGATACTTAACTTTTTATATAAATGTCTAACATCTCAAATTTAAGATGTATAAAACTGTGTTTTTATGCTACCCTTTATATCTATTCGTCAGTCTTCCCCTTCCTAATAAAATGGCCACTCTGTCCTTCCATTTGCTCAGGCCAAAACTTTGGAGTCAGTTTTGACTTTCCAAGAAAAAGATGTTTCACATCTCACATGCAGTTCCATTTCTGTCAACTTTACCTCAGAAATACATTTAGAATGTGACAGCTCTCCACTACCAGAGCTATACTCCTAGTTAACCACAAGAGTTAACAGCAATTGCCTGCTGGTCTTCCAACTTCTACCTGTCCTTCTATAGCCTGTCTTCAATAGGCAATCAAAATTATATTTTAAAAACAAATCACTAAATGCAGTGTGGTATCCTGGATTGTATCATGGAAGAGGAGAAATACATTTGGGAACACTGGTAGAATCTGAATAAAGTCTGCAGTTTAGGTAATAATAATGTAGTGTGTGTTGAGTCTTAGTTTTGACAAATTTAACATGGTTATATAAGAAGTTACTTAACCAGTTTCCTTTAATGTTGAATGAGAACTCTCTCTACTATTCTTGTAAATCTAAAATTATTCCAAAATAAAAAAATTATTTTAAAAAATGAATATAAGCACAGAAAGCAAATGTAAAATGAGAGAAAATCAAAGTCAAAAAATGGTTGTTTGAAAAGATTAATCAATTTATAAACCTTAAGAATATTAAATCATGCCACTATTTTGTTTAATATCCTGTTTACCATCTCAGTAAAATTTAAATCTTCATTATGATTTCAAGGTGGCTCAGATGGTAAAGCGTCTGCCTGCAATACGGGAGACCCAGGTTTGATCCCTGGGTTGGGAAGATCTCCTGGAGAAGGAAATGGCAACCCACTCCAGTATTCCTGCCTGGAGAATCCCAGGGACGGAAGAGCCTGGTAGGCTACAGTCCATGGGGTCACAAAGAGTCAGACACGACTGAGTGACTTCACTTCACTTCACACATTCTGAGCTCTTTGATGGCTCAGAGAGCTTTAAAGGCGCTAAAAGGCTCAGAGAGCCTTTCTTTAAATGTGTGTGTGTGTTTTCTTTTCCTTTTTCTTTTTTAAACTGGAGTGGGGTTGCCATTTCCTCCTCCAGGGGATCTTCCCAACCCAGGGATCAAACCCGCGTCGCCTGGAATAACCCTAAATAGTGTTTTTTAAAAAATATATTTTATTTATGTGGGGACACCAGATCTTAGTTGCAGCATATTGCATGTTTTTTAGTTGAGGCAGGCAGGATCTAGTTCCCTCACAGGAAATGAACCTAGACCCCATGCATCCCTGCTTTGGAGCGTGATGTCTTAGCTGCTGGACCACCGGGAAAGTCCCTTCTACCCCTTTTCTTCCTTTGTTCTAGCTGATCTGCAGGTATGCTTCCCAACTGGGACCCTTGTACTTGTTCCTTCTTCTTTTAATGCTATTTCTGCAGATACTTGGGTAATTTATTCTTTCAGTTCCTTAGGGTCTGTGCTCTGATGTCTAATCTGAGAGCTCTTCACTGACCATCTAATTGTAAATAGCGACTCTCTATCATATCTATTCCCCATATTTTGTATTGCTTTATTGAGATACAATTTATGGATCATAAAATTTATCCATTTAATGTATACAATTCAGTGATTATTTTAGCAGATGAACCAGTTCAGTTCAGTCGCTCAGTTGTGTCCAACTCTTTGTGACCCCATGAATCCAGTACGCCAGGCCTCCTTACATTACCAACCGCCAGCGTTCACTCAAACTCAACGTCCATCGAGTCAGTGATGCCATCCAACCATCTCATCCTCTGTCATCCCCTTCACCTCCTGCCCCCAATCTCTCCCAGCATCAGGGTCTTTTCTAATGAGTCAACTCTTCACATGAGGTGGCCAAATATTGGAGTTTCAGCTTTAGCATCAGTCCTTCCAATGAACACCCGGGACTGATCTCCTCTAGGATGGACTGGTTGGATCTCCTTGCAGTCCAAGGGACTCTCAAGGTAGAGTTGTATAATTATCATTACAGTGGAGTTTTAGAACATAAGTTTCCATGTGCTACTTTACACTTATTCTCCCATTCCCATCCTCAGCCTGAGACAACTACTAATCTGGTTCCTATCTCAATATATTTGCCTTTAATGGAGATTTCCTGTAAGTGGAATCATACCCTGTGTAATCCTTTATATCTGATTCCTTTTACATATCATAGTGTTTTT
The DNA here is from genome assembly GCA_006408695.1 of Aepyceros melampus. Classification (NCBI taxonomy): domain Eukaryota; kingdom Metazoa; phylum Chordata; class Mammalia; order Artiodactyla; family Bovidae; genus Aepyceros; species Aepyceros melampus. Next base: position 205,769 of record SJXQ01004163.1, on the reverse strand, counting down.
TTTTTTAATTGGAGCATAATTGCTTTATAATGTTGTGTTAGTTTCTGCTGTACAGCAATGTGAATCAGCTGAAAGTATACATATATCCTCTTCCTCATGAGCCTCCTTCCCCTTTCCAGCCTACACATCTAGGTCATCATGGAGCACTGAGCCAAACTCCCTGTGTTATACAGCAGCTTCCCACTAGCTAACTGTTTTATACCTACCATACTGTCTTAAGCTTTGTTTGTGTAATGTCTATTCATTGTTTTGTTTTGTTTTGTTTTATTGTTGACTCTTTCTGTTGTTTGGCTATACCTTGTTTTATTTATCTAGTCACTCAGTAACTGACATTTTTAACTGTACTTTTTGCTTCTATTTTCTAAAACTGTTTATTTAATTTTTGGTTGCTTTGCTTGGGCTTTCTCTAGTTGCGGCGAGTGGGGGCTACTCCCTAGTTCTGTTGCTTGGGCTTCTCATTGCAGTGGCTTCTCTTGTTTTGGGGTAAGCACGTGGGCTTCAGTAGCTGTGGCACACTGGCTAGTTGCTCTGCGGCGTGTGGAATCTTCCTGGACCAGGGGGATGAACTCGTGTACCCTGCGCTGGCAGGCAGATTCTTATCCACCGTACTACCAGGGAAGCCCCTATTTGCAGTTTTGATTATTATGAATAATGCTGCTATAAACATTCATGTGTAAGTCTGTGTAGATGTATGTTTTAATTTCTCTTTAGGCATGTTTATGGGAGAGATCAAGAAGTTGCAAAAGTTTTTATTCCTCCTGGTCTTAGTTTTCTAGGGATGAGATGTTAATTTATTTCACTAAAATGAAGCTAGGTGTTTTGAGATAAGGAATAATGTTTTAGCTTCATATTCTAAGGGAAATAGGAAATAAAGCTGACCAAGGGCTTGTAAAAGGAATGTTAAGTGCCATGCAGACGCCTGCTGAAATCTGAAATGATTGGATCTTCAGGATTGTGAGCTATTCTGTAGGTGCACATGCTGCCCGGTAGAAGAAGTAGAGCAGTCTCTGAGCTCGGAGAATAGATTTGGTCAGAATGAGAGTGTGTGGGCTGGAAGCAAAGGAGACTAAGATCAGAATATGATACTGTTGTTAAGATTCTGATAGGCCACACAGTTTGGGGGTTGAAAATGTTGTGAATTTGCCACATGGACAGTTAACTGAGGCTTCTTTTAGGGTATAGGATAGAAAGTCAGATAAATGTCCAGAGCAAAAATAAGGCAGATAGTAGAGGAAATAACCACATGCCAGTAGCAAGGCAGATCAGTCAGTCACAGGCCAAGTCAGGCAACAGAAACTATAGTAGATTTTTGAACAGGGAAACTTAAAGAATTGTTAATTAGTAAAAGGTAGTTAATTACTATAAGGGATAAAAGAGGGCTAAAGCAGGAGTTGCATATTAATGTCAAATCTGGCCATTAACCCAGTTTTGTAAATAAAGTTTTATTGGAACACAGCCATTCTCATTAATTTATATATTAGAAAGTGAAAGTGAAGTCGCTCAGTTGTGTCCGACTCTTTGCAACCTCATGGACTGTAGCCTACAGGCTCCTCAGTCCATAGGATTTTCCAGGCAAGAATACTGGAGTAAGTTGCCATTTCCTTCTCCAGGAGTTCTTCCCGACCCAGGGATTGAACCCAGGTCTCCCATATTGTAGGCAAATATTTTACTGTCTGAGCCACCAGGGCCTCAATTTATGTATTACCTATGTCTGTTTTCATGCAGAGTTGAATTGTGACAGACTGTTTGGCCTACAAAACCTAAAACATTTGCTCTCAGGTCTTCAAACAATGCCAGCCTTGCTCTAAGAGGTCCAGAAGTAACAGGTGCCAGGTGCAAAGAAGCAGTCATCAAGTACAGGCTGAGGAACAGTGGATAGTGAAGGAACTTTGAGGATTTATGATAGAGCCTCTTCCCCAACCCCAGGCTGAAATTCAGCCTCTTTGAAGTGGGTATGGCTGTGTTGCCTATGGCAAAGAAACTTTTTAGTGCTCTCAGATGGGAAGAGCGTGGCCTGAGGGTGCAGCTGGAGCTGATCTTTGAGGACCACTGGGCTTCCATACTGAATTTTAAAACGGAGGACTGGAACCCTGATGAAAATATCTCCCTGCTGCTCTTGCCTTTGAGTGTCCTTTCACTGCTCTCTAGTCACAACACCTAACATTGTGCTAGCTGGCAAAGAGGATTGTTTATAAGGTCTAGTTCTAGAATTACAAAGTAGAGCAAAGGGTAGATTTGGAATTGGCGCACGATAAATTGATAACTGCCACATAAAAATGATGGAGAATAGTATAGGAGAATGACATGAGCCTCAGAGGTTTTTGCATGAAAATGGAAGAATAAACGAAAGCAGAAACACCAGCAAGCAAAAACAGAAGCCTTCAGGATCTGAGGACTGCAAGGTAATTAGGTGTTTGAGAAAATGAGGTGGTTTCATTTAAGCATGCACAAAGAGAACATTTGGTGTAGCCAAACCCCAAAGCTGGAAAATTTTAAATTTTTAAGGGATTGTACAGTACTCAGTTTCAGTCCTTTCTAGCAGTACTTGGCATTTAAGTTTGACATAATATTTTATGAATTAATTCATTATATAAAAATGTTTCTTAATGAGATGTACTCTAAAACAATGATGGGGTAGTAGAGAAGGATTTTTACATCATCCTCATCATGTAAATTATTTTATAATGTATTTGTACGTGTATAATAGTACTTTTGATTCATGGTAAAATGGACTGTGGTTGAATAGTAAGGAAGGATTCTGCTCACAAGTGTTTTCATCAGATGAAACTTAGAAAGTGAATGTTGTATAGATTTAAATGTTGCTGAAAAGTTGACTCACTTTTAGTAACTGTGATCTTTTAGTAACTTTTAGTAACTGGAATCTCATTAGAGATTGGTCACAAATTAATTGGTCTGTCTGGGGGGGTTTTTTTTTTGGTCTCTGGTTTTTGATACCAAAATTTTGCAGGAGAGGGAGAGCTGTTTTTAGTGTGGAAATTATTCCCAAATGAAAATTTAAAAGATGACTCAAGTTTTTTAATGATTTCAGAATTTGTTAGTAATTTATTGCTTTTGCTTCTGATTCTAATAAGAAATTAAAAGGGATTTGCATGTGAACAATTGTATCAGGCAAAGTGATAATTAACCAGGCCTGCTTTTTCCTACTTCAAAGTAAAGTATGTAATTGGCACTTTCCTGACAGTTCAGTGATAAAGACAGTGCTTCCACTGCAGGGGTGTGGGATCCCTGGTGGGGGCAGGGGGTGAAAACAAAGTTAATTATGTAATTGAAAAGCTATCTTGTTTCTTTTCTTTTTCATCATAAAAGCATAAAGGATACCTGTTTTTAGGTACTCCTAAAATGTTTGCTTTTTCCCTCATCCCTAAAATTGATCCTTAAAATTCCACATACTTATGTTTATTTTACTTTTTATTTTTAAAGAATCAGCACAGAGCAGTAGATCAAGTAATTAAAGCTGTAAGAAAAATTTGTGGTGCTTTAGATGGTGTGGAGACTCTTGCCATTACAGAATCAGTAAAGAAGCTGAAGAGAGCAGTAAATCTTCCAAGGAGTAGAAGTGCTGAAGTAGTATTTTTTAGTAGTTAGCATTTTATCACATGCAAATATGTACATAAGTGAGCATCTGTCATTTAAACTGGAAGATTTTTGCTTCTGCTAGACAAAATGTTACCATTTTAACTCTAGCTTTTACTTTTGAGCTGATTTGGTCACTTATTTGGTAAGGTGAGGGAATTTCCAAGAGGAGATGGACAGCCTTGAAGAACTTTATGAGAGTTGACATTGAATAAATGGATATCCAGCTGAACATTTTGTGTGTAGAGGAGAAACTCTGGCAAAAATGAGTTGGTCGAAGATTTTAAGGTAATACTGCCCTTGAAGGAGCTGGATATTAATAGCTAACATTTTTCCCTCTGGATGAAAATGTCCATGGTTGTCAATGGGGAAGTTCTGCTTTGGAGTAAACCTCCTTCCTATTGGAAGGACCCAGAAGTCTCAGTAATAGTGACTTAAATAGCCTCAGAAGCAACCAGATTAGGAGCCCTCACTTGATATCATACTGTTGCATTTAGTAAAAGTCCTCTGTGTGGTATTTTCCATGAGGATTTAATTAACTGTTCAGAGGGAAGTTCATAGCTCTGATTGGAAGGATGAAAGAAGGATCACAAGACATGATAAATTTCAAGAAAGGAAAAGTTATGTTGATGGTATGTTCTTCAACAAATGTCTGGGAAATAGTTCAATCATATGGTATACAGAAATTTGAGTCTCTCGTGTTTTGTTCTTATTATGTGCTTGTTTTTTAGAAATTAAAAAAACATATGAAATCATTTGGAGGTGATAAAACACTACTGTCCTAATGCTGTCTGAGGCTTCTATTCATTATATTCATTTGCTGGGTAAATGAGCAGAGAGTTAGGAGACAGACTGAGTTCAAATTATAAGAGCTTTTTTGAGACATTAAATGGTAATAAGTAGATTTCTAGTTTCTTTAAGGATGCTAGTTTCTAGATTTCTAGTTTCTTATGCTAATCGTAGAGCAAGTAATGAAAATACAATACTCTGTTAATATATTTACCACATTTGAGTTCAAATATTAATTACCAAAAAATGGTTTGATGAGGCAGATTTTGCTGAGTTTATTTTGCAGTACTTTTCATTTATTGCATGATTTTCTTGATATTGAAAGTATCTTTTTATTTGGTTTGGGACATTCACTTTCTTTTTGCATTCTTTTTTATTGTTTTATTAATTCTTCAGACACTTGGGAAGTTTCTCCAGTGAAGGATTTCTTTGATATAGAGTTTAATAAGTGTATTGAAATTAAAAGTAAACATTTTATATTCCATCATGGGTGATTTTCTAACTAATTTGTATGTGTGTAAGCAGGCGACTTCACTGTCTGGAGGAGGAGACATTAACAGGAGTTCAAGTAGGGGTATGTATTTAAGTTCCTTAAATTTTAGGAGTAATTGTTGCTTTTACAGAGAATTATATTAACAATTTCTTTAAATCTAGGCTCACTGAATCCTGAAAATCCTTTTCAAGTAAGCATGGACCAGTTAACTGCAGCAATTTATGATCTTCTCAGACTCCATGCAAATTCTGGTAGAGGTTCTGTAGATCGTGCCCAAAGTAACAGGAACATTAAGGAAGCATGGACTACAACAGAACAGCTCCAGTTTACAATTTTTGCTGCACATGGTATTTCAAGTAACTGGGTATCAAAGTAAGTAGTTATTTAGAAGAAGATATGTACAGCTTTACCCGGAGGCTAATATAACCTTGTAAAACATCAGCATCCACTGTTACCTTGGTCTTTAAATGGATACTTGATCCACCAAATACCTTTGTGTTTTTCCTAAGAATTACAGAGATATTTGATGCTGTTAGTAAATGTTACTGTCACTCCCACTACATTGCAGAAAAAGCAGGAAAATATGTTTAAACTAACAAGGGCAAATGTTAATAAATTAGTTAATTTATGACTGTTGTTTCTGGCTTACCTTTAGAACCAGGGTAGTGGGACTAGACTTTTTTAGCACATTTATTTTTCCTCTTTAGTAGTTTTTACAGTTTACTCTTGTTAGACTTTGAAGTCTACAAGGGCATTTTCTTTTGTTGAATTTTTAATATGCGTTTTTATTTTGATTCTTTTTTTCTTTTTGTCAATAACAAAAAGTTTGCCACCTTCAGCTTATCTGGAAATGACTAGTATAAACTGAAAAGGCCAAATTGAATATATTTAATGAAATAATTTTTATAATAGTTTAATGCTATAAAATAAAGCCAACTTGTTGCTGTTGTTCAGTTGCTAAGTCATCTCTGACTCTTTTTGACCACATGGACTGCAGCATGTTAGGCTTCCTATCCTTCAGTATCTCCTGGAGTTTTCTCAGATTCATGTCCATTGAGTCAATGACACTATCTAACCATCTCATCCTCTGCCGCCCTCTTCTCCTTTTGCCTTCAGTCTTTGTCAGCATCAGGGCTTTTTTCAGTGAGTCAGTTCTTTGCACCCGGTAGCCAAAATATTGGAGCTTCAGCTTCAACATCAGTCCTTCCAATGAATATTCAGGGTTAATTTCCTTTAGGATTGACTGGTTTGATCTCCTTGCTGTCCAAGGGACCCTCAAGAGTGTTCTCTGGCACCACAGTTCAAAGGCATCAATTCTTCAGCACTCAGCCTTTATGGTCCAATTCTCACATCCATACATGGCTACTACTGCTACTACTACCAGCCTAGTTATGAGACACCAAATGTAAATTCTGCTTTAGAACATAAACTGAACATTAGATACTATATAATATAATGACTTGAAAGTGGTATATTAATTCATTCAATAAATATTTACTGAACACCATCTGTGGGCAGTGTTCTTAGTACTAGGGACTTGGCAGTTTAAAAGGCAGCAAAAAATCTTTGCCCTCTTGGAACTTGCATTTTGATGGGTACTATTGCTGTCTTAGGTATTTCATTCTTTTAAATAGTTACAGGGATAATATTATCCACATTCTTCATACAAAAAATGTATATACACAAATTTAGGGACACTAATGAGAACAAATACTCAGCAGAAGACAATGCAGTGATAATTAAAATGAATGTTTTTTTCCTCCTGTGCTGTACAGCTTTGGGATCTCAGTTCCCAGACCAGGGATTGAACCCGGGCAGTGGTAATGAAAGCCCGTATTTGAAACTACTAGGCCACCAGGGAACTCCCAATACAATGCTGATTTTAAAAGAGGTTGAAAAAAGCAGTCAAATATTACGTGAACCAGTGAGATTAGATATGAAATATATTTTGAATGATAAACAGATTGTATGAACAAAATGGACGAACAAAATGTTTAATGGGTAAGCCTAGCAGTAAGTTAGAATACTAGTAGAATACAGTTTTATTGAACCCAAAACTCCCTACAAGATTGCCTGACTGTATATTACCCAGCTCTGTAATTGTGGCAGTTAGGGACTAAACCATTGCTTTCCATGAAAGATTACAGTAGCATCTGTCCCTATGGATGGTGCTGCTGCTGCTAAGTCGCGTCAGTTGTGTCCGACTCTGTATGACCCCACAGACGGCAGCCCACCAGGCTCCTCTGTCCTTGGGATTCTCCAGGCAAGAATACTGGAGTGGGTTGCCATTTCCTTCTCCCCTTGGATGGAACCCTCCTAATCAGGAAGATCAGCTCAGTGCAGCTCAGGCCCATGCACCATTAATATGGTAAACTGACAAAACTGGCTCACCAAAGGAAAATGGCACCTAGGGAACATAAATGCTTATACTGTTACTTCCTAGAATTAATATACCTAGAAATGAGGAATTATTCAGTGTCATTTAACTAAAATTTAATGCTGGTAACTAACTGTTACCAAATTGAGATAAATTCTCCAGTTGGTATCAATATAGCTCCTTTAGACTGACACCTGGGAATATATGTTCCCTTCTATATTCCCTCTGCTCTGCCTCTGTTTTTGTAGGATTTGCAATAGTTAAATTTTAGATGTTTTTCCAAAAATTCACTGATATAGTAACCAAATTATTTCAGATAATAGTGACTTAGGGAAGAATGGTTAATGATATATATATATATTTGGTTAGTTAACTCATTTGTGTTGTCAAATAAAAATTAAATTAAACTCTTTTATTTTCTCGTTATGAAAAATACTACTTGGTATGTTCCCTGACTTACAATGGAAAGGATCTTTTTAAACCTATTCAATCAAAGAAGGTTGGCACTTATAAGAATTTCTTCTATCTTATTAAATGGGATGAACTGTAAGTGAGATTTTGGCTTTCTTTTCTTTCAGTATGTCCTGTTCTTTAACTTTTTCCATGTATGCTTCCAGCTTTCATTTTTAATTACAATTTCCATTAAAATTAATTAAATTCTTACTGATACCTTAAAGATTCTTCTAGATACAATTTTATAGAATAGACTGAAGGTCTCATTTAAAATCTGAAATACATTCATATTGTTAAATTACAGAACCATGCCATGAATTCTTCCTAGCCTTTGTCGAGTTAAAGTCATGTGTAATTCTGGTGTTTTATAATATTGCTTTAGTTTAGTATTTATTCTCTAACAATGTATTTAAGAAGCCTAGTTCCTGGTTAACAGATTTTAAAAATTATCTTCAATCCATGTACAAGATGATATTTTGAACTTAATATTTTTAAAATATTATCTTTAAACTAAGGGAATGCTTTCATTTTTAGGCAAATAGGCAATTGCAAAACTTTATTCTGCATTTATTAAATAGTTTCCTATTTTTCTTTTTTTTAAATTACAAAAGTAGCACATGTTTGTGAAAATAGTCAAATAATATAAAAATGCATAGAGGGTGAAAAATGTCATTTTACTTCCAGCACTTAACCATCTCATGACTCCTCAGAGTGACCACTCTTGACCTCATGTGTCCTTTCAGATCTTATTTTAAAAAAGCACCAGTAGACATATATGTCTGTCTGTGCATGTATGTGCACACAAACATCTAGAGTCAGAAACACTCGTGAACACTAATCTAGCTTTTCCTAAAAGAAATAAAGATGATGATTATCCTGCCTAAAAATTGACATTGCAATCTTAAATAAAAGGATTAACAAATTTTTGAAGAGAGAAATGTTATATGTTTGAAATTTTAATGAAATTTATTTAAGATTTTTTAGTATTTGTAGCCAAGCTTGCTACTTACTTACATAAAGTTTACTCAGAATTAAAGATTATTTGAAGAATCAAATAAAATACCTAAAATTGTCAGTTTCGTTAAAGGGTTAAACTTCATATTCAATCTAATTTGTTTTTTCTATTAATACATTTCCCCCCCATAGAATCATTTTTCCCATCCAGATATCACAATTGCCGTTAGAATCACTTCTTCACCTTACTCTTTTTGGAATTTTAAATCAGAGCAGTGGAAGTTCCCCTGATTCTAATAAGCAGAGAAAAGGGCCGGAAGCTTTGGGCAAAGTTTCTTTACCTCTTTTTGACTTTAAACGGTAAGTGTTACTGAGTTGTAATGGTGAGTTACTGTGAACACCCCTGCAGTATCAGCATTGGCTAAAGAATGGAATGGGGAAAACTGACATTCATGATGAGATAATGAGTTGTCACCATTTCCCAGTGTGATTAAAAGAGGTCATTTCAGAGGTACAGAGAAAACCAAAGTTGTTCTGCTGTCATTTGAACATATCTGTATGGGTTTTCAAAGGATTGTTCGCTGCTCAATGTTCCAGAAGAAAAGCAGCAGCCAATTCATTCTTTTTTTTTTTTTTCAATTCATTCTTTGTCTTTTATGAAAAGCATTATATTATTGACATAATATTCATGGTCTTAGATGTTCCCTTGATTAAAACAACAAAACTCATTTTCCTCTTCTCATCCTTTCCCCATTGTCTTCCTTTTTGAGTGTACAGCTGCATATTATTCCCTTCTCTTTACCTGATTGATCTCCCCTTACTGTTATGGGCCCCTGGCCTTTAATCTTCAAAAGCCCCACATGTATGCAAAACTTGCTCATCCTTAAGGTAAAAGAAATTCCTTTTGAGCTTTGTGTCTACTAATAGCCTTTGGGATAGTATAATCTACCTGACTTTTCAGCTGACTGTTTTGATTATGTTTTGAGTAATAATATGTTCCTTGAGACCATGAAGTGTCTTCTAAAATGAAAAGAAAAATCATTGACTAAGTGTGGGATGTTGATATAGAATATGATAACATTTTGGAGAGTGATAATGGACATTATCATATTGGAGTATCTAAGTTCTGTAATCAAGCTACTGTGTTTAATAATATTACTGTAATAAACACATAGCATGCACTCTATGCAAACTATTAGTCTGAATGCTGTATACATAACCTTATATACCTCAGAACAACCCTATGAAGGTAGGTAGTATTATCCCTTTTTACAGGGGGGAAATCAAAGTGGTTTGCCCTTGGGCGCTTAGTTAATAAATGGTAGAACTGAATTTAAATCTAGGGAATCTGACCTCAGGGTCTGCATTCTCAGCATTAACCTATATTGCTATTCTCAGATTTATTTGATACCATGATACTTGTTTTGATTTAAAATCCATCTTTGAAACCATTTTGGGAAATGATTTAATAATTGATCTATTTAACTTACAAGAGCTGCTGGAAGATCCACTGGAGAAGGGATAGGCTACCCACTCCAGTTTTCTTGGGCTTCCCTTGTGGCTTAGTTGGTAAAGAATCCGCCTGTAGTGCAGGAGGGAGACCTGGGTTTGATCCCGGGTTTGGGAGGATCCTCTGGAAAAAGGAAGGGCTACCCACTCCAGTATTCTGGCCTGGAGAGTTCCATGGACTCTATACTCCATGCGGTCACAAAGAGACGGACACAACTGAGTGACTTTCACTTTAACCTACAATAAAATGATTAAAAAATATTCTTTTCCTGTGTACTTAAGTATAGCATTTTTTTCATATATATTTTTTTCTTTTGTCTCTCCCCCTATATTTGAGAAGGCCATATAAGATTTTTTAATTATATCCCTTTCGTTGGGCTCCAATTTTATTTGACACCTGACATAATTCTGAACTGACAAACACTAGAGAAGAGCAGTTAAAGAGATTGTTATTAATGATACATATTTAGAACTCCTTGCTAAATACAGTCCATAACTACTCTAAGACAGAATATTGGCCACATAAAGGAGGGGGATTGTGTTCTCAATTGTCTTTGATAAATAAGTGTCAGTAATAGTTAATGTGAGAAAATTAAATGTAAGTGTGTCTATCAATTTTCATAAATGAGTCAGTTTTGAAAACCATCATGCACTTGAAAGCAATAAGAATCTGCTTAATTCAAGGAGTATTATCACTTTTTGCCATTTTATTTGCTTATTAATAAATGTTTTTATTGAATTAATGACCTTCTTTTAAGATTCAAAAGAGTAAAGGGAAGGGCAGTTGACTTTTGTTAGACAGTTAAATAGTTTGCATGTATCCAGTGCTCAGCGGTTTAAAAGAATGAACTGATGTCATTAAGCTTGAGAGTTTGCCAAGCTGTGTAGTCAGTCGAGATAATGTTAGGATTTAACATTCAAAAAATGCTCAGAAATTAAGAAGGAAGATGACTTTATATATAAATACATAGAGAGAAACTGTGTTAATGATTTAGTTATGCTCATGTGCTGTGGTATAATGATCAGAAATCCTGGTCTTCAAATTCTTTTAAAATTGATTATGTTTAAGCTACAACCTGCATACAGCCTGATGAAATTATTATAAGAGCCAAATGATTTACAGGCATTTCAGTCAACCTCAGCAACAAATGAGATCTTAACTCATTTTTAAGTAAATGGAATCAAGCGTTTAACCTGCTGTTCCTTTATAGTTGAATCTCAGGACTACCAAATAATTGATGTGAGAAGGTTCTTTTTAGAAAAATTTCAGCTAATAGATGCAGAAAGAATGGCAGAATATCAAAATTTTGCAATCTCTGTTGTCATTCAGTTGCTCAGTTGTGTTCAACTCTCTGCAATCCTATGGACTAGCATACCAGGCTTCCCTGTCCTTCACCGTTTCCTGGAGCTTGTTCAGATTCATTTCCATTGAGTCAGTGATGCCATCTAACAATCTCATACTCTGTCATCTCCTTCTCCTCCCACCTTCAATCTTTGCCAGCATCAAGGTCTTTTCTAATTGAATTGGCTCCTCGCATCAGGTGGTCCAGAAGTATTGGAGCTTCAGCTTCAGAATTGGTCCTTCCAGTGAATATCAGGGTTGATTTCCTTGCTGTCCAAGGGACTCTCAAGAGTCTTCCAGCACTACAGTTCGAAGGCATCAATTCTTCAGAGCTCAGCCTTTATGGTCCAACTCTCACGTGCATACATGACCACTGGAAAAACCGTAGCTTTGACTAAATGGACTTTTGCCGGCAAAGTAATATCTCTGCTTTTTAGTACACTGTTTAGGTTTGTTATAGGTTTTCTTCTAAGGAGCAAGTATCTTTTAATTTCATGGCTGCAGTCACCATCTGCAGTTATTTTGGAGCCCAAGAAAATAAAGTCTGTCACTGTTTGCATTGTTTGCCCATCTTCTTGCCATAAAGTGATGGGAGTGGATGCCATGATTTTAGTTTTTGAATGTTGAGTTTTAAGCCAGCTTTTTCACTCTCCTGTTTCACTTTCATCAAGAGGCTCTTATGTTCCTCTTCACTTTTTGCCATAAGGGTGGTGTCGTCTGCATGTCTGAGGTTGTAATCCCTACTGAAATAATAGATTTAGGCCACGAAATCTCAGTCTTGGCACTGTTGACATTTTGAGCCAGATGATTCTTTGCTGTGGGAGAATGTCCTGTGCATTGTAGGATTTTTGGCATCACCTTTGACTTCTGCCCACTAAATGCCAGTGGTACTCCCTAGTAGCCAACCAAAAAGTCTCGAAATGTTGCCAAATATCTACTGAAGTCAAAAGCATTCTTGGTTGACACTGATTTAAATCAGTTCAGTTCAGTTGCTCAGTTGTGTCCAACTCTCCGCGACCCCATGAACCGCAGCATGCCAGGCCTCCCTGTCCATCACCAGCTCCTGGAATTCACCCAAACTCATGTCCATCGAGTGGGTGATGCCACCCAGCCATCTCATCCTCTATCGTCCCCTTCTGCTCCTGCCCCCCAATCCTCCCCAGTATCAGGGTCTTTTCCATGGGGCAACTCTTTGCATGAGGTGGCCAAAGTATTGGAGTTTCAGCTTCAGCATCAGTCCTTCCAATGAACACCCAGGGCCAATCTCCTTTAGGTGGACTGGTTGGATCTCCTTGCAGTCCAAGGGACTCTCAAGAGTCTTCTCCAATACCACAGTTCAAAAGCATCAATTCTTCGGCACTCAGCTTTCTTCACAGTCCAACTCTCACATCCACACATGACCACTGGAAAAACCATAGCCTTGACTAGACAGATATTTGTTGGCAAAGTAATGTCTCTCCTTTGAATATGTTATCTAGGTTGGTCATAACTTTACTTCCAAGGAGTAAGCGTCTTTTAATTTCATGGCTGCAGTCACCATCTGCAGTGCTTTTGGAGCCCCCCAAAATAGTCTGACACTGTTTCTACTGTTTCCCCATCGATTTCCCATGAAATGATGGGATGAGATGCCATGATCTTCATTTTCTGAATATTGCGGTTTAAGCCAACATCTTCACTCTCCTCTTTCACTTTCATCAAGAGGCTTTTGAGTTCCTCCTCACTTTCTGCCATAAGGGTGGTGTCATCTGCATATCTGTGGTTATTGATATTTCTCCCAGCAATCTTGATTCCAGCTTGTGCTTCTTCCAGCCCAGCATTTTCTCATGATGTACTCTGCATAGAAGTTAAATAAGCAGGGTGACAATATACAGTCTTGACCTACTCCCTTTCCTATTTAGAACCAGTCTGTTGTTCCATGTCGAGTTCTAACTGTTGCTTCCTGACCTGCATACAGGTTTCTCAAGAGGCAGGTCAGGTGTTCTGGTATTCCCATTTCTTGAAGAATTTTCCACAGTTTATTGTGATCCACACAGTCAAAGGCTTTGGCATAGTCAATAAAGCAGAAATAGATGTTTTTCTGGAACTCTTGCTTTTTCCATGATCCAACGGATGTTGGCAATTTGATCTCTGGTTCCTCTGCCTTTTCTATAACCAGCTTGAACATCTGGAAGTTCTTGGTTCACTAAACCATGGCTTGTTGAAGCCTGGCTTGGAGAATTTTGAGCATTACTTTACTAGTGTGTGAGATGAGTGCGGTTGTGCGGTAGTTTGAGCATTCTTTGGCATTGCCTTTCTTGGGGATTGGAATGAAAACTGATCTTTTCCAGTCCTGTGGCCACTGCTGAGTTTTCCAAATTTGCTGGCATATTGAGTGCAGCACTTTCACAGCATCATCTTTCAGGATTTGAAATAGCTCAACTGGAATTTCCATCACCTGCACTAGCTTTGTTTGTAGTGATGCTTTCTAAAGGCCACTTGACTTCACATTCCAGGATGTCTGGCTCTAGATGAGTGATCACACCATTGTGATTATCTGGGTCATGAAGATCTTTTTTGTACAATTCTTCTGTGTATCTTGCCATCTCTTCTTAATCTCTTTTGCTTCTGTTAGGTCCAATTGAGCATTCTTTGGCATTGCCTTTCTTGGGGATTGGAATGAAAACTGATCTTTTCCAGTCCTGTGGCCACTGCTGAGTTTTCCAAATTTGCTGGCATATTGAGTGCAGCACTTTCACAGCATCATCTTTCAGGATTTGAAATAGCTCAACTGGAATTTCCATCACCTGCACTAGCTTTGTTTGTAGTGATGCTTTCTAAAGGCCACTTGACTTCACATTCCAGGATGTCTGGCTCTAGATGAGTGATCACACCATTGTGATTATCTGGGTCATGAAGATCTTTTTTGTACAATTCTTCTGTGTATCTTGCCATCTCTTCTTAATCTCTTTTGCTTCTGTTAGGTCCATACCATTTCTGTCCTTTATCGAGTCCATCCTTGCATGAAATGTTCCCTTGGTATCTAATTTTCCTGAAGAGTTCTCTAGTCTTTCCCATTCTGTTGTTTTCCTCTGTTACTTTGAATTGATCACTGAAGAAGGCTTTATCATCTCTTCTTGCTATTCTTTGGAACTCTGCATTCAAATGGGAATATCTTTCCTTTTCTCCTTTCCTTTTTGCTTCTCTTCTTTTCACAGCTATTTGTAAGGCCTCCTCAGACAGACATTTTGCTTTTTTTCATTTCTTTTCTATGGCTATGGTCTTGATCCCGTCTCCTGTACAATGTCATGAACCTCCATCCATAGTTCATCAGGCATTCTATCCATCAGATTTAGTCCCTTAAATCTATTTCTCACTTCCACTGTATAATCATAAGGGATTTGATTTAGGTTATACCTGAATGGTCTAGTGGTTTTCCCCACTTTCTTCAATTTAAGTCTTAATTTGGCAATAAGGAGTTCATGATCTGAGCCACAGTCAGCTCCCGGTCTTGTTTTTGTTGACTGTATAGAGCTTCTCCATCTTTGGCTGCAGAGAATATAATCAGTCTGATTTCAGTGTTGACCATCTGGTGATGTCCATGTATAGAGTCTTCTCTTGTGTTGTTGGAAGAGGGTGTTTGCTATGACCAGTGTCTTCTCTTGGTAAAACTCTCTTAGCCTTTGCCCTACTTCATTCCGTACTCTAAGGCCAAATTTGCCTGTTACTCCAGGTGTTTCTTGACTTCCTACTTTTGCATTCCAGTCCCCTATAATGAAAAGGACATCTTTTGGGGATGTTAGTTCTAAAAGATCTTGTAGGTCTTTGTAGAACCATTCAACATCAGCTTCTTCAGTGCTACTGGTTGGGGCATAGGCTTGGATTACCGTGATATTGAATGGTTTGCCTTGGAGACGAACAGAGATCATTGTGTCGTTTTTGAGATTGCATCCAATTACTGCATTTCGGACTCTCTTGTTGACCATGATGGCTACTCCATTTCTTCTAAGAGATTACTATCCTCAGTAGTAGATATAATGGTCATCTGAGTTAAATTCACTCATTTTAGTTTATTTTAGTTGACTGATTCCTAGAATGTTGACGTTCACTCTTGCTATCTCCTGTTTGACCAGTTCCAATTTGCCTTGATTCACGGACCTGACATTCCAGGTTCCTATGCAGTATTGCTGTTTACAGCATCGGACCTTGCTTCTGTCACCAGTCACATCCACAACTGGGTATTGTTTTTGCTTTGGCTCCATCCCTTCTTTCTGGAGTTATTTCTCCACTGATCTCCAGTAGCATATTGGGCACTACCGACCTGGCGAGTTCCTCTTTCATTATCCTATCATTTTGCCTTTTCATGCTGTTCATGGGGTTCTCAAGGCAAGAAAACTGAAGTGGTTTGCCATTGCCTTCTCCAGTGGACCACATTCTGTCAGCCCTCTCCACCATGCCCTGTCTGTCTTGCGTGGCCCCACACAGCATGGCTTAGTTTCATTGAGTTAGACAAAGCTGTGGTCTGTGTGATCAAATTGGCTAGTTTTCTGTGATTGTGGATTCACTGTGTCTGCCCTCTGATGCCCTCTCGTAACACCTACCATCTTACTTGGGTTTCTCTTACCTTGGACGTGGGATATCTCTTCACTGCTGCTCCAGCAAAGCGCAGCAGCCGCTCCTTACCTTGGACGAGGGGTATCTCCTCACAGGCCGCTCCTCCTACCTTGATCGTGGAGTAGCTCCTCTCAGTCCTCCTGCACTGGTGCAGCTGCTGCTCCTTGGATGTGGAGTTGCTCCTCTCAGTCGCTGCCCCTGACCTCAGACATGGGGTAGCTCCTCTTGGCCGCTCCTGTGCCGTCACAGTCTGGTGCTCTCGGCCGCTGACGCTGACCTTGGGTGTGGGGTAACTCTTCTCTGCTGTGCTTCTGCGCTGTCCATCGCCTCATGATTTAAGTAATGATTTATTAATGCCTGTTTAGAAACCATTGTGATTAACTTTTCTGGAACTTTATAATAAATGGTTTAGACTGATAACACTTGAACAAATTTAATTATCTTAACATCACAGAAGGAGAGATACACCAAACAATGCATGCTTTATTTGATGCATCAGGGACTAGTAGTATACAATTCCAGCTGTAAAACATTACGTATTCTTGCCATATTACTAACCTTGAATCAGTTCAGTTCTTTAGATCTAAATATTACAGAAAACATAGGAGATAAAGGGACATGCTAAAATGATACCAGAGGAATGCAGTCAGTAAAGGATACAGAAAAGTTTTCACAACAAAAGACTTGGATTGTTTAATAAGTAAAGGGATTAAAAGGAACATGTATAGTTTAAAACAAGAGTTGGTAAACTTTCTGTAAAGAGAACTAGACAGAAGTAATTGAGACTTTGTAGGTCATGTAGTCTCTGTTGCAACAACAAAAGCAGTGATAGGCAACCTGTCAATGAGTGAATGTGGCTTTGTTCTAATACAAGTTAATTTACAAAAGCAGGTGACAGTCTGAAATTTGACCTTTGACTTAAAAGATACTTAAAAAGACATATCACCCAACAGACATGTTGGACCTGCTTGTATCCTAATTCAAACCAGCTATTAAAATTTTTTTTAGAGACAATCAGAGAAATTTGAATGCTGACTGTATAGCTGATACCTTTTTTGAATGTATTATTAATTATTTGGCTGTAGTGGGTCTTCGTTGCTGTGCACACGCTTTCTCTAATTGTGGTGAGCAGGAGCTACTCTTGTGGTGCATGGGCTTCCCATAGCAGTGGCTTCTGTTGCAGAGCACAGGCTCTAGGTGTGTGGGCTTCCGTAGTTGCTGAGCCTGAGCTTAGATGCCCCATAGCATGTATAATCTTCCCAGAATAGGGATCAAACGTTTCCCTGTCCTCCCTGCATGGGCAGGCGGATTCTTAACCATTAGACCACCAGGGAAGTCCCTAGCTGATAACTTACAAGTAGTTATTTTTAATTATTTTGTTTTGATTATGTTTAAATAATAGTATTTATCATTTAGAGACTCATAAAAGTATATACAAATAAAATAATATAATCAGAATTTGCCTTCAGATAATCTAGCTGAGGGTGACGGTGGCTCTAGAATAGATAGAATATAATGTGTGAAGATCTTTTTTTTGGCCACCCCACATAGTTTGCAGGGTCTTGGTTCCCCCACCAGGGCTCGAACCTGGGTCCCCTGCAGTGGAAGCAGAGTCTCCTAGCCATCAGGGAATTCCTGTGCCAAAAATTTTAAAGCTGTTAACCTGCTAGAGAAAACATAAACTGGAATCTAGTTTTGGAAAGGATATTTACTATTTGAATAAAATGAGCAAAGTTTGATGAATTTATATCATGTTATTTTTCAGAAATTTCATCTGTGGAAAGATACATCAGTATTTTTATTGGTAAATGTTTCTAATTTCAGTAGATTATAAATTGGTAGTTTAGGGCAAGTGTCAGCGTACTCTAGCTCACTGCTTGTTTTTTGTTTTGTTAGAACGCAGCACACAGTTTTAAAATGTGTTATTCATGGCTTCTTTTGGCCCTGTAATAGAGTTGAGTCTGACAGAGATTATAGCCCAGCTGCTACTGCTGCTAAGTCGCTTAGTCGTGTCCAACTCTGTGCGACCCCATAGTCGGCAGCCCATCAGGATCCCCGTCCCTGGGATTCTCCAGGCCAAGAACACTGGAGTGGGTTGCCATTTCCTTCTCCACAAAAGACCCCAAATATTTGCTGTCTGGCCCGTGACAGAAAAAGGTTGCTGACCCTTGGTCACACACAGACTAAACTTCTCATCTCGAACAATCAGTACCTTGACACAAAGTAGAATCTAGTTTCCTTGACATGTGTTTTTATTCTTATGGTAGAATTCAAGGAGCAGTTATGAAATCCAAAGCACCACCTTGAGATATGTTTCTCTGTAGATGATGTTCAAACACTGTCCTATTTATAGAAGTTGTTTTGAGGACAGGTGACTCCGAGACTTTACCCATCTTTTCTTCTGTCCCGAGCCCCATTTCATCTTCCCTTCTTTTGTTCTAACTTCTATACTTCAGTACATTTCCCTAAAGTAAAAATACACTATAGAGAGTGACTCCTTCTAATATGTTCTTTCTATATAGAGGATGCATAATAAATATTTGATTATTAACATTTCAAGTACATTACCATATGTTATGGATTTTTAATTAATTATTAAAATGAAAACCACACTATTCTTCTGTTTACATTCATGAAGGTTTTTAACATGTGGAACTAAGCTTCTGTATCTTTGGACTTCATCACATACAAATCTTATTCCTGGAACAGTCCCAAAAAAAGGATATGTGATGGAAAGAATAGTGTTACAGGTAATGATACTTTCCGACACATGGAGATGTTTAAGTTTGAATTTCTTTATAAAGTATATATGTATACCATGGCCTCAATTGTTACTAAAGAAGTCTAATTGATCTTGTTTAGATCTTAGGATCTGTATTTAAGGGTTAATAAGCCATTTCCTATTTCTGAGAAATAGTAAAAGATGCACTTATACCAATCCCACAAATATATGTGCTATTGAGAAGTACTAATAACGGTAATCACTCTTAATAAAAGGACAGAAGCATTAATTTAATATTTGATATTTTCACCCTTATGGCTAAGATAAATCAAAAGTAAGTAAATGTAGCAATTATGTGGACTTTTCAGCTGCAATTTGATCAATTTCTATTGATTTTTAAGGTTGATTTTCCTTCTCCTACCTTTGATATCATTTATACCACTCCTCAAGTGGACAGAAGCATTATACAGCAGCATAACTTAGAAGCGTTGGAGAATGATGTGAAGGGGAGACTTCTTGATATTCTTCACAGAGACTCATCACTTGGGTATGCTCCTTTAATTCTCTTGCCTGGTTATCTCTTACAATGTAAAGTTCAAGTTAATGGTTTATTAAATGTCCTGATTTAGTTCATGGTTTAGCAATGTTCCTGATATGGAAAGTTTTCTTTTTCTGTTTTTAGTTGTATAAAAAGACTGTATAAGTGCATAAAATTTAGAAATTTGTGTAAGTCAAACTTTCTACATAATCAAGTGCAAATAACAGATTGGGGACTATAATCTATTTCTTTAAAATATGAAGAACCTTTTTATTTAAGTAGAAAAACCAACAACACAGTGGTAGACAAAGAATATGACTAGGTTTTTCTTTGGAAAAGAAATACAACCCTTTTAAACGTCTGAAAAAAATGTTCAGCCTCTCAGTAATCAAAGAGTTTTAAATTAATTTAAGCTACCATTTCACACATCAGATTGTTGAAAATTAAAATGTCTCATTATGTGAAGTATTGATAGAATATAGAAAAATAGGGATTAAACTGTGGGCAGAACTCTAAAAGCTTTGGGAAACAATTTGGCAAAGTCTATTAAGGTCACAGTGTCCATAATCTGTGACCTAACAATTCCACTTCCAGATATAGTATTATTTTAAAGAAAACCCTTTTATATTTGCTTGTGGAGACAAGAATATTCCTGGCAGTATTTATTTGGGTTGTTGTAAAATGGATATACATGTTCATTAATGGGTTAAATTATGGTACATTTATCTAACACCACTATGTAACTGTTAAGAATGAAGTTATAGCTGTTATTAATATATAAGATATTAAATGAAGAAAGCAAGTAGGATAGTATGTATAGTGTGTTCAGTTCAGTCACTCAGTCATGTTGCAACCCCATGGACTGTAGCATGCCAGGCCTCCCTGTCCATCACCAACTCCTGGAGTTTACCCAAACTCATGTCCATTGAGTCACTGTTGCCATCCACCATCTCATTCTCTGTCATCCCCTTCTCCTCCTGCCTTCAATTTTTCCCAGCATCAGGGTCTTTTTTCAGTGAGTCAGTTCTTCTCATCAGGTGGCCAAAGTATTGGAGTTTCAGCTTCAACATCAGTCCCTCTGATGAATACTCAGGACTGCTCTCCTTTAGGGTGGACTGGTTGGATCTCCTTGCAGTCCAAGGGACTCTCGAGAGTCTTCTCCAACACCACAGTTCAAAAGCATCAATTCTTTGGCTCTCAGCCTTCTTCACAGTCCAACTCTCACATCCATACATGACTGTTGGAAAAACGATAGCTTTGACTAGATGGACCATTGTTGGCAAAGTAATGCCTCTGCTTTTGAATATGCTATCTAGGTTGGTTATAACTTTTCTTCCAAGGAGTAAGCGTCTTTTAATTTCATGTTATCATTAACATAAAGGAAAGAGAATTCGATATATACACCTTTGTATATGCTTCTATAAAGATAGACTAACTCTGGAAGAATGTACTAGATGAGGCAGTTGCCACTGGAAGAGAAACTGGAAGGAGAGAAACCTAATTGTGTGCCGTTTTGCAGTATTTGATTTTTTTTCTTTATATTCCACATAATACATTTCAGTTCAGTGCATGGATTATAAACACAAAGGTAGATAGATGGGTAGTGAAATAGTGAAATATTTCATTTATATAAACATTTGTCATTAAGAGTACATTGGAATCTCCAAAACAGGTTTTTATTTTGACTATTCCTCAAATGAGCTCTATATTCATTGTCTAAAATTTTGTAGTAGTATTTGATTTTGACATGACTTTTGATTTTACTTGTATAAAATGATGACATCCTTGCTTTTAGAGTAGGTTCTCCTTATTCAACTCTAATTTCTAGTGCCTGGCATCTGGTTCGAGCTCAATAAATCTTACTATGCCGAATTATCCTTCAGTTTCTTAACTAAGACTCTTCTCTCAAAGTAGAATGATTTCTTTCTATCCCCCAAATTAGGGTAAATTAGTGGTGTTTGATGTACATTGCATTTTTCTATCCCAAATTAGTATTAATGATTCTGCCAAGAAGTGGCTGTCCTAAAAGGAATGAATTTCTCCTTTGTATTTTTAATCATTGAGATTATAACTGTCATTATGGTATCACTGAGAAGTAATTTAATTGTATTATGTATTTAGACTTTCTAATGAAGATAAAGCCTTTTTGTGGGAGAAACGTTATTATTGCCTCAAACACCCAAATTGTCTTCCTAAAGTACTTGCAAGTGCCCCAAACTGGAAATGGGTTAATCTTGCCAAAACTTACTCATTGCTTCAGCAGTGGCCTCCATTGCATCCACTGACTGCCTTGGAGCTACTTGATTCAAAGTAAGTTAACCGTGGTTGAATTTATCTGTTCTGTTTTATTGTTGTCAATTTTTCTGGCAAGATATTATTTATAGGATTAGTTACCTTTGTTTTAATGTGAAAGCAGTGTAATATAAATGTGTAAATGCATATTTCTATAAATGCATCTTTTGTGTTCAGGTTATTAAAAAGGGATGTCATATCATTGAAAACTAATCTAGAAAGGTTGTAAATTTTGAATAATTTGTTTTATTTTTATGATATGGGTCAGAATTTATTTTCTGATCTTAAAGGTTTCTAAACAGTCACAAAATTGGATTTGTGTATAGGACAATATGATTTTTCCTAAGAAAAAAGATGAAACACATTGCTTTTCAATAGCTATTTGAGCTTTCTTTGTCAGGAATAAATTGAGACTGTGTCTTCAGGGAAAGCAGGTTCATTAGAAATCATTGTCAAATCTTGATTTTGTGGTATGTTTCTAGGTTTGCTGATCAGGAAGTGAGGTCCCTAGCTGTGACCTGGATTGAGGCTATTAGTGATGATGAGCTCACAGATCTTCTTCCACAGTTTGTGCAGGTAAGTTTTTTACTAGGTTATCTACTCTTCTTACGCTCCCTCCAGTTTTTATGAGTAGGGAGGGATCTTGCTAAGGGATCTCATTTCTGTTTTGATTAAAATTATTGAATACTTTTGTTCAGTGGGGATGCTAAAGTGCGTTGCATTTGAATTTAGTGTGAAATTTTTTCTACTATTGTCAGCTGCCTTGCTTGAATACTATGTATATATGTGCCTAGAATTTTAATTATCAGAATAAACCAGACTTGAGGTTTTCTTTTTTTTTAATTGGCCACTTAAACATAGCTAATGAATGTTATTCCCAAGTCAGTGTACTTTTCTGCTTGATTTCATTAATTTCACCTAAATTAATTAATCTGTTTCATTTTTTATTAGTATCATCTTTCCTTAACAAGAGTAATCCTTGATTTATATAGTTTATATTTTGATAATTTTATCCTAACAATATAGTATGGGTTTGACAACTACTGATTCTTATTTTTATTTGCATGTAGGCTTTGAAATATGAAATTTACTTGAATAGTTCATTAGTGCACTTCCTTCTGTCCAGAGCGTTGGGAAATATACAGATAGCACACCATTTATATTGGTAAGATTTAAATTTTCTTAAGTACTTTATTTCTGTTCCTATTATTTGTACAAATGACACTCAAAGTCTAAACAGTATGCTCAGACTATTTACTGTTGATACTAGTTGTTTTATTGAAGTGACTATTGTAAAGAAGTAAGTTTTTATGTATTTAGAAATAACACCAGAAGTAACAGAACCTTGTATTGCAGAATTACTTGGCATGTTAGAGCTCTGTAATATTGAAAGAGTTTTTCTTGCTTGTATAGCTTAAAATTAATTCCTAGATACCACAAATTAAACTTTTTAAGCTGATTTTTGAGAGACATTAATTCTTAGAAGTGGCTGACATAGATATTTTGCTGTATTAGGCTCCTCAAGGATGCTCTGCATGATGCACAGTTTGGTGCCCGATATGAACATGTTTTGGGTGCTCTCCTCTCAGTAGGAGGAAAAGGACTCAGAGAAGAACTTTTGAAGCAGACAAAGCTTGTACAGCTTTTAGGAGGAGTAGCAGAAAAAGTAAGACAGGCTAGTGGATCAGCCAGACAGGTATGTACCCACAGAGGGAACATGAATTTTTCGATGTTAAAGACTCTTTGCAGTGCTGACAAGTTAAGCTTTTATTCTTTTTCAGTAGACATCCAACAGAACTCACCTATACTGTCTTAAGCAGATTAATTCAAAGGTTGCTTAAAATCTATTGGAAAAGATTTTATATCCTAACTCAGTTCCCTTTCATTTCCATGCTTATTAATTTCTTTCCGATCAAAATTGTTCTCTTGAGTTTCTTTCTCATTGTTTTGCTTTTTAACTTTTTTGTGATTATAAAAGTAATAAAAGTATGAATTGATGCTCCTGTTGAAGAAGTTCAAATGAATGAGCTTATCAGCTTACAGAGTAAAAAATTAGGATGTTTCGAGTTTCGGTTTTTCCCTGTGGGTACCTTCTTCATAGTTTATGTCCTGCTTGGTCATTTTATATGGCTTTACACATATATACACTTAAGTATATATACAAGTTTTCGGAGTTAAAAAATTATAGAAACATATATATATATATATATATATATGAGTTTTTTTTTTTTTTAGCTAAAATTCACTATTTTAACCAAAGTGTACAGTTCATTGACTGTTAGTACATTTATAGTGTATTGCAATTACCACCACTATCTATTCCGAATATTTTCATCACAACAGAAAGAGAGCCTATGTATACCACTAAGCCCTCACTCCTTACTCCCCTCTCCTCTCAGGTCCTGTTAAGAACTAATATGTTTTCTATCTCTATGGATTTACCTATTTTGGACATTTCATATAAATGTAATCATGCAACATGTGGCCTTTTGTGTCTAATTTCTTAGCCTAATGTTTTAAAGATTCATTTATATTCTAGCAGGTGTATTTAATAGTGTTCCATTGTGTAAATAATAATACATTTTCTTTATCCATTCATCTATTGATGGACATCAAGCTTGTTTCTATTATGTGACTATTACTGAATAGTGCCGCCATGAATATTTGTAAGTTTTTTGTTTGAACATCTGTTTTCACTTTGCCTAGGAGTAGAATTACTATATCGTATAGTAATTCTGTGTTTTTTGAGGAACCACTGAACTATTTCCTAAAGTAGCTTCACCATTTTATAATTCTGGTATAATACTTGTAAGGTATGAGGGTTCAATGGTAAAGAATCTGCCTGCTAATGTAGGAGATTCAGGAGACATACAGGTTCAGTCCCTGGGTCGGGAAGATCCCTTGGAGAAGGAAATGGCTACCTGCTTCAGTATTCTCCCCTGGAAAACCCCGTGGAAAGAAGAGCCTGGCAGGCTACAGTCCATGGCTTCCCTAAGAGTCGAACATGACTTAGTGACTGAATAACAAAAAAACAAACAAGGGTTTCATTTTCTCCATATCCTCACCAAAATTTATTTTTAGGTTTTTTAAACGATAGTCATCCTAGTGGATGTGAAGTGGTATCTCATGGTGGTTTTGATTTGCATTTGCCTAATGTCTAATGATTTGGAGCTTATTTTCATTTGTTTGTTGGCCATTTGTATATCTTCTGTGGAGAAATTTCTAAGTCCTTTTTAATTGATTTGTCTTTTTGTTGTTGAATTGTTAGAGTTCTTTATGTATTCTGGACACTATCAGATACATTGTTTGTAAATATTTTCTCCCATTTTGTGTATTTTTATTTCCTCGTAATGTACTTTGATGCACAGAAGATTTTAATTTTATGAAATCTAACTTTTTTTTTCTTTTGTTGCTTGTTCTTTTACTATCCTATCTAAGAATTCATTGTCAAATCCAAGGTCACAATGATGTACACTTATGTTTTCTAGGAGTGTTATAGGTTCACTTTTAAAAAGTCTTTGATATATTTTGAGGTTTATTTTTGTTGTTGTTTGTTTGCTTTGTTCTATGAGCCGAGAGTCCCAACTTCATTCTTTTACATGTGGTTATCCAGGTGTTGCTGCACCATCTGCTAAAGGAACTGTTCTTTCCTATTGAATAAACTAAGCACTGTAGTTGAGAATCAGTTGACCATAGTTGTATGGGTTTATTTCTGGACTCTCAGTTCTGTTCCATTGATCTATATCTCTGTCTTCTCACTATACTTTTTTCATTACATAGCTTTGTAGCAGGTTTTGAAATAAGAAAGTGTGAGTCCTCCAACTTTTTCTTTTTCAAGATTGTTTGGCTGTTTGAAAGTCCCTTATAATACTATATGAATTTTAGTATCAGCCTTCCCATTTCTGCAAAAAGAGCAGTTGGAGTTTTGATAAAGATTGTGTTGAATTTGTAGATCAATATTTGGGAAATATCACAATCTTAGTAATTAATAAGTCTTTTAGTTCATGAACTTGGGATATCTTTGATCTTTAATTTCTTTTAGCAATGATGCTTTTTTTATTTGTAAATTGGTTTTTTTTTTTGTTTTGGACTTGGAGAATTCGTGTCAGTACGTATAATTATACTTTTTGTTTCTTAATGAGAACATAGTATTACAAGGTATGGTAGCATAAATTATGAACCATTACATCTATGCAGGTTGTTTATACATTTTTCTTTTCCTGAACAATTCTGTGATAAACTTGAATGTGTAAGTGTTTGCCCCTTTGCTAGTATTCCATTATAGGATAATCCTACAGATGAAATAATTCAGTCAAGAGCTATATACATTTTCAGTTACAATAGTTTATATTAAATTACAATATCAAAACAAAACAACCAGTGAAGACTCCACTCCCCACCAATAGATTACGAAAGTATCTATTTCCGACCCTGTTCCCAGCACTGGATGTTATCTTAAATTTTTCATCTGTTAGATAAAAATTGGTATCGCATTATTTAATTTCTATTTGTTTATTTGACTGTTAGTATTAACGAATATGTTAAAATATGAGCATATGTACTTCCCCCTTATGTTTATAGTCTTTGCTGTAAATTTTATTTTTATAGTAAAATTAACTTTCTTTAGCAACAACTGTTTTTGACCACATGACAGTTGGGCATTTAAAAAATTGGGTCCACATCATGCTTTTGTTGTCTGAAAAATAGGTCTTCATTTTCATTATAAACTGACAATATCAATTTCTTTAACTAGGTTGTCCTCCAAAGGAGTATGGAACGAGTACAGTCCTTTTTTGTAAAAAGTAAATGCCGTCTTCCTCTCAATCCAAGTCTTGTGGCAAAAGAATTAAATATTAAGGTGACATAAAATACTTTAGTTCATATTACATTTTCAAATATTGTGTAATAAAAAGGCAGGTGGGCAGGTATGCTTAAGGCAAATGCAGTGCGTAGGTTGGTTATAAGTACTTCTGGTTGTGTGTTTGTGTAAGATCTGTTTTTATCTCAGTATATGCTTATCTAATTACCATTCCTGAACAAACAAGCAGAATGAAATTATTTATTGACTTGAAATAAATTATTTTTCTATAGTATAATAGTTGCATGTGTCATAATTCAAATGGTAAAACTCCCCAGTCACAGGTAGGCTGTTTTTTACCTTCCTTGTGAATGGCCATGTGGACTCTTCAAAGGTTTATAACACTTTTTAGAGTCATTAAAAAGTAGTTGTAATATCAAAATTGAGTAACTGTAGTTTTAATTGGGCTAATAATAATACAAATAGTGGATTTTTCTCTAACATGAGTTCAGCAAAAGCAACCAGTTAATTCATCCATTAGAGTCTGTTATTTTGAAAGGAGTCTCAGATTTAATTTTTTTTAAGTTGACAATGGCTACTCTTCATTGGACTATAACAGGGGGTGACTGGGTTGTATAGTTATGTCACTGAAAGTGGGGATAGCGGGGATTACATTTTCCCTTTGGATTTTGTTTGTTGTTTTCTTTAAATTACTCTCACAGTCTTAAATTAGTTTTTTAACCAGTTTAATTTTAAATTTGATGTCTGCTAATGAGTTTGTTCAGTTTATTTTCATTTCAGTGTTATCATTTTAATGCTTAACATATTGTATTTGTAGTCATGTTCCTTCTTCAGTTCTAATGCTGTGCCCTTGAAAGTCACAATGGTGAACGCTGATCCAATGGGGGAAGAAATTAATGTCATGTTTAAGGTGAGCAGAATAAGGTGACTTTGTTTGTTTGTAATTTAAAAATTATTTTCTCAAATTCCTTTTTCAGAATTGGAAAAGTAATTTTATTTCGTGTTTAATGAAATTGAATAACTGTGAAAAATTATTACTGTTATAAACTGTTTCCAAATGGATTTGGGAACAAGTGCAACTCTGCACTAGAGCTGCTGCCATCTTATGCTTGTTAAGTATATCACGGCTCCAGGTAGTGCCTTTCACCCAGACTGTGATGTAAATGGTACACCTTAGAGATATGCAGAGTAAAATTGCAAAACTATGAACTGGCACTGTTTTTGAAAACATGTAACTTACCTGTGGGAATCTGTTACCAATCAGAGCTTCCAGGTGCATAGCAAAGGGACAGCAGTAAAGAATCTTCCTGCCAGTGCAGGAGACTTAAGAGACATGGTTTGATCCCTGGGTCAGGAAGATCTCCTAGAGAAGGAAATGGCAACCCACTCAGTATTCTTGCCTGGAAAATTCAATGGACAGAAGAGCCTGGCAGGCTACAGTCCATTGGATCACAAAGAGTCAGACACAACTGAGCATGCACACACATGCATTAGCAATCAAAGTTTTCTTTGTTGCAATCACAGTTAGTATTATTTTTAGGAAAGAATGTAGAGATTTAGTTAATTCAGTGAGTTTGATTAGTCAACCACCTTGATATATATAGCAAGTTCCCATATACTCAGATCTGGTTTTGGACTCCATTTTATTTTACTGATGTCTTTGCCTTACCCTGAAACAGTCTCATCTTTTTGAATACAGTAATTCTGTATGTTGTAATTTTTTTAAGGCAAATTACCTCTTTTTTTTTTCCCCATAATTTTCTTGGCTCATCTCAAAAATGTATTTATCATTATGTATTTTAAACTTATTTTATCCAATTTAAGAAGAAAATGAAAACTTGATGTAATTCCAGTGGAATTCGTTTTTGGAGAGCTAACTTTTTTTTAAAGTAAACTGATCATTGTAGATTCATAGTTCACTTTAAGAAATTACACAGAAATCCTGTGTACCCTCTACACAATGATATTATCTTGTACAATATTGCATTTAGGATGTTGACATCGATACAGTCAAGATATGAAATATTTTGATCATCAAAAAGATCCCCCATATTGCCCCTTGAAAAAATTGAATATAATACTCATACTGTAAAACCTAGTCTATTAAAGTGTACAGATCAGGAAACTGAGACGTAAAGAGATTAAGTAACTTTCTCTTGGATGCTGCAGAAGAATAAAAACATGGTTCAGTTCATTTATTCTTTACTCTTTATTCCCTTCTCCCCATTCCTCCCCCCTTTTTTAGTCTATTAAGGCTTTTGGAAATGTACAAGTTTCATTTTGCTTCCTTGATTTCAAGGTTGGTGAAGATCTTCGGCAAGATATGTTAGCTTTACAAATGATAAAGATTATGGACAAGATCTGGCTTAAAGAAGGACTAGATCTGAGGATGGTAATTTTCAAATGTCTCTCAACTGGCAGAGATCGAGGTAAATCTGTTAGATGTAGTCTTTTTTTTTTTCCCTTGGATAATGCTCAGAGTGTTCATGCTCTAATAGTCCTGATGCTGGTCTGTGATCTCAACCATATCACTTTGCTTTCTCAGGTTAGAATGTATAGACTTTATCTTATCAAAAGGTAATCAGGTCAGAGACTTCCCCCATGGTCCAGTGATAAGACTCTGCCTTTCTTCTACAGGGGGCACAGGTTCAATCCCTGGTCAGAATAATTCCTCAAAAAAGGGGCAATCAAGTCAATTTAAGAATTCTTGCTGATATTCTATAATAACTCAATGAGTAGCCCTAATCTTGCAAGACAGTATGTCTTATAAAATGGAAGTCACTTTATCAAGAGAGATTCCTCAACATGAGTCTGTCATTTGCTTGGATTAGTTTTTCTGTCACCAAACTTATTTCATATAGTTGAACTCCTCTCTTATGGAATTCTGTGTAATTTTGTAGGCAGTGAACTTCCTCCTGTTTATGTTGTTTCAAGTTCCCTTAGAGAATAATTGTACTTTGTATCATTATGAACTTTTATCCACTGTTTTGTACATAGTAGTTTGTATGTGTGTGTGTTTGATAAAGAAATTAGAAATTTGTATGTATATTAAAATTTTGATTAATCATACTCATAAAATCGGGATGCAGATATTTATTGAAAAAGGATGTCACTGTGAACTATAAATCAAATGATGTAATTAAGCAACATAAAAGATTCAAATGAATTCACTCTGCCATGTGTGACTAGACTACTGGGATTATAACCTGGCCCTGAATGCTTTCTTTTGAATGCCTTCTTTTGGAATGGCCTGGAGGCCTTAGCCTAGTCCTTTCTTCAAAGCAGGTCTCTGTATCTGTATCTTTTATTCTGTATACACATATAGTAAAATATCCATATAGCCTGTAATAGAATAAACTGGAATCTAAATCTTAGTTTTCACCCACACCTCCTTGGCACCCTGGCCCCAAAATATAACCATTTACATAGGTTTCTGAGACTACTTTAAAAAAAATTTTTTTTTTTTGCCATATCACACAGCATGCAGGAATCTTAGTTCCCTGACTAGGGACTGAACTTGTGACGCCAGCAGTGAAACTCTGAGTCCTAACTGGACCACCAGGGAATTCTCTTTCTGAGACTATTTTGTGTATGTTCCAACATGCATAATAGTCTTTCTTTTAAACACAAAAGGTAAGTTCTCTATGTGGATTTGTGTTTAAAGACATATATATTTTTGAGATTTTTCTACATAAGTACAGCATTTACATTTCAGTAAGGAAGAGAAAACATGTACCTGAGACTCAGACATATCACAAAGACCATCTTAATCTGTTCTTCCCTTCGAAAGGGCTTCCTGTCCTCTGAAACACTCTTACATTGCCCAGATACATGCTATAGAGAAGGTTCTTTTGTTTTTTTTTTTTTTTTTTTGAGAAGGTTCTTTTGTGCTGAAATGGGACAGCATGTATCTTATAAGTAGCTTTATTAGTGGAATAAGTTTTACCTAGTTTGTAATTAAAATTGTTACTCTCTGTGGGGGTAGCACATGGATATATGGATATAAAGTCTCAAACAGTCAAATTCAGTTTTATATCTTGGGTACTTCTGAAAATAAAATTGAGTTTTATATCGATAATTTTGATTGTTCACACTTTGTAGTATGGGCTGCCAGAGTTGATTTTTTAAAAATGATTATTCTTAACTGGTATCTTATGTCAAACATCAAAAGCTGTGCATTTGCAGGGACACATTTTCACATGTCTTAATATTTTGTTGCTGAAGGCATGGTGGAGCTAGTTCCTGCCTCAGATACCCTCAGGAAAATCCAAGTGGAATATGGTGTGACGGGATCCTTTAAAGATAAACCGCTTGCTGAGTGGCTGAGGAAATACAATCCTTCTGAGGAGGAATATGAAAAGGTAATTAACTAGTCTCCATATTCTCAACTGCTTTCATTTTCCAGCTCTTGTGACTAGTCATTCAGTTTTAAGTTGTGAAAACAGCATTTTTCTCCAAGTAAAGAAAAAAATAAAAAACAGAATGCTTTTAATGGCAAGGATCTGAGTGAAACCAATGCTAAATTATAAAAAAAGAAAAGAAATTCCAAACATATATTTAGAGGCCAGCAAAACCAGAGGTATTTTTATAATCCAGACTGTTGTATTTCATGAAAATACGATAATAGAAGATTGTGAAGAAGAAGTAGAAAAAGATTCAGCTCTCTGAGCTTAAATTCAGGTCCCAAGTCACTCACGAACTATAAGAATCCATTGACTTAACCTCGTGTGCTTCAATGATCTTTGCTATAAAACAGTATAGTATATATTATGACTGTAAAAAATAATGTATAAGATAATTGTGAGAATTAAGTGAATTAATATATGTAAAGCACTACATAAAATCAATTCTATAATTGATATTCTTCCTGTAGGAGGCATCAAGTTTTTGTTTAGTACACTTTTGAATTATATAATAGGAAAGGGAAATCTCTTAGCACATAAGGCTTCTAACAATCCTAAATTGGTCTAAGGAAGACTCAAGAACACTTTCAGTGGTGATACAGATCTCAGTTTTAATGAGATCCTAGTTTATGTCAAATCAGTAATATATTACATTTGCAGATAGATATGTACAAATGCTACCTCTTGACCCTATGAAAGTAAAGTACAGAAATCTTGTCCTCTGTTGGTCTTTACACTATTTAAGAGCTCTCTCTTGTAGTTTGGGACAAGAAGCCAGTGTTTATTTATAGTAATACTAGCTCTGTGATTCTGGATAAGTTGACACAAAATAATCGTCAAGTTGTTGTTGTTCAATCGCTAAGTCATGTCCGACTCTTTGCGACTCTGTGGACTGCAGCATGCTAGACTCCCCTGTCCATATTTTAAGTGGATTTTATGCACTTGGCTCTTATGTGCTTTTCTTAGTAAGAGGGACTAAAACACAGTGGAATCTCATTGCCTGGGTTTAAATCTTGACTCTGCCACTTAACAGTGATGTAATCCTGGGCAGATAATCTCTGTTTTCTTCAGTTTCCCTTATGTGTAAAATGGCAATATTAGTAGTATATACATCACTATTGTAAAATTTTAAATGAATTTAATATGTACATATACACACATACACACAGTTTATATGCATGTTTGTGTGTATATGTCATATTGAATTTATTTAAAATCTTATAACAAAAGAATGATGTAAATACTATTTACACTAATGTAAATAGTATGTGTGTGTAGTAGAGAGAGACTAGTGCAATGCCTGGTTTGTGATAAGTGCTATGTAAACATGTGCTTTTATCATCATTATCACCACTAATAATTTCTATGGAGTTATGGAATGAAATTAATCCCATGAGCATGTAGTGCCTTATGATTTTCACTCAGAAATGTGGTGTCTTGAGAATAAATGCATGTACTTTTAACTCAACATTAATAAAACTAAGATCATGATATCTGGTCCCATCACTTCATGGCAAATAGAAGGGAAAAAAGCAAAAGCAGTGACAGATTTTATTTTCTTGGGCTCCTCACTTGGATAGTGATTATAGCCAGCAAATTAAAAGATGCTTGCTCCTTGGAAGGAAAGCTATGACAAACCTTGGCAGCATACTAAAAAGCTTTTTAATCACTTTTAATCACATCACTTTTCCCACCAATGTTCATATACTCAAAGCTACGGTTTTTCCAGTAACCATGTATAGATTTGAGAGTTGGACTACAAAGAAGTCTGAGTGCCAAAGAATTGATTCTTTCAAATTGTGAAGCTAGAGAAGATTCTTGAGAGTCCCTTGGACTGCACAGAGATCAAACCAGTCAATCCTAAAATAAATCAATCCTGAATATTCATTGGAAGGGCTGATGCTGAAGCTGAAGCTGCAGTACTTTGGCCACCTGATGTGAAGAGCCAACTCACTGGAAAAGACTCTGATGCTGGGAAAGACTGGAGGCAAAAGGAGAAGGGGGCAGCAGAGGATGCAATGGTTAGATTAATATCACTGACTCAATGGATAGGAATTTTAGCAAACTCTGGGAGATAGTGGAGGACAGAGGAGTGGGACGTGCTGCATTCTGTGAGGTCGCAAAGTGAGTGAACAACAACATGTGCTTTATGTTAAAATATGCATTGTATATAATTGTATGCTTCTATGTGATATTATATTATTAATTTAATCCCTAGGACAGGCAGGGCTAAAGTGAAGGTTCTTCCAGCCTTGAGAAACTTGATGATGACGCATAGTCACTTAATGGACGACAAAGCCACTCATTATATTATTAGATGTTTAAAGATATAAGCTTACTTTCTTTACACATGCCATTCCTACAAGCCAAAAAAGGGAAAAAAAATATTCCTTTATTTAGATTAATCTTTGTCCCACTGTTAAACAGCTTGTGGTAAGGAGCAGAGCCTGTAAAGAGCAGGGTTCCACAAACATGATGCTTAAAAGATGTTCAAAGGCACATTATACCCTAAGTAGAGACTAGCAGAATCTCTACCTGCTGTGAAACAAATGCTAGACAGAAGGGGCAATAACTCTTAGAAGGGTGTTAACTTTTGAAAAACTGGTATCTGTTACCATAACCCAGTTTACAAACTATTGAGAAAGTAGAATAGAATTGTGTTTTCAGTGAGTGATAAATTACTTTAATCTTTGTAACCCTGCCTCCTTTAAAAATAATCTTTTTCCTAAGATAATTTCATTTTCCCTTTATTTTTCCTTCCTAAGATAATTTTATCTTTCCTAAGATAATTTATCTTTATTACAGGCTTCTGAGAATTTTATCTATTCTTGTGCTGGATGCTGTGTAGCCACCTATGTTTTAGGCATCTGTGATCGACACAATGACAATATAATGCTTCGAAGCACAGGACACATGTTTCATATTGACTTTGGAAAGTTTTTGGGCCACGCCCAGATGTTTGGTAGCTTCAAAAGGTACTACTATTGTTATTATTGCTAAAGAAAATAGAGGCACTTCCTATTTCACAAATTAATATCCCAAACTATTATCATATAAAATAAGCTACAAGAATATATTGTACAACATACAAAATATACCCAATATTTTATAATTATAAATGGAGAATCTTTAAAAATTGTGAATCACTTTATTCTATACATGTAACATAATATTTTATATCAACTAAACTTCAGTTTAAAAAAAATTTTCTTGTTCTTTGCCTTGTTGCTCCCTTTTAACATAACTAGGGATGAAAAAGGCTTTAAAAAATGAGTTTACCATGTAATAGAGAAGAATGTATATGTGTGTGTATACATATATCACAAAGGTATGAATTGAATGAAATGAATTAAGGTGTATTTTGTCTTATCTAGTTAGGGTACCTATTAGAAATGTTCCCAATTGTATAATGGCAACAAATAGAAAAGTTTTCTCTATATTCATTTGTATGTACTGTTTGATCTCTGGTTACGTGTAACAGACTGATAATCACCTTGGAAAATATCATATATAAATTCTGCCCAAATAATGAGATTATATGATGGCTTTCCTTGAAATGTGAATTTTTTAGAATTATGTAAATTCAGAATTTCCTGATATTAAGTAACCCAGTTAGAAATTGCTATGGCTCAGGTAGCTTTAGTTCAATAACCATGTACTAGCAGTAGCACTTATTTGCATATCTTCTGTAAATAATGCTTTGTATATACTTTCTTTTCTTTTTTTTTGTACTTTTAAAATAGGGATCGGGCTCCTTTTGTGCTGACCTCTGACATGGCATATGTCATTAATGGGGGTGAAAAGCCCACAATTCGTTTCCAATTGTTTGTGGACCTCTGCTGTCAAGCCTACAACTTGATAAGAAAGCAAACAAACCTCTTTCTTAACCTCCTTTCACTGGTAACTCTGTTATTTACAAGCATTTAATTAATTTAATATTAATTCTTCTGTTTCAGTATCTAAAGATAGATATGTGATTTTTGGAATAAAATTTATTCTGGTTTTAAATGTCAGGTATATTATTACTGAAATATTTTAAAATGTTGCCATGTGAAATCTGCCAGACACCATTTATATGTCCATGCAATAAAAAAAGGACCCTCAAGTGGATACCCTGGGGATAAGCAGTAATTAAGTATCTGAAAGGGACCCTGCAAGTGTCATATGGGATGCTGGTGAATATTTTTTGTCTTTATCTGTATATGTTCAAGATTTTGGATATTCATTAAGCTGTGCTCTTAAGATTTCTGTGTTTTTTTTTGGATGTATATTGAGAATAAGCCAAAAAAACTCCTATGATTATGTGACTGAAATTGATATAGAAATGGAAGACTACACAGGTTGGATTTCACAGTTTTTATTCCATAGACTGTGACTTCCAACAGTTGACCTCCTTGGCCAAGATTTTTCTTATTTCTGAGAGATTTAGGTACCTAAAATACTAACAAACTCCTCAAAACTCGAATGAGTCATTTATTTGCTTTTTTTCTGATTACTTGGTCAGTTTTTAGGGAGGGGTGCGGAACAGACTTGTAAAAAATTTGAGTCACAAGCCCTTTTTCCTTTCTATAGATGATTCCTTCAGGGTTACCAGAACTTACAAGTATTCAGGATTTGAAATATGTTAGAGATGCACTTCAGCCCCAAACTACAGATGCAGAAGCTACAATTTTCTTTACTAGGTAAGGTATATTTAAGTATATTAGAGAAGACACACCCTGTTTAGCTTTGATTTGTTTTCCTTAGTTTAAACAAATGATATATATCAAAATTCTGACTTAACAAGAAAAAATTGTGATTCACAGTATTAGCAAATAGTAGATTTATCAAAAGTTTGTTTCAAAAGTTTATTTACTGAATAAATGTGAAGGATTGGCAATAGCACTTTAAAAAATACATTTGTTTTAGAAATTGCCTGGCGGTCCCGTGGTTAGGACTCAGTGAGTCACCCAGTGGTGACCTGGGTTCAATCGCTATTCAAGGAACTAAGATTTTGCAAGACATACAGTGTGTCCCCCCCCAAATTATTTATCTCAAAATATGATCTTATATTTAGAATATATATGATTTTAATTCTAAACATTCCATTTATGAACAGTTTTTGCAAAACATTTTCTACAGTGCCAGATAAAAGGGTTTTTCCTAAAATGATATCTGTACCACTATGTCTTTTAGGATTCTGCCATAACAGTTTTCATGGATACCGTAAATGCTTAAAATGGTGAACTCTGGGACACTGCTGTTAAATTGTTAATGCGTGATGTAGGGCTTGGACACATATTCCAGTGACTGGCATTTGAACTTGTCATTATTACTTTTAAAGAAAATCTTCCTATAGGCAAATATGTTCTACAAGTCTGGTGACAGGTTGGTCACAGATTTGTGGTACCACCTCATTAGATGCCACAGAGGGAGGAAGGAGCACGTAGGCTCATGTTCTTTTCTTTCCTTTTTATCTTGCCTTATTCCTCTCAGTGGAGAAGTAGTAGAATACACTGGGCTGGACTTTCCTAGTCTCATGAGTCTGGGCTGAGTTGAATTGAAGGAAGCTGACTTTTATATAACCCTCCAGACTAATGCTGATAATTTAGATATTGATGAGGTTTGATTTGTTCATTGAGACTTGTTGGCTCCCCTGGGCCAAACTGTAAAGCAGACATGTAAGTTTAGTCAGTTGGCCTGCCATACCAATATACCATATACCATAGACAGGGGACTTAAACAAAGGAAATGAATCTTCTCATCGTTCTGGAGTCAGGGAATTCCAAGATCAAGGTGCTAGCCAGTTTGCTTCCTGCTGAGGATTCAAACTTGAATACGACTGACTGCCTTCTCACTGTTTCCTCGCATGAAGGAGGGAGAAGAGAAAGGAGGAAGAAAGTCATTATAATAAGGACACTGTCTCCATAAAGGCCCCATGGAGTTGGGGCTTTAGCATATGAATTTTGGAGGACACAAACATTCAGTCCATAACAAGGACAAATTCTTGTGTGTGAGTTTCCCTTTCACAAGAGAGTTTCTTTTGACAGTTTCCTCTTTGTGTATTCCTTTATTCTGTTTTCCTTTGCTTGTTTAAAATGATTTATTCAAGCCTACCTTCCAAATTATCCCCACCAAACTCTGCATCTTGTCAAAACTTCTTTTTCCAACTGAGAGAAATGATAACTTTCTGAAGAAGGAATAAGATAACAGATTCTACTAGTCGGACTATTTGATAGAATGGGGTTTTGGAATTTTGGATTACTTTGTTGCTTCCTTGTATGTCTGTTTAGTTACTGCTTTCCATATTTATTAAAGTGAATAAAATGAACTATCTTTTGGCATTATACCAACCATCTTCTATCCCTAATAGCTTTTAAAATTAGTATTGGACCCCACAGAGCTTAAAAATCCAAGCATCATTTCTTAGAGACAGTGGGATGGGATGGAACTTTCCTGTGCTAAAATATTTCTGTTGGGGTGAGATATATTGTAACAGGTTTTTGGCCTGTGGGGCAAAGGGAATCCTGACAAAGTGAGACTCTACTTACTATTTTTTAAAGGAATGGAATTGTTTATTTTAAATAAATGAGAATGTTTTCTCAGTGTGTTAACACATTTTATTTTGTAGACTGATTGAATCAAGTTTGGGAAGCATTGCCACAAAGTTTAACTTCTTCATTCATAACCTTGCTCAGTTGCGTTTTTCTGGTCTTCCTTCCAATGATGAGCCGATCCTTTCATTTTCACCCAAAACATACTCCTTTAGACAAGATGGTCGAATCAAAGAAGTTTCTGTTTTCACTTACCATAAGAAATACAACCCAGATAAACATTACGTAAGTTTGTTTGGTATCAGTAGAGACTCATGCATGCAGTCTCGTTCTCTCCTACTTCCTTCACTGACTCTGCTAAAGTTCAAGCATATGTTCTTTTCATACTTCTTTCTTCCATGGATGGTCCAAAACCCCTAAATGTACTTGGAGCATCCCTAAACTGTTTTTCGGTGTTTATTTCTTGGTAAATTTGCTCCAAAGCTGTGAGGGACCAACGTTACTCTTCTTTTCAGAGACAAGACTGAAAGGGTGATGCTATTTTACTTTTCTCCTTAGGTTCAATTTGTTCTTAATTTCAAAGGTAAAGCTTGCTCAGTGTAACAAACTCAACCAAT
The DNA here is from genome assembly GCA_006408695.1 of Aepyceros melampus. Lineage (NCBI taxonomy): Eukaryota > Metazoa > Chordata > Mammalia > Artiodactyla > Bovidae > Aepyceros > Aepyceros melampus. The sequence continues at coordinate 167,744 of SJXQ01004163.1, read as the reverse complement.
ATAGAAGTATATAAATTAAAAATCTAAGTTCTCATTCCACTCTCTAGGAGCAAAGTAGTATAAAATATGCACATAAAGTTTGTTTTTTGAACAAAACAGAATCTTTCAGTGTGCTTTTTTCCCCCTTCAATAGTATAATATTACTATCTTTTTGCTATTATTTTTGTGCTAATATTTTTGCTGGATAATATTTTACAGTATTGTCAGCCTTTAAATTTTTGACAAATTGATAGAGTTTAGAAAGTGACTTCACTAGTATTTGATTTTTAGCTGTTACTAGTAAAGTTTTATATGTTCACAGAATATTTTAGGACACCATTTAATTGAATAATTCATTGTTTCCTCCAATGATTTATAATACCTTCTTTAAATATACTGAGTTTATATCCTTGAATTTATTTCTGGTCATCTGTAGATATAAATGACTCTGTGCACCAGTATTTTACTCTGTAAAGTATGTTATAATGCAGTTTAAATATCCAGTAAAACAGGTTTTCCCCATCTCCTTGTCACACTATGTTTTGCCTTCTCCTTTGCTCTCCTTAATGAATTTACTTACTAATATTTTCATTGAAAATGCACTGCACTTATAAGTTTGGAAAGTACATTTATTTAATCCAAAAAATGGAATGCCTTTAACGTTCCAATTCTTATTTATCTTAGACAATAGTTAAAGATACTCTTAGAAGGTAATTAAATACGTTGATTTTTATATTTGTTGTTTCCTATTGTGACATACATATTACAAAGTGAAGAGCCCTTGGTACATATAATGATCAAGCTGACAATTTTTTATCAAGAAAGGTTATATTATAAATTTAACATGTTTGGGATGTGACTTCCTTTCAGATTTATGTAGTCCGAATTTTGAGGGATGGGCAGCTTGAGCCATCATTTGTGTTCCGAACATTTGATGAGTTTCAGGAACTTCACAATAAGCTCAGTATTATTTTTCCTCTTTGGAAGTTACCAGGGTATGTTCTCATTCTTGTTCATTAATGTTGTTTTAATAGGAAACAGTTTCTTTATTACCAAGTACAGGTCAAAAGCTTTGTGTTAAGTTAGTGTGAAATGGACTATGTGTGACTATGGACTGTGTGTGACTAATTTTCCTTGGTATCCTAAGAGCCTAATACGTACTAGACATAAATAAGGAACTAAGTTTTTCTTGAATGAATAAATGATCACGATCTTAAAATATGGGATTTTCTAGCTTTCTAAATCACTGCAGGAATAATTATTGTGGTCATATTGAACTTCTCTGAAAAATAAGAAATTGAGCACTGCAGTAATCAAAATGATAGTGTTTAGGTTTGTTTTTGATGCCCTTTGGAAACCTTCAGTTTTTAATGTAGGTAATGACCAGTTAATTCCTGTGTTGAATTGCTCACATTCTTCTCAGACTAGATTTCAAAAATAAGGAGGCAAAAAAGTGAGTATGAGTTTATTTCCATAATAAACTCTCATTTTTCTGTTGCCACCAAAATTAGCAGTTAAGATGATTTGAGCTCTGTGGCATTTTACTGGTATCTACAATAGCTGTGATTATTGAATAATGGTTGTTTTGGAGGATAAGATCTGCATATTTGTGAATGGTTAATCTTGAGAAGAAATAAGTAGGAAATAAGTAATAAATATAGTGTATTAACAAAACAATGTTCCTTTTGTACCAAGGTCATAAAAGGATGGTATATATACTTGAACAGTTTCATCTCCAGTACTTAGAAAAGAAATTTAAAAAATTACAGTGAATTAAGGCTCCACTTTCTATTTCAGTGTATAAAAGAGTATTTTTGAGTATTGATTCTATAAATACTCCCAAATGAAATTACTTAAATCTCACTTCTTTTTGTCTTTCTTTTGTAGCTTTCCTAATAGAATGGTTCTAGGGAGAACACACGTAAAAGATGTAGCAGCCAAGAGAAAAATTGAATTAAACAATTATTTACAGAGTTTGATGAGTGCTTCAGTGGATGTAGCAGAGGTGACTATCCTAACTGAAAAATAATAACATACCTTTTTGTGTGCTGCATATTTAAATTAATGAATCTTTCTTCTCTTCCACTTTAGTGTGATCTTGTTTGTACATTTTTCCACCCTTTACTGCGTGATGAGAAAGCTGAAGGAATAGCTAGGTCTGCTGGTGAGATTATTTTTTTCTTTATTGATTATTCATGGCTCCCCTATGACCTGCAAGCCTGTAACTTCTCTGTGGATGTGGTGGAGGGACAGTGGGGTTACTGTCTGTAACCAGTGAGAATGAGATTTTCTCCAACATGTGAGGATCCTGGAATTAAAGCAAAACTTTTGTTGCAGCTTGAACCACTGCAAGCAATATCACATAAAAATGAACATCTTTGTATTTTCAGATGCAGGTTCCTTCAGTCCTGCTCAAGGCCAAATAGGAGGAGCAGTGAAATTATCTGTCTCTTACCGAAATGGTACTCTTTTCATCATGGTGATGCACATCAAAGATCTTGTGAGTGATTACAAATAATGATGATTGTAGAGGAAACCTATTCTGTGGTAGGAAGCAGTACTGTTAAGGGAATGCGTTTCTTTACAGGTTACTGAGGATGGAGCTGACCCAAACCCATATGTCAAAACATACCTACTTCCAGATACCCACAAAACGTCCAAACGTAAAACCAAAATTTCACGAAAAACTAGGAATCCAACATTCAATGAAATGGTAAGTTAAAAATCTATTAAAATCTCCTAACTCTTAGTCAACTACTATTTGAGCATAAACACCACATTATTTATGTACATTAACATTGTATCCACATAAAAATATCCAGATAGGGATTTGAAAGCAAATAATACTGAATTTTCATCAAGGATGTAAATTTATGAAAACCATGGAATACCCTTTCGGTACTTTAAAAGCATATAAAATGTTTGGTGAAGATGATGCTGCTGCTGCTAAGTCGCTTCAGTTGTGTCCGACTCTGTGTGACCCCATAGACAGCAGCCCACCAGACTCCCCCATCCCTGGGATTCTCTAGGCAAGAATACTGGAGTGGGTTGCCATTTCCTTCTCTAATGCATGAAAGTGAAAAGTGAAAGTGAAGTCGCTCAGTCGTGTCTGACTCTTCGCGACCCCATGGACTGCAGCCTACCATGCTCCTCCGTCCATGGGATTTTCCAGGCAAGAGTACTGGAGTGGGGTGCCATTGCCTTCTCCATTGGTGAAGATAGTTGGTATTATTCTCACAAAGTAGTATTGTCTTTTTTTCTAGTTAGTGTTATATACTTTCATGAAACTGAAATGTGGTCAGTTTTTCAGTTTTCTTAGTCAGAGAGGACTTGGTTAAGGAAATAAGCCCAGAAGTTATGGTGAAGCCTTCTTGAAAAAAAATTTGTGCTGAATGCAGTGTTTGAAGGACAATAGCTTTACAACACTCCAGATTTGCTATAAACTGCATTTCTAGTTGGCAACTTTGCACTGAATGATGGATAATCAGAAATTATTACCTCGTATATAAAATCCAGAAAAAAGACAGTCTCCTTTTGGGAGATTGTAATCGCTCACTTTTCATAAAATTATTACAATTACTTTTTCCCAACTTGCTTCCTTCTACTCTTTTTCTTCCATTCTCTTCCTTCCATTTCTCTTTTAAAGAGGATCTACTAAATCATCTTAAAGCAAGCTGCTTTGTAATTTCCCTTCCCCATACCTCCATTTCAGAAAAACCATGTTTTTAATTTTTAGCCAATAGTAATTTTCTGCTTTGTGCATTTGAATGTCAGACACTGGGAGGAATGACAATACAATCCAAGACTCCTGAAATACAACATGTGCATCTAAAGTATGAGACAAATTCTACTAGATTTGTTATGATCAGTGTTATAAATTGAAGTCACTCTAATAATTAATCTTTCTTATGTTTTTACATAAAATAATCCTAAAAAACAGACAAATAATTTGTAATCTGCTGTTTCTTTTTGTCTTTGCTATAGCTTGTGTACAGTGGATATAGCAAAGAATCCCTAAGACAGAGAGAACTTCAGCTAAGTGTGCTAAGTGCAGAATCTCTGCGGGAAAACTTTTTCTTGGGTGGAATAACCCTGCCGTTAAAAGATTTCAACTTGAGCAAAGAGACGGTTAAATGGTACCAACTGACTGCAGCAACCTGTTTGTAAGTTAGTGAATTTCTGAGCTTTGGAAGCAAGAACAGTTATATAAATAAGTGTGCACACACATGTGAACTTTGTATATTTTTATACTTGGACAGAAATTATACAGTAAATGTACTTGCTGCATTTCAACACATCTGGTGGACCAACAGTCACTTAACTAACTTTTAGGAATTTGTTGACATCATTGCTATTTTAAAGTCATTGATAGAATGCTGTAAATCTTAAACTTAATATATAATAAGTCCTAAAAAAGACTTTGAGTTGGTGAAGGAGTTAATCCTTTCTTGAGTAACTGAGTAATAGCTTTAGTGTGGTCTGAGACTATTTTGTCAGTTCAGCCATCCATTTTGTATTGTTTCTTACACAGACACAGCAGGTTTGTTTTCCTGTTTTGCGCCTTTGACAGCCTTTGCCACTGTGTATGTTCATAAACACCAAAGGGGAGGAAAGATGCAGGATGTTATCATAAAATGCAGCTGCTATTCATAGGGCTGAAAAGCAAAGCACAAATAATAAATAGCTAAGAACTACTAAGTAGTTTATAGAGTAGGGAAAATAACACTGCTTTTTATTATTCATGTCTTTCAAGCCTTTTTCAGAATAAGTGCCAGTCACTGAAGTTGTAAATAATGGTGCCTTAACTTCATATGCTTCTCTGGTACTTCATTCTGAGTTTTTTCCTGACTTGATAAATAATTCAGTAGTTTTCACTCACTTTTTACTAAAATAAGTTATGTACACTTACTAATTTTTTCCCACAGATAGATAATTTTCTATACTTAAGATGTATAACTTATTTAAACATCAGCCATTTGATACATGTTTTTATTGCCCAGTAACTGAATGAGATTTATCAACATAACTGTACACTAAATTCTATCATTCCATTATAATCCTACTTTTATTCCCAGGAGTGTGAACTGAAATTGGTAATTTCACCCCTATGTATCAATACTCCACTCTCTCATTAAACAAGAGAAAATGTGTGCACCCCGGTGTCCATTCCTGTTCTGTAGAAGAACTCCACAAGTAGGGCAGACTCTTCACAAGAGGCCCAGGACAAGAACTCCAGGGTCCAAACTAAATTTTAATGTATACCTTCATGGCACAGTTTGTCTGATTTACTCAACATATGTAAACATTTTACATTCACATGAATTACTTTCCTTAATATAATATTTAGAATCATTAGGGACATGATTGAAATCATTCTATAGTAACTATTAGAATAGGGTTCATTTTTATTAGTTATTCATTCAACTTCACACATAAATTGTTTAGTTTGGATAAAAAGGTATATATAATATAATTCTCATGGCTAGAATAGGAATTCAGACACTTTTAAGTAGTAAGAGATTGTAGCAATCTAGTTGCTGTGAGATAACTGATAAAATATGCAATGAAAAATACCAAGAAAGGAAGGACAATCTCTGATTCAGTTGCCCAGAACAGAATTTTTATAAACTGTGCAGATACTTAAAGTAAATGATGATACCTGCAGAGCAGACATAGAAGAGTTGAGATGTATCAACAGGGACAGGTTAAAAAGTGGGACAGGTTAAAAAGAAAACTTGAATTTTTGGTGCCTAACACTAATGGTCCATTTGTAGGATACCCCATATATGAATGTCTTTTTTTATATTAAAATGTCTTGTCTATTTAATAAGTTAATTAAAATGCAGATCAGAACACCACCATTTATTTGCTTTTTCCATATACAGTTAACATTTCCTTAAAGTGTGTAAGTAGCTTTGCAAATGTAAAAAAGTACTAGATATTTTCACTTGTTTTTAAGACCTAATTCCATTCCATGAATTGTCACTTAGCCACTGTTTTTTTTTTTTTAAAGTACTGTCTTGGTAAAAGGTCACTGTTACTTGGACTCAGTGTATACTTCCTATTTGCAGTCTTGTTATGGCAGTGTCTTTTACAAATAGTAGAGCTAGAGAATGGGATGTCACTTTTCAATTATAAGAAATATGGATTCTTATCCAAAAGCGTATATTATATACTCTGTACAGTTAACTAGAGTTCAAACAAGTGGTAATGTTTCTCTTAATTTAACTCATTATGTGCCTTCTTTGGTCATTAAAAAACACATATATTAAATGTATTTTAAATGTAAGTTATTTCTTTGTGAATGCTAATCGTCAGCCCTTACCAAAAATTAAATTGACAGAGGCGCCTCTTTGCACTACTTACTATCAATAAACTTTAAATTGGTTGTTTTTTGAAACATTTTTTTAAACTTGCATTAAAGTAAATCTGAAACAAATGTTTAAACAAACTAGCTAAGACACTAATTTTTATGTATAATCACAATGTTTCACACCTATCTTTATTGAGTAAAAATAGTTATGCTACATGTAAGACTGTGTGTAAAGAATAATGGAGCTAAAAATACATTTTGTAATGATCATAGTATAACTGAAGCAGAATTTTTTCCCCTTGCAGTGTTTTGGAATTTGAAAATAATGGTTTCTCAAAGAACCTATTATTTTCTGTACTGAGGAATCCAAGACTTGCACTGATGTTTTTATTACTGCCTTTATAAGAATCTATAGGTATCTCAATGTTAAGGCATGTATGATCTTTGATAAAATATTCTTTTATCTTTTCAAATTAATGTATGAAACTTTCAATATTTTGCCTTAAATTGATTGACTGTTTTTTCTATGATTCACGTGGCATTTAAAAAAGAAAACATTCAATTTGATACTTAAGATGACAAATGGATAAAGCCCACTACCATAGTCCATGGATTTACTTACATGCTGTTTGACTAGCAATGCAAATAGGAATATATATGGCAATTAGTCTCATCTATAAGAACCAAATAATTTAATTATATTAAGGTAGTGAATAAAGATGTATAATATTTTTATTAATACCTTAAATATATTCAGTGGATTGAATGTGACTTCATAACTGTACTATGATTGTATTAAAATATTTCTGGAACAAAGGAACTGTGCTGTCATTTTCTTCATCAATATGTTAACACTTTTGGTTTCAAACTTTGATAATGAGCTCACTGTTGCTCTCTTTGCATCTCATCCAGGAGTTTATTAGGTTCAGGTAATCCTGAATTTACGAACTGGCCTGTGATTTGCCCTTAAAAGTGTCCAGCGAGTATCTGACATTTAAGTGTGGTTCTTGGAAGGTCTGGATTGCCACTTTGTTAGTGTTCCATCACCATTTCATTGAAATGAAATGCTTCTATTAGTATGGTCCCTGCCTTTGGTAGTTTATTTAAATACTAAAGAGTATGTGACAGCCATGCTGTAGACCTATCTTCAGAACAGAGAATGTAGTTCTTAATACCATACCTCCATCCTGGAATGATACCAGTGAGGTTGAGGTTCTCTAATTCTAGAGGTCACATGTAAAAGAGCCAGAGACTATGAAAGAGCAGTAACTTAATTACAGCCAGTTTATTTTTTGAAACACTTTATCATGCAAATTTTAGACATACAAAGTTAGACAACAGTTTAATGAACTCCATGAATGAATCCCATCACATGCCTCTAACAGTTACTACCTTAGGGATAATTTTGTCTGGTCTGTATTAATGAATAGATACCTTTTTATATTTTTCTCTTTAGGATTCTTAAATATATAGATCACTAACTTTCTTCAGTTCTGAATAACTTATTATGAATTCTTTTCCAATTCACTACTTCTCTCAACTGTTTAACCCCCATCCACTGAGATTTTAATTATTTAAAATTAAATTTAAAAAATATAAAATTAAATTATATTTTGGTTATTATATTTTTCAATCTGTTTGGGTTTCTTTTTGTTTGAATCACAAACCAAAAGACAAAGGACTTCCAGGATCAATGAGGAAAGAGTAGTATTTTTTTTTTTTCCAACAAATAGAGTGAGGACAAGATAACCATGTAAGTAAAGTCACTCAGTCGTATCCGACTCTTTGTGACCTCATGGACTGCAGCCCACCAGGCTCCTCAGTCCATGAGATTCTCCAAGCAAGAATACTGGAGTGGGTTGCCATTTCCTTCTCCAGGGGATCTTCCCGACCCAGGGATCGAACCCGGGTCTCCTGCATTGGAGGCAGATGCTTTAACCTCTGAGCCACCAGGGAAGCCCAGATAACCATGTACAAAAAAAATAAAGTAGGACTCTTAGAACATAAAATTTAATTCAAAGTGGATCAGAAACTTAAACATATCTGAAGTTAAAAATCCTGGAAGAAAACACAGGTGTACATCTTTGTAGCCTAGAATTAGGTTTTCTTAAAGTATGTCACAAAAAAAGGACAGGCAACAAAAAAAAACAGATAAATTTGGAAGTAAAAGGACAACTCACAGAGTGGGAGAGAGTATTCACAGATCATGTATCTGATAAGGACGTGGCATCCTGAATACATAAAGCACTCTTAAAATTCAAGAGAAAGCAAAGAATTTTTGAATAGACAATTCTTTGGCCAAATATCACAGGAAGAGATGCTCCAGTCAGTTGGGCTTCCCTGGTGGCTCAGATGGTAAAGAATCCATCTGCAATGTAGGAGGCCTGGGTTTGATCCCTGGGTTGGGAAGATCCCCTGGAGAAGGGAATGGGAACCCACTCCAGTATTCTTGTCTGGGAAATTCCATGAACAAAGGAGCCTGGCGGGCTATAGTCCATGGGGTTGCAAAGAGCCAGACATGACTGAGTAACTAACTTTCACTTCATCTCAGTCTCTAGGGAAATAACAAAACAGGCATGTGAAAAAATGCTCAACATCACTAATAGTTCAGTTCAGTCGAGTCTGACTTTTTGCAACCCCACGAACCGCAGCACACCAGGCCTCCCTGTCCATCACCAGCTCCTGGAGTTCACCCAAACTCATGTGCATCGAGTCGGTCATGCCATCCAACCATTTCATCCTCTGTTGTCCCCTTCTCCTCCAGCCCTCAATCTTTTCCAGCATCAGGGTCTTTTCAAATGAGTCAGCTCTTCACATGATGAGGCCAACTTATTGGAGTTTCAGCTTCGACATCAGTCCTTCCAATGAACACCCAGGAATGATCTCCTTTAGGATGGACTGGTTTGATCTCCTTGCAGTCCAAGGGACTCTCAAGAGTCTTCTCCAACACAACAGTTCAAAAGCATCAATTCTTCGGCGCTCAGCTTTCTTCACAGTCCAACTCTCACATCCATACATGACCACTGGAAAAACCATAGCCTTGACTAGATGGACCTTTGTTGACAAAGTAATGTCTCTGCTTTTTAATATGCTGTCTAGGCTGGTCATAACTTTCCCTCCAAGGAACAAGTGTCTTTTATGGCTGCAATCACTATCTGTAGTGATTTGGAGCCCCCAAAATAAAGTCAGCCACTGTTTCCCCATCTATTTGCCATGAAATGATGGGAACAGATGCCATGATTTTAGTTTTCTGAATGTTGAGGTGTAAACCAACTTTTTCACTCTCCTCTTTTACTTTCATCAAGAGGCTATTTAGTTCTTCTTCACTTTCTGTCATAAGGGTGGTGTCATCTACATATGTGAGGTTATTGATGTTTCTCCTGGCAATCTTGATTCCAGCTTGTGCTTCTTTCAGCCCAGTGTTTCTCACGATGTACTCTACATATAAGTTAAATAAGCGGGGTGACAATATACAGCCTTGATGTAATCCTTTTCCTATTTGGAACCAGTCTTTTCTATGTCTAGTTCTAACTGTTGCTTCCTGACCTGCATACAGTTTTCTCAAGAAGCAGGTCAGGTGGTCTGGTATTCCCATCTCTCTGAGAATTTTCCACAGTTTATTGTGATCCACACAGTCAAAGGCTTTGGCGTAGTCAATAAAGCAGAAATAGATGTTTTTCTGGAACTCTCTTGCTTTTTCGATGATTCAGCAGATGTTGGCAATTTGATCTCTGGTTCCTCTGCCTTTTCTAAAACCAGTTTGAACATGTGGAAGTTCACAGTTCACATATTGCTGAAGCATGGCTTGGAGAATTTTGAGCATTACTTTACCAGCGTGTGAGATGAGTGCAATTGTGTGGTAGTTTGAGCATTCTTTGCCATTGTCTTTCTTTGGGATTGGAATGAAAACTAATAATTAGAGAAATGAAAATCAAAACTACATTGAGGTTATCGCCTCACACTGGTCAGAATCAGTTCAGTCACTCAGTCATGTCTGAATCTGTGACTCCATGAATCGCAGCTTGCCAGGCCTCCCTGTCCATCACCAACTCCCAGAGTTTACCCAAACTCATGTCCATCGACTCGGTGATGCCATCCAGCCATCTCACCCTCTGTCGTTCCTTTCTCCTCCTGCCCCAAGTTCCTCCCAGCATCAGGGTCTTTTCCAATGAGTCAACTCTTCGCATAGGTGGCCAAAGTATTGGAGTTTCAGCTTCAACATCAGTCCTTCCAATGAACACCCAGGACTGATCTCCTTTAGGATGGACTGGTTGAATCTCCTTGCAGTCCAAAGGACTCTCAAGAGTCTTCTCCAACACCACAGTTGAAAAGCATCAATTCTTCAGTGCTCAGCTTTCTTCACAGTCCAACTCTCACATACATACGTGACCACTGGGAAAACCATAGCCTTGACTAAACGGACCTATGTTGGCAAAGTAATGTCTCTGCTTTTTAATATAGCCATCAAAAGCCTACAAATAAATGCTGTAGAGGGTATGGAGAAAAGGGATCCTTCCTACACTGTTAATGGGAATGTAAATTGGTGCAGCCATTACAAAAAAACAGTATGGAGTTTCCTTAAACCAAAAAAAAAAAAAATCACCATATGATCCAGCAGCCCCACCCCTGAGCTTATATCCAGAGAAGACAAAGGTTTTAATTTGAAAAGTACATGAACCCTAACGTTCATTGTTGTTGTTCAGTCTCTAAGTCATGTCCAACTCTTTGAGACCCCATGGACTGCAGCATGCCAGGTTTCCCTGCTCTTCACTATCTCATGGAGTTCGCTCAAACTCATGTTCATTGAATTGGTGATGCCATCCAATCATTTTGTTCTCTGTCACCCACCTCTCCTCTTGCCCTCAATCTTTCCCAGCATCAAGGTCTTTTCCAATGAGTCCGTTCTTCTCATCAGGTGACCTAAGTCCCAGAGCTTCAGCTTCAACATAGTGCTTTCTACAAATATTCAACATTGATTTCCTTTTGGATGGACTGGTTTGACCTCCTTGCAGTCCAAGGGATTCGCAAAATTCTTCTCCAGCACCACAATCAAAAAGCATCAGTTCTTCACCACAATTAAAGAAGCTCAGCCTTAATGGTCCCACTCTCGTATCTGTCCAGGACTACTGGAAAAACTATAGCTTTGACTATATGAATCTTTGTCAGCAAAGTGATGTCTTTACTTTTCAATACGCTGTCTAGGTTTGTCGAGCTTTTCTTCCTAGGAGCAAGTGTCTTTTAAATTTCCTGGCTGCAGTCATTGTTTGCAGTGATTTTGGAGCCCAAGAAAATAAAATCTGTCACTGTTTACACTTTTTCCCCATCTATTTGCCATGAAGTGATGGGACTGGATGCCATGACCTTAGTTTTTTGAATGTTGAGTTTTAAGCCAGCTTTTTCACTCCTTTTACACTCTAGTTCCTCCTAGCTTTCTGCACTAGAGTGGTATTATCTGCATATCTGAGGTTATTGATATATCTCCAGGCAATCTTTCATTCAGCCCTGCATTTCACATGATGAACTTTGCATATAAGTTAAATAAACAAAGTGACAGTATACACCCTTGACATATTCCTTTCCCAATTTTGAACCAGTCCATTGTTAACATCCGGTTCTAACTGTTGCTTCTTGACCTGCATACAGGTTTCTCAAGAGACAGGTAAGGTGGTCTGGTATCCCCATCTCTTTAAGAATTTTCCTGTTGTGATCCACACAGTCAAAAACTTCAGCATAGTCAATGAAGCAGAAGTAGATGTTTTTCTGGAATTCCCTTGCTTTTTCTGATCCAACGGAAGTTGGGATGTTGGCAATTTGATCTCTGGTTCCTCTGCCTTTTCTAAATCCAGCTTGTGCATCTGAAAGCTCTCAGTTCCTGTACTGCTGATGCCTAGCTTGAAATATTTTGAGCATTACCTTGCTAGCACATGAAATGAGCACAACTGTATGGTAGTTTGAACAGTCTTTGGCATTGCCTTTCTTTGGGATTGGAATGAAAACTGACCTTTTCCAGAGTGGTACTATTTACAGTAGTCAAGACATGGACACAACCTGTGTCCATCAACAGATGCATGCATAAAGAAGATGCTGTGTACATCCTGGCTCAGTTGTGTCCGACCTTGCAATCCAATGGACTATAGCCTGCCAGATTCCTCTGTACATGGAAGTCTCCAGGCAAGAATACCGGAGTGGGTAGCAGTTCTTTTCTCCAAGGGGTCTTCCTAACCCCGGGATAAACTCATGTCTCCCACGTTGCAGGCTGAATCTTTACCACTTGAGCCACCAGGGAAGCCCCAGGGTGTATTACTCAGCCATTAAAAGAATGAAATAATGACATTTCAGCAACACGAATGGATATAAAGATTATAGACAGATAAATACTACATTACTTATCAACAAAGGCCAACAAAGGTCCATCTAGTCAAAGCTATGGTTTTTCCAGTAGTCATGTATGGATGTGAGAGTTGCACCAAAAAACTGTGGTGTTGGAGAAGACTCTTGAGAGTCCCTTGGATCAGTCCTGAACATTCATTGGGTGGACTGATGCTGAAGCTGAAGCTTCAATAATTTAGCCACCTGATGTGAAGAACAGACTCATTTGAAAAGACTGATGCTGGGAAATGAAGGCGGGAGAAGGGGCTGACAGAGGTTGAGATAGTTGGATGGCATCACCAACTCAATGGACGTGAGTTCGAGTAAATTCCCAGAGATGGTGATGGACAGGGAAGCCTGGTGTGCTCCAGTCCTTGGGATCGCAAAAAGTCTGACAAGACTCAGTTCAGTTCAGTTGCTCAGTCGTGTCTGACTCTGCGACCCCATGAATCGCAGCACGCCAGGCCTCCCTGTCCATCACCAACTCTTGGAGTTCACCCAGACCCACACCCACGGAGTCAGTGACGCCACCCAGCCATCTCATCCTCTGTCGTCCCCTTCTCCTCCTGCCCCCAATCCCTCCCAGCATCAGAGTCTTTTCCAATGAGTCAACTCTTTGCATGAGGTGGCCAAAGTACTGGAGTTTCAGCTTTAGCATCATTCCTTCCAAAGAAATCCCAGGGCCGATCTCCTTCAGAATGGACTGGTTGGATCTCCTTGCAGTCCAAGGGACTCTCAAGAGTCTTCTCCAACACCACAGTTCAAAAGCATCAATTCTTCAGCACTCAGCCTTCTTTACAGTCCAACTCTCACATCCATACACGACTACTGGAAAAGTCATAGCCTTGACTAGACGGACCTTAGTCAGCGAAGTAATGTCTCTGTTTTGAATATACTATCTAGGTTGGTCATAACTTTTCTTCCAAGGAGTAAGCGTCTTTTAATTTCATGGCTGCAGTCACCATGTGCAGTGATTTTGGAGCCCAGAAAAATAAAGTCTGACACTGTTTCCACTGTTTCCCCGTTTACTTCCCATGAAGTGAAGGGCCTGAATGCCATGATTTTCGTTTTCTGAATGTTGAGCTTTAAGCCAACTTTTTCACTCTCTTCTTTTACTTTCATCAAGAGGCTCTTTAGTTCTTCACTTTCTGCCATAAGGGTGGTGTCATTTGCTTATCTGAGGTTATTCATATTTCTCCCAGCTATCTTGATTCCAGCTTGTGTTTCTTCCAGTCCAGCGTTTCTCATGATGTACTCTGCATGTAAGTGAAATAAGCAGGGTGACAATATACAGCCTTGACGTACTCCTTTTCCTATTTGGAACCAGTTACCAGTTGCCTAGGGGCAGCCCCTATCATCACGCTGTTGTAAGCTTTTTTTTTTTTTTAATTTTGGCCATGCTCTGCAGGCTTGGTGGATCTTGGTTCCCTGACTTAGGCAGTGAGGGCAAGTATCATTACCACTAGCCGGCCAGGGAATTCCCCCTTGTGAATATTTTAAGGGGAGGGACAGACGAGTTAACTAGTGTCAAGACAAGCCTGGGCGCAGCTGCGTGGATGAGCAATAGTGTATGGATGAACTTTGCCGCCCAAACTCGCTGGGCCACGGGACGCAGATAACCACGTTGCCCAATGCCGGGGAACCCCTGCAGCTGTATGCGCTCCAAGCGCACTCCCAGTCTAGCAGCAAAATCCACAGTATCCTGGGTTAGCAGTGTCTCCCGAGACTCATCTGGATTCAACTGCCCGAAACGTTGGCGGATCCTTTTTTCCGCTCCGGCCTAGTGCCGCCTCAGACACCGATACCTGCCGGGAAGTGTAGTCCAAGTCGAAGTGCATTCTGGGACATGTAGTCACGCAGCACCCGGAACCACGCAGCGAAACTCCGCCTCCTTCAGGGGCGGAAGCAGGACGTGTGAGGCCACTTCCGGCGTGAAGGGTGGCTTCCTGCGGCTCTCCCACCCTCTCTCTCCTTTTGCTACCACACTGCCGCCATCATGGGTCGCATGCACGCTCCCGGGTGAGCTAGGGTTTATGAGCGGGTTGCAAGGCTGAGTCTAGGGGTGGAGGGAAAGGAAGGAGCGTAGGCAGCGGGTCGAGGGGGTAAGGTTTGGGGTTGCTGTGTCGTGGCTCGCTTCCTCATCCCGATACTGCTTTTCTCTCCAGGAAGGGCCTGTCCCAGTCGGCTCTGCCCTACCGCCGCAGCGTGCCCACCGTAAGTACCGTGCGGGTACCGAGGAGAGGCCGGGAGGCGGGGAGGGGTGCCATCAGTTGCTCAGAAGATGGGGACCACGTGTGCATGAGCGCAGTTTTGAGGGTGGAGAGGGCCGCTGCGCTTCGGTTCCAGTCCCGGATTTCTCGTCTTAAGGCCGCTTTCTCTCCCGCGAACAGTGGCTGAAGCTCACTTCTGACGACGTGAAGGAGCAAATCTATAAACTGGCGAAGAAGGGCCTGACCCCCTCCCAGATCGGTGAGTGGGTCTGTTTAATGCAGCCCTTTCGCCTGGACTCGTGTAGCGTGCGGAAAACAGTGGGCTAAATGTCTCACATGTGCTTTGAAAATTTTTTGCTCGTTTTCCTGACTTTACCTTTGACCGAGGCCTAGCCTTCCTTTGCTGAACTCTCAAGCTTTTATTTGGAAGACGGTAAAATAATTAAAATGCTCTCCAGAGTTTAATGAGTATTTTCTTTGGGCTGGGCACTCTCTTAGGTGCGTGGTTCTAAGCGCTTTCCATTTTATGACATGAGTTCATTCTGACAGCTATAGTTCCAAATAAGTAGTAGACGTTTTCCTGAAGTTGGGGAAACTGAGGCACGTTGCAGCTATATAAACAAGCCTCAGATCACACAGCTGTTATGGAGAAGCTGGGACTGCCTGCTGTGAGTGCTCATTGCTTTCTCACAGGTGTGGTTTGAACCTCAGCTGTGTGGACTTTGTGCAAAAGGCTTCATTCAGCAAATGTTTGCCAGCTGTGTGATCCCCATCCTGAGAATACAGTCATTGTAAAAAAGCACCATAGCCTTCTGTTGAGCTTATGGTCTAGTGGAGATGTTATACATAATCAGAGGTGTGTGTATATATATAGAGAGAGACTGTCGGGTAGTCAGATGGTGCTGTTTTGACGACTCCTTGATTTTTTTGGTGGCCTGTAATCTAGCAAGCTCACTATGATGATGGTCTTCCAACATTCGCAGTTTCCACCAGAAAGGTTTTCCTTAATGTTGGGTAAACCTTCCTTGGATGTCTGAGTGAGCTTTGCTTGTGCATTCTGTTGTTGGTGTTTGATGTATAAAAAATAAGCTGTGTTTTACAGATGGGAACTTGGAAAGTGACTTGACATCACATGCTCCAGTTTGTATGTATGGTGTGGGAATTTATATTGCTCCCTTTCCAGGTGTGATCCTGAGAGACTCTCATGGTGTTGCACAAGTACGTTTTGTGACAGGCAACAAAATCTTGAGAATTCTTAAGTCCAAAGGACTTGCTCCTGATCTCCCTGAGGATCTCTATCATTTAATTAAGAAAGCTGTTGCTGTTCGAAAGCATCTTGAGAGGAACAGAAAGGTAAGAGGATGAGACTGCTTGTACTAAATTCATATCAGTAAAATATAGTGCCTCTGATTTGAATTATCCAAGGGGCACAAACAGATCACACTGTTTGCTTTGAGATGTTTCACCAGAAGAGATTTCGGGGGTGGGGTTGGGTTAATTCCCTAAATTCCCTTAAGGACCTAATCTCGCCACACAGACCCTAGGCTCTGGTTCTGTTAACAACACTAAGCAATTTTTCATTAAAGTGCATGGTGTCTATACATTCTTCTGTTAAAATGATGTTCAGTTTTAAGTGGTTTTCCTGAATTCTGTCAATTTCATTTTTAGGATAAAGACGCTAAATTCCGTCTGATTCTGATTGAGAGCCGTATTCACCGGTTGGCTCGATACTACAAGACCAACGAGTCCTACCCCCCAATTGGAAATAGTAAGTTATCAACCCTTTTTGTTGATAAAAATAGGAGTTGGCCAAGTATTAAATAGAGTAGTAATTATAGTAAAAGGACTGATCATAAATGTTTTAGATTGAGCCTGTATGGTCTTTCAGTTCTTAATTATAGCAAGAAAAGTCATAGGTAGAGCGGTTGTGTTTTGTTGCTACAAAGGTTGATACTTCTGTAGACTCGTATAGAGCACAAACATGCTCTTTAAATCACTTTCAGATTGTGGGTAAAATTTAAGTTCTTCTGCTCCCAGGTGTTCATGTTTTAATTTTTGGATAGCTCACTATGATGATGAACATCCTAGCGTTCACAGTTTCCACCAGAAATTTTTCCTCACGCTGGCCAGTTCTTGGAGGCTTGAGTGACCATCTTCATATTATGGTTGATCACAATGAACTGATTTCAGGAACTGATCTGTTGGTGCATTTGATATATTGGGGATTTATTTATTTTGGAGATTGTGTGAATATGGAGGACTTTTTTTTTTTTATATAGAGGACTTTTTTAAATTAACCCAGCTCTCCCCTCCCCTCCCTTTTTTTTTTCTTTCAGCGAGTCATCCACAGCCTCTGCCCTGGTTGCATAAATTTGTGTATTGTACTAAAGCAATAAAATCATTGTTTAACAGAACCATGTTTTGTAACTTTTTTTTTGGTCCAAAAATTTGTCTGTGTATTTATCCTTTAATGTGGACATGTGTTCCAGCATTAGAATTGTGTGATTCCACAGGGAGCAATAAGACAGCATGTATCCAATGCATCCCTTCACTGCTCAACTAGTTGAGCAGCTTGTAACTTCACTGTGATTGGTGGGTACTGGAAGAAACTAGGAAGTGGTGACATTATTTTGACAATGTCTCTAAGTAATTTGGATACATTTGATGTAGATCTCTCATGTGTTATCTACAGTATAGTATCAGAAATAGACATGAAAGTATCTCTGGAGGGGAGGGCATCTCTAGTATGGAGGGACCTTGGAGTAGTAATATTTGATCCCAGTCTTATGGGTGATGCTCAAACATAAGGGCTTCAGGGAACAGGAAGAACCATGAGATGAGCTCAGCTCCATGAAGCTGGTAACTTTTGGGTGGGTTATGATAAAAATTACTTAGTTGGGTGTTGTCAGAATATTTAATTCTTAAAACATAGAGTCGCTCAGTCATGTCCATCTCTTTGCGACACCATGGACCATAGTCCATGGCATTCTCCAGGCCAGAATACTGGAGTGGGCAGCCTTTCCCTTCTCCAAGGGATCTTCCCAACCCGGGGATCAAATCCAGGTCTTCCATATTGCAGGCAGATTCTTTACCAGCTGAACCACAGGGGAAGCCCTTTGAGTCAGAATATTCAAGCCATATGGATGTACGACTTTCTTGGTGTTTATCACTTGAATAAATGTTTAATCCCTTAAGCTTTAACCAAAGCAGCAATCAAAGATGTGTTCAAAATCACATGGTCAGGCAAAGCCCTTTGTTTTTAAGAGACTGGTATCATAAGTAGCATTGATGTCTTGTGGGATGCTGGGCTCTGGGGGTAGAGATGTCCACTTCGCCTTGTTCTTGAGAATACTGCACATACTTGCCTACCAGCTGTGTTGGGTGCAGACTGATTCAGCCCCACATCCGAGTGGGGAAAATAGAGGAATCACAAATAGGGAAAAACATGTGGAAATTCTACTCAATTCTTTTTATTTTTAATTGAAGGATAAATGCTTTACAGTATCGTGTTGGTTTCTGTCAAACCCAATTCAAGCCCTACTGTTAGATGTACTTTTCTAATCTCTGTGCTGCTGTGTTTATGTCTTAAAAGTGGCTAACTGTCATAAACCAAGAAATAAGGCAAACTTCTCTAAGAGTAACAGATAAGCAAGGTTAGCAGCAAGATCTTTGCGAACTCTAGGTAAGGTAGGCAAAGTTGGGTATTGATGGCTCTGGACTAAAAACGTAGTATGTGGAGCATTTGATGTATCAAAGCATCTCTAGGTTTTCTTTTAATTACATGACTATTGACACGTTTATGATTTTGCCATCAAGCCAGCAATTTACTGCAAATATTAAACAGGACTGTGTTCACAGGAAATAGATGGAGAAAGAGTGGAAACAGTGTCAGGCTTCATTTTGGGGGGCTCCAAAATCACTGCAGATGGTGACTGCAGCCATGAAATTAAAAGATGCTTACTCCTTGGAGGGAAAGTTATGACCAACCTAGATAACATATTCAAAAGCAGAGACATTACTTTGCCAACAAAGGTCCGTCTAGTCAAGGCTATGGTTTTTCCAGTGGTTATGTATGGATATGAGAGTTGGACTGTGAAGAAAGCTGAGTGCCGAAGAATTGATGCTTTTCAACTGTGGTGTTGGAGAAGACTCTTGAGAGTCCCTTGGACTGCAAGGAGATCCAACCAGTCCATCCTAAAGGAGATCATTCCTGGGTATTCATTGGAAGGACTGATGCTAAAGCTGAAACTCCAATACTTTGGCCACCTCATGAGAATAATTGAGTCATTGGAAAAGACTCTGATGCTGGGAGGGATTGGGGGCAGGAGGAGAAGGGGACAACAGAGGATGAGATGGCTGGATGGCATCACCAACTCGATGGACATGAGTTTGAGTGAACTCCAGGAGTTGGTGATGGACAGGGAGGCCTGGCATGCTGCAATTCATGGGGTTGCAAAGAGATAAGACTGAGTGAGCTGAACTGAATGTGTTAGGAGGTATTTTAATTCCTTCAAAATTATGTGAAAAACCACCTGTAGTCTTTTTTACTGGGCAGAAAGTTCAAATTTGGCTTTCAGAAACAGTCCTGCTACTTGTGGCCATGTGGTTTGGGAGGTCCACTATGAATCTTATGAAAAGTTACTGTGAGGATCACATGAGTGTTTAATATGTGGCAGTCGTGCAGGGCTTCTCTGATGGCTCAGATGGTAAAGAATCCACCTGCTATGCAGGACACCTGGTTTCCATTCCTAGGTCTTGAAGATCCCCTGGAGAAGGGTATGGCAAGCCACTCTAGTATCTTTGCCTGAGAATCTCCATGGACACAGGAGCCTAGCGGTCTACAGTCCATGAGCTCGAAGTCAGACGCAACTGAGCAGTTAAGTCATGCAGAGACTAAGTGTCTCCAAATCGCTGCGTGTTGTTGAGACACTGCACATGGGCATTGCATCATGCTGCAGATATCTTCCCATAATCTTCTTGTTATGTCCTGGGTGTGGGTTCTTACTCCATAGAAGATGTTACGTACTCTAATTTGCCTTGTAGTCACCTTGAGATACTCCCAGATGTTACTCTTTTCTGTTACAAATATTTCCCCCAGTATATTCTCTGCCTTTGTATTTTTGCTATAGAAGCTTTAAGATACACTGATGTTTTCCCCTAATGATCATTTTCTTTTTTAAGTGGATTAGTCTGTTTAAATATTTTTTTTTGTTTCTCCCTTCTGTTAAATACAGTATCGTCTGTCTTCATCTGTCTTCTGACTTAGATATTTATTCTTTGTTTTCAAAGGTTCCCATATGCTTTTTCTTTGTAGTATCTATTTTGACAGAGTTGGAATCAGCATATGGATATAACTCCAGATCTACCCATACATGAGCTCCTAGGATTTCAAGGTGTCCTTCAACAACTGTTCTCTTAATTTAAAAATCATCTTTTTTCAAGTGATAGATATTGATCTTATTTTTTAGCTGCAGTTATCCATATATCTGGTTTTAAAAGTCATATACCATTTTATTGGACTTCACTATAAACAGTCCCTTCCACTTTGCAGTATAATGCCTAGGACAACCCCTTTCAGCTTTCCTGACATGTAATGTGCTGTCTGATTTCTAAACATTGTTTTAGAAATTGAGGTGAAATTGACATAAAATACATCATTTAAAAGTGAACAGTTGTGTGGCACCTAGTACATTCTGCAACCATCACCCTTAACTAATTCCGAAACATTTTCATCACCCCAAAATCACTATACTCAAAAAGCACTCTATTCTCTCCCTGCAGCTCCTGGCAACCACCAGTCTGCTCTCTGTTCTTAAGGGTTTACCTATCTGGATATTTCCTATAAATGGAATCATACAACGTATGACCTGTAATGTCTAGTTTTCACTTAGTATGGTAATTTGGGAGCTCGTTCACATTGTAGCATGTTATCTAGGTTATTAATTTTATGGCTGAATAATATCCCACTGAGTAAAAAGGTATGTATATACCATAATTTGTTTATGTGTTCATCAGATGATGGATATTTGGATTGCTTCCACCTTTTGGCTATTTCAAGTAGTGCTGTTATGAACATTCATGTACATGTACTTGTTTTCAAATCTTTGGGATATATATGGAATTGCTGTAACATTTTTCTTTTTTTGGTGTTAGTTGCGGCATGTGGGATCTAGTTCCTGGCGAGGGATTGACCCTCCCTTGCCGCATTGGAAGTGCAGAGCCTTAGCCAATGGACTACTGGGGAAGTCCCGGTCACATTCTTATACTATGATTTCTTTTCCTTCCTTTTTCTTTTTTCCTGGCCATGCCACACTGCTTGCAGGATCTCAGTTCCCTGACAAAGGACTAAACCTAGACCTCAACAGCAAAAGCTCAGAATCCTAATCACTAGGCCACCAGGGAACTCTATTATGATTTCTTGATTTTTAGTTTATACCTTTTCATCTGGAATTCTCATAATTAGATAATGTTTTATATAATATGTATAATTTATACTTAAAATGTTAGTAATTACCTTGTTCTTCCATCTGCTTAGCATTCTGTGTTCCTGTCTCTAATTCAGCCCCAGATGTTGAACCATAGTTTAAATTTCAGTATGTTCAATTGGATTTACTTTTGTTTTTGTTTTGATGATATTCTTTCCTGGACACTCATCCTCTAGCTCCAGCTAGATTACTCTTGAGACCTGTAGTTCTGGAGTCTCCTTTGCTGTCAGTAGGAGATTCTGCCTCTGGTGTCAAGAGCCCCCAATTCCACATCATGTATCTTCCTCTTTTCTCGGTTTACTCCTTTTTGGTGAAACATCCTCTGGTAGCTCTTGAAGAAGGCTCAATCCTTGGACCTCATTTCTTATTTATGCCAGCTCCAAGGAAATTCCATCTAGTCTGTGGCTTTAAAAGGTTTCATTGATGTTTAGTCACTGAGTTTTGTCCAGCTCTTGTGACGCCATGGACTGTAGCCTGCCATGGGAATCCATGGGATTTCCCAGGCAAGAATCCTGGAGTGAGTTGTCAGTTTTTTCTCCAGCACATCTTCCTGATCCAGGGATCAAACCTGTGTCTCCTGCGTTGCAGTGCTGAGCCGTGCTCAGTTGTGTTCAACTATTTGTGACCACGTGGATAGCAGCCCGTGTTGCAGGTGAGTAAGCCAGGAGGGGAGCCCATCTTTGCTGTTACTACACTAAAATTCCTACTTCCAGCACAGACCTTCTCTGAAATCCAGTCTTAGATATGCAACCACCAATTCAGCATCCCTAGTCAGATCTCTAATACACACCCAGCCTTTATCCCAAACTGAACTCGATTTTTGCAGCTCAAACCTGCTCTCTTTCAAGACATATCTATCTTAACAAATGGCAGCTAGATTCATCCTCAGACCAAAATCCTAAATCATCCTTGCCTTTTTTTCTCTTATACCACATACCCACTTGGTCACCAAATCCTCTCGCTTGATCTTAATATATCCCCCAGTTTGATCATTTATAACCTCTACTACAAACACCCCAATCTGAGTTACCTTCTCTAACCTTTACTATTATGAAAGCCCTTTCCTAACTATTCTCTTTACCACTTGTGACCCCCACCAAAGTCTTTACTATTGATACACCCAGCATGTAGAGTGGTCTTTGTCCTACATACTCAAAAATTTCCACTGGTTTCCCATCTTCAGAATAAAATTTAGTTTCCTTATCTTGCTCTACAAGGGAGTGTTAGGATCCTGGCAGGAAAACAGGGGGATATCACACTCCAATTGCGGGATTTGGAGAGTGTGTATTAAAGGAACTCTTTCCAGGGGTGTGAGGGGTTTAGGGAAGCCACCAGGCTTGCTGCATGCCATTTCCTGGAGCTGGCAGCCCTGGAGAGGTATTAGGCA
>SJXQ01004163.1:129093-144827 GCA_006408695.1 Aepyceros melampus | reverse complement strand
CACCCCCCCCCCCCCCCAACCCCCCACTTCCAGCCTGAAGTACACAGGGCAACTCCAAGCTGCTGAAGGTCATCTGACATAAGTGGGGCTCTCAGTAAAGACGTCCACCCTGTGAGTTCTTGCAGGTGCCTCCCATTGGCCAAATTTCACAGGAAGCCAGAGGTCAAGGGAGCTTGTTGATTGGGCCATAAACAGCTTCTCAGGGAGCAGAGAAGAGTGGAGAGTGGGTGTGGGGGCACAAAAGGAAAGCAGCCAACATAAGGGCGCCGTGATCTGGCCTCTACTCGTCTCCTGCAACTCTTCCCGGTCACACAGGCCTTCCAGACTTGCCCAGGCCGTTGCCCTTGTTCATCTGCCTGGAAGGCTCTTCCCCCAGACATCAGCATGGCTTGCTCCTTTGTTGAGTCTCTGTTTAACTGTAACCTCAACGAGAGGCCCTATCTAACAGAGCTCCCTGCCACCCCAGCACTCCACCCCTGTGTCCCTGTTCCCCAGAGTACTGACTGTGTGATATTTTCAGATTATGAGAAAGCCCCATTAGAGCAAGGACCTTGTTTGTTCACTGCTGTATCCCTAGAATTGAGAATAATGTCCGGCACATAGTAGGTTCTCAAACATTGGTTAAATGAATGTACGCAAGGGATGAAAAAAACTTTTGAGATCGTGGAAAAAGTTTTTCAACTCTTGTTGAATGATGGTATTTGGGAATAGATTCTTAACTGGAAATAATTTTTCCTAAAAAGCTTTAGCACTGCTTATTGTTTTTAGCTAAAGACAAAAACTGTTTTTAAGTCAGATGTCCTTCTTTTCCCCATGCTTTTGTTATAACGTTTGTTGATAGAGGCCATAAACAGCTTCCTAGGCAGCAGAGCAGAGTGGAGGTGGTGTGGGAGGACAGAAGGAAAGTAGCCAACACCACTTTCTTTTCTTGACCTGATTTTTTTTTAGGATCATCTCTTTATTGCTTAGTGTTCTGAGATTTGCAATAATGCCTTGGTTTAATCTTTTTTTTACTTGTTCTGCATGGTACTCAGTGACCTATTTGTTTCAAAATTTTTTTGCAGTTCTGGGAAATTTTCTTGAATTATGCTTTTAATATTTCTTCCACACTGTTTTCTATGTTCTCTTTCTAGAACTCATTATTTGCACATTAGATTTCTGGACTGATCCTCTAAATTTTTTATCTCTTAGCAACTGTTGTCCATTGCTTTTCCTACTTTCTGAGAGGTTTCAACTTACCTTTCAATCTTACTAAGTTTTTCCATTTCTACCTTTATACTTTTAATTTCCCAGAGCCAGTGGTACATTGGTAAATACTGTTACATATATGTTGGGCTGTGTGTGTGTGTGTGTGTGTGTATATATATATAAAATATTACATTTATGTATGTTGGTAAATGTTTAACTCCCAGGGGGATGTGGAGGGAAAACCTGATCTATAGCATTAACCAACTCTGGGATGTAAAATCTCCCACTATGGCTGACTCATGGCTACCAGTGGGATGTCAGTGTGGAGCTGGGAAACACTGCTTAGTAGTATACCAACTATATATATTTTGCCTATATAAAAGCAATAAACATAAATGACTTTGCCATAGATGATAAAACAACATAAACTAATTGATGTAAACTAACTGGGAAGTGATGAGCTTTGAGTATTTCTTACATTTGTTTGAATATAATTTATCTTTCAGTTTATATAATTTAATTTTTGATAATGCTCTGTGCCTAACTGTTTTGCAAAATTCCTCAAAAAGTAACAGTTGGTTCTTGAGAGCTCTTTTGAGCCAGATACAGCTCACCACTGCTCAGAGCTCATCTTTGTTCCCTGAACTTTCTTTTTATAGAAGTTTCAGAGATGCATCTTCTTATCTCTGAATACACTAATGATAAACTTCTTGTCCCTGTATATTGTCTGTTTTCTCCGAGCTCATTTTCTGTTTGCTCATCTTTTATATTAGAGGTTTTCTTCAAATGTTTGGTAATCCTTGTGAGGATCTGAATTGTTGATGGAGTATAGTGTATTGTTCAGTCACTAAGTTGTGTCTGACTCTCTTGCGACCCCATGGATTGCAGCATGCCAGGCTTCCCTGTCCTTCGCTATCTCTTGGAGTTTGCTCAAACACTCGTGCATTAAGTCGGTCAGGCTATCCAACCATCTCATCCTCTGTCACCTCCTTTTTCTGCCCTCAATCTGCCCCAGCATCAGGGTCTTTCCCAATGAGTTGTTGTATCCAAATGCAGTTACTCTTTTGACCACAAGGGGCATGTGTGCTGGCGAAACCAACTACCTGTACCTGCAGCTACTCATAATTTAAAAGCATTCTCACATTTGTTGTTTGGTTTTCACAACTTCCCAGAAAGTTTTATTCTAGACTTCTTTGGAAGAAGGTTTGGCATAAATTCATTTAGTTAAGAAAATTACCCCCATTTTAAAGATGAGGAAGTGGGGCTTGAAAAAGGTAACTCAAACTAAGGCACTTTGGATGTTTGGTCCTTATCACTACACCTCCATGCCTCTTTTCCATTTTCTCATTTTTTTTAAAAAAGATAAGTGCAAATAATAAAGACCTGTGTTCTATATTTAAAAATTATTAACAGTAACATTTTTGCTAATTCCTAATATATGACAATATATCCATTAGAGAAATCAAAATTTTAAATCTCTAGAAGTCTGTGAATTTAAGTACTTTATAATATTGTTTTCGTCTTTATTATTATTATTTTTGCCACACTGCGTGGTTTGCAGGATCTTGTTTCCCAACCAGGGACTGAACCTGTGCCCTCAGCAGTGAAAGTACAGATTCCTAACCCGACTGGATCACAGGGAATTCCCTCCGTCTCATTTTCTCACCTGTGAGTAAAAATTAGTGTTCTCTTAAACTAAGGATAAGCGTGGCCTTTCATCTCTAAACTGGTGCTGGCCCCAGTTCCCAGCCTCACCTGCAGTCACACTCCTTCGTGACGTGTGTAACAGTAGATTCAGAAAGATAAACCCCCAGATCAAGATAGTGATTCCTCCAGGGGGAAGGAGGTGGACAAGACTGGGCAGGGCTGCACAGAGTGTTTCTACTGTGTCTGTCATATTTATCTCATAAACTGGGTGATAGGTACAAAGAGTTTTGTTATATTCTACGTTTTGTTTGCCCAACATGCTGCTGCTGCTGCTGCATCGCGTCAGTCATGTCCGACTCTCTGCGACCCCATAGATGGCAGCCCACCAGGCTCCTCTGTCCCTGGGATTCTCCAGGCAAGAATACTGGAGTGGGTTGCCATTTCCTTCTCCAATTTGCCCAACATAATTCATTTTAAAAGTTTATGAGGTCTAAAGTAACAAACACAGTTCATTTACTCCACAAATATTTATTGAGAATTTTTGTGACAAGCATTTTCCTAGGTAGTGGTGAACAGCAATTTAGGGTCTTGATTCACTAATTCATTCAACACACGTGTGCTATGCCAGATATTAGAAGATGACCCACACCTGATCCTGCACCTTCAAAGACTTTTAGACTAGTGTGAGGTAGGGCACATTAGTTACTATGCGTGCAAACCTCACAAGGTTGAAAGTTAGTTTCAGAACAGAGGTGCAGTGGTAAAGAAAATTAAGAGAATTTGGGAGGGCTTCACAGAGAAGACGGCAAATGAACTGGATCTCGAAGGAGCCGCTGAGAAAGTGGGGAGGAGTGCACTCGAGGCAAAGAGCCTCCTCTGCAGAGGGAACAGCTGCGCAAAGCATGGAGGTGGGAATGTGTGCACTGTGAGGGTCCAGTGAGAATTCTGGTTTGGCTGATGAACTCAGTGGTAGGGAGAAAAAAGGCTGGGAAAAGAGCTAGCCACGCTGCTGGACTGTTCTGTAGGAGACATGGAGGCATTTGCTGTTGGTGAGGCCAGGAAGGCAGGGGAGTGGTGGGATGCTCATCCAGCCTGGATGGGTGCAAATAGGACTTGGAGAAATGGGAGCAGGTGGGAGACCAGAGGCCTGGAGTCCACACGACCTCCTGTTTCATTTGGGCTGGGATCTCCTTCAGTTTCTGCTTGAACTCTTCCAAGGACGGGAAGCTCACCACTCGAAAGAAGTTTAGGTGTTACTGTTGGGTAGCAGTTCCCCACGTGTCTACTGGGCCTCACATGGCGCTCCACTTCACAGGCCATGGCGCAGGGGAAGGAGATGCCAGAGGAGAAAGAACCTGGAAAGCACAAAGCATGCTGGACAGGTGGCTGTCCTCTCTGCTGCTGGCCATCAGCGCACCTGAGGGGGGCTGGGCTGGGGGTGCTGAGCAGGGAGAGGCTGCCTTGGGGCGCTGCTCTTCCCACTCAGGCCTGGCCAGCGGGCTGGAGGTTGGAACTTCTGGGTTGCCTTTGTGGTGTCCCAGTGGGATGCCACGATGCTGGGCTCAGAATTCAGGGAGGACAGAGAGGCCATGTAGTACTGGACGTGTGGGATGCTCCTGTGTCACCTAGGGTGACAGCCAGCCTCCACTCTCCAAGTCAGGGAAGGCACTTTGAACTGATCGAGATCCTCTCAGCCAGGGCCATCAGCGCCGGCCCTCACACCCTGCCAGCACGGCTTTTGGCTCAAAGACTGAGACAAGAGTGGTCCTCATGGAAGACTGATGGGGTACCCTACACTCTCTCAGAAACCACCCCATCCCCCACTCCTGCATGTTCCCAATTGCCCTAATCTCTTTAGCCAACCTGTTGCAATGTCTGAAATCCCATAATTGGAGTAGCATATACATCTCCTAGGGCTTCCCAGGCGTCTCAGTAAAGAATCCCCCTGCCAAAAAAAAAAAAATCCCCCTGCCAATGTAGGAGATGCCAGAGACATGGGTTCCATCCCTGGGTCAGAAAGATCCCCTAGAGAAGGAAATGGCAACCCACTCCAGTAATCTTGCCTGGAAAATTCCATCGACAGAAGAGCCAGTGGACTACAGTCTGTGGGGACAAAGATTGAGCACGCATGCAC
Source organism: Aepyceros melampus (assembly GCA_006408695.1). NCBI lineage: Eukaryota > Metazoa > Chordata > Mammalia > Artiodactyla > Bovidae > Aepyceros > Aepyceros melampus. The sequence goes on along the minus strand of SJXQ01004163.1, from coordinate 139,858 downwards.
ACATTTATCTCCTAGAGGGTCTAAGGCATTATTTGAGAGTCAACACGAATACAGTTATTTATTAACAAATTCACAAAGATTCAAAGGGCCCGACTGCTTCCGAAACTGTAAAGCCCTACACTAAAAGAAAACAAACTAAAGTGCTATTATTTATGCAAATTACCCCAAGTGCTAACCACCTCTTAGGATCGAGCTCTTACGATCACACTTTTGCCTCCACAGTCTCACTGGACCCTTACGGCTACCCTGTACCTCACAAATTATTAAACTTCTCTTTGCCTCAGTTTCTTGTAAAATGGAAGCAAAGTCCCATGCTCAAGGTCACATGGCCAACAGGCCATCCACCAAGACTGGACACTAGATTTTAGAAACAAAGTCTCATTTCTTCCTGTTTTTTCTAAGTAGCTTGAGGTATGTCACACTCAGCATTGCAGAAGGATTACTGTCTGAGCAGGATAAGTCTCTGACCTTTGAAAACAAGATAAGGAGTGGTTGGGACTGGGAACGGAAGTGAGGGGTCACCTGATGTGTATGGCAGGAGAGTCCTGAGGAATCTGCACTGGGACTTGGGGCTGTGGTCAGTTAGCCCTTTAGGTGATGAGACTCGGGTCCCCTGTACTGCAGGGGGATGAGCCAGGGATGGGGAGTCTGCACACAGCAGAGCCTGGATGGAACCCAGGCTGCTGGTGCCTGAGCCTGGCCTTCTCCATCTCTGCATCGTCCCCCACACTGCTGTGTGAACTCTGGCAAGTCTCACTGCCTGGCTGACCCTTAGAGAAAAGAAGGAGGTTGGACCAGCTAGGTTCCAAGCCCTGTCCCTGGCAGTGCCATGCTAACGCAGGTGAAACTCTTCAAGCAAGAAGAGTTGAAACTAAAGCAGGTGAAACTCTTCAAGCAAGAAGAGTTGAAACTAAAGCAGGTGAAACTCTTCCAGTCTCCAGCACCTTAGAAGAGAGGCCCTGGGGCAGGGAGGATGTGTTTCCAGTCCTGACTGAATTGCTTTTTCTTACATCATAACAGATTCCTTTCTGGTCTTGCACCTGCCTGAAGGTTGGAAAATCAGCTGTATCTGTGAGTCATCTCCTGGGCTCTGCCCAACCTGTCCTTTTATTTCTTCATTCAGCAGCATCTTCGAGATGCTAACAATGGCCCTGGCCTGTCTCCTCTCTCATCCATCCATCCATCGTTCCAATCAACAAATATTTACTGAACCGTGTGTCAACTGCTATGTTAAGCTTTGAGATGTAACAGTGAGCATAACCAATATGGTCCCTGCTCTCATGGAGCCTACAGGGTTTTGGAGGGGAAAGATTTTAAAGAATCACCATCCAAATGCAGGTGCCAATGGTAACAAATGCTACAGAGGAGCCAGGCCCGGTGCTGTAAGAACTGAGGATGGTGGTGAAAGTGAAAATCGCTCAGTTGTGTCCGACTCTTTGCAACCCCATGGACTATACATAGAGTCCATGGAATTCTCCAGGCCAGAATATGGGAGTGCGTAGTCTTTCCCTTCTCCAGGGGATCTTCCCAACCCAGGGATCAAACCCAGATCTCCCCCATTTCAAGTGATTCTTTACCAGCGAAGCCACAAGGGAAGCCCGAGGATGGTGGTAGGATGGGTGAATTTCACCAAAGAGGGCAGAGAAGGTTTCCCTGAGGAAGTGGCTCTTGAGCTGTTATTTGACATAAGGGGGAGTGAAGGGGGGGATTCTAGTGGGCATTCTAGGCACAGGAAATAGCCTTTATAAAGGCCTTTTGGCAGAGAGAGCCCGGTGAGTCAAGGAGGGAAGGACAGAGGCAGGGGCCAGATTCACAGGACTTCATAGGCCTTTGAAAGGAACTGTTTGGGCTTCCCAGGTGACTCAGTGGTAAAGAACCGCCTGCCAATGCAGAAGACACAGGAGACATGGGTTGGATCCCTGGGTTGAGACGATCCCCTGGAGGAAGGCATGCAGCCCACTCCAGTATTCTTGCCTGGAGAGTCTCAAGGACAGAGGAGCCTGGCAGGCTACTGTCCATGGGTCACAAAAAGTCAAACATGTCTTAGCACAAACACATGCTGCTTATCTGTTTGGAGAAGGCAATGGCACCCCACTCCAGTACTCTTGCCTGGAAAATCTCATGGACGAAGGAGCCTGGTAGGCTGCAGTCCATGGGGTTGCTAAGAGTCAGGGCACGACTGAGCGACTTCACTTTCACTTTTCACTTGCATGCATTGGAGAAGGAAATGGCAACCCACTCCAGTGTTCTTGCCTGGAGAATCCCAGGGACGAGGAAGCCTGGTGGGCTGCCATCTATGGGGTCGCACAGAATCGGACACGACTGAAGTGACTTAGCAGGCAGGCATGCTGCTTATCTGACCAGAAAAGTAGCATCATCCTCATATGCAAGACTATAAAATGCAGGTATAGACATGGAAATAAATACATGATGAATAGACAAATAGGCCTCCAGGTGGTGCAGTGGTAAAGAATCTGCATGCCAATGCAGGAGATGCCAGAGATGTGATTTCAACCCCTGGGTTAGGAGGATCCCCTGGAGCAGGAAACAGCAACTTGCTCCAGAATTCTTGCCTGGAAATGTCCATGGCAGAGGAGCTGGGAGGTGGCGGGGCGAGGGGGAGGGTGGCTACAGTCCATGGGGCCACAAAGAGTCAGGCACATCTTTTCTTAGAGCAGCAAGGAGAAAGCGTTTTAATCAGGGTAAGTACTGTCATCAACTTTACATTTTTAAAGTATTCTGGCTGCCCACTGGGTGAAGAATGGATGAAGGGGAATGGAAGGGGAAGTGGACCTAATGAGTTTGAGAGACCAGAGAGGAGGCCAGAGTCCAAAGCAGAGATGACTGTGGCTTGAACTAAGGTGTTAGTATAGAGAGGGAGAAGAGTAGAGAAGTTGGAGAAATATCTAGACAGCAAACCTGTCAAGATTTGGGGTTGGGTTGGATGTTGGGAGTGAAAGAGACAGAGGTATGAAAGATGACTGCCAGTCTCTGGCATGGGCAGGAGGAGGGGTGGAGGTCTATTTAAGAAGACAGGGAACTCTGGGTGGGCACAGGTGTGAACAGCACATTATGAGTTCAGTTTTGGAGAGGTTGAGTTTGAACTGTCTATAAGATATCCAACTAGGTCAAATAATAGTAAGTAACACTGAGTACTTACATGTGTGAGGAATTTCATTAAAGACGTTATATTATCTCATTTAATTCTTTTTTTTAATATTTAATTTATTTTTTGGCTGTGCTAGCTCTTCTTAACTGTGTGGGCTTTCTCTAGTTGCCGTGCACAAGCTTCTCACTATGGTGGCTTCTCCTGTTGCGGAGCGCAGGCTCAGTAGTTGTGGTGCATGGACCTCGTTGCCTTCCAGCCTGTGAGATCTTCCTGGACCAGGGATGGAACCTGTGTCCCCTACATTGGAAGGCTGATTCTTATCCACTGGACCACCAGAGAAGTCCTATTTCATTTAGTTCTGGTTCAGTTCAGTTCAGTTGAGTCACTCAGTCGTGTCCGACTCTTTGCGACCCCATGAATCACAGCATGCCAGGCCTCCCTGTCTGTCACCAACTCCCGGAGTTCACTCAGACTCACGTCCATCGAGTCCGTGATGCCATCCGCCATCTCATCCTCGGTCATCCCCCTTTCCTCCTGCCCCCAATCCCTCCCAGCATCAGGGTCTTTTCCAATGAGTCAACTCTTCACATGAGGTGGCCAAAGTACTGGAGCTTCAGTTTTAGCATCATTCCTTCCAAAGAAATCCCAGGATTGATCTCCTTTAGAATGGACTGGTTGGATCTCCTTGCAGTCCAAGGGACTCTCAAGAGTCTTCTCCAACACCACAGTTCAAAAGCATCAATTCTTCGGCGCTCAGCCTTCTTCACAGTCCAACTGTCACATCCATACATGACCAATGGAAAAACCATAGCCTTGACTAGACGGACCTTAGTCAGCAAAGTAATGTCTCTGCTTTTGAATATACTATCTAGGTTGGTCATAACTTTTCTTCCAAGGAGTAAGCGCCTTTTAATTTCATGGCTGCAGTCACCATCTGCAGTGATTTTGGAGCCCAGAAAAACAAAGTCTGACACTGTTTCTACTGTTTCCCCATCTATTTCCCATGAAGTGATGGGGCCAGATGCCATGATCTTCATTTTCTGAATGTTGAGCTTTAAGCCAACTTTTTCACTCTCCACTTTCACTTTCATCAAGATGCTTTTGAGTTCCTCTTCACTTTCTGCCATAAAGGTGGTGTCTTCTGGTGGCCACTCAATTAATAGAGAGTATCAGCATCTCAATTTTCCAAAAGACACCAGGGCACAGAAAGAGAAGGCAGGCAGGTAATTGGACATACAGGTCTGAAGCTCAGAAGAAAGCTCTGGACTGGAGACGTAGAGTCCTCAGGGAAACTGAAGCCAAAGTCAAGTGAAACTGCCCAAGGAGAGACAAGTTCAGCTTCTCTCCCATCTTACCTCCACCCCCGTCTAGCTGGTCTCTGCTCAGGTCCACGGCCCCATGCTGGGTAGGGGAGACCCTCTTCATTCTCCGCTCAAGAGCTGGGGTCTAGTCGTCCTCCCCATCAATCTGCCAGGACTGTGATTTGTTTCTAAATAATAGAATTCAAAAGGAGTGACAGTTCAGACTTCTGAAGCTAGGGCAGAAAAAGTCTTGTTACCTGGGACACTCAGGTTCGGGGTGGGATGGTTGACCCTGAGCCCTCCAAGCGGAGAGAGCCAAGGCCACACACAGGCCATGTGCAGGCGCCCTGGAATCCAGCCACACTGGAGGCCCAGACACCAGCCGGCACTACCTGGCACCTGGGTGAGGGTGTCTCCACGTGACTCCTGTCCAGCCCTGAACTCTCCTGTAGCCACCCAACCTTCTCAGCCTGAGCCAGTACTGCCATAGCCTATCTGAATTCTTTTTTAATATTTATTATTGGCTGCATTTCAACAGTACGTGAACTGTGAATTTCCAGATGTTCATGCTGGATTTAGAAAAGGCAGAGAAACCAGAGATCAAATTGCCAACATCCGTTGGATCATAGAAAAAGCAAGAGAGTTCCAGAAAAACATCCATTTCTGCTTTATTGACTACCAAAGCCTTTGACTGTGTGGATCACAACAAACTGGAAAATTTTTAAAGAGATGGGAATACCAGACCACTTGACCTGCCTCTTGAGAAATCTGTATGCAGGTCAGGAAGCAACAGTTAGAACTGGACATGGAACAACAGACTGGCTCCAAATAGGAAAAGGAGTAAGTCAGAGGTGCATATTGTCACTCTGTTTATTTAACTTCTATGCAGAGTACATCATGAGAAACGCTGGGCTGGATGAAGGACAAACTGTAATCAAGATTGCCAGGAAAAAATATCAATAACCTCTGATATGCAGATGACACCACCCTTATGGCAGAAAGCGAAGAACTAAAGAACCTCTTGGTGAAAGTAAAAGAGGAGAGTGAAAAAGTTGGCTTAAAACTCAACATTGAAAAAACTAAGATCATGGCATCCGGTCCTATCACTTCATGGCAAATAGATGGGGAAACAATGGAAACAGTGAAAGACTTTATTTTGGGGGGCTCCAAAATCACTGCAGATGGTGACTGCAGCCATGAAATTAAGACACTTGCTCCATGGAAGAAAAGCTATGACTAACCTAGCAGCATATTAAAAAGCAGAGACATTACTTTGCCGACTAAAGTCCGTCTAGTCAAGGCTATGGTTTTTCCTGTGGTCATGTATGGATGTGAGAGTTGGACTGTGAAGAAGGCTGAGCGCCAAAGAATTGATGCTTTTGAACTATGGTATTGGAGAAGACTCTTGAGAGTCCCTTGGACTGCAAGGAGATCCAACCAGTCCATCCGAAAGGTAATCAGTCCTGAATATTCATTGGAAGGACTGATGTTGAAGCTGAAACTCCAATAGTTTGGCCACCTGACACGAAGAGCTGACTCATTTGAAAAGATCCTGATGCTGGGAAAGATTGAGGGCGGGAGGAGAAGGGGACGACAGAGGATGAGATGATTGGATGGCATCTCCGACTCAATGGACATGTGTTTGAGTAAACTCCAGGAGTTGGTGATGGACAAGGAGGCCTGGCGTGCTGCAGTCCCCGGGGTCGCAAAGAGTCGGACACAACTCGTGACTGAACTGAACTGACTGGCTGCACTGGGTCTAGTTGCGGCAGGCAGAATCTTCACTGTGGTGCAGGATTCTCTAGTCGAGGCGCCCAGGCTCAGTAGTTGTGTTGCTCAGTCTTAGTTGCCTCTTGGCAGGTGGGATCTTAGATCCCTGACCAGGGATAGAACCTGTGTTCCCTGCATTGGAAGGCAGATTCTTAACCACTGGACCGCCAGAGGAGTCCCCTATCTGAATTCTTGGCTGCAGAATCATTAGAATAATTCAGTGATTGTTTTAAGGTACTAAGTATTGGGATAATGTGTTTCACAGCAAAAATAACAGGCAGGAACATTTTACTGAGGATGGGGAGGCCAAGTTTCTACAGCTTCTTGGCTGGTAGAGGGACAGGACAGCGGGTTCCCGGCCATTCTACACTTACAATGACTCCCTGTACTCACTTCTTCTCACCCTGAACTGGAGTCACGTGCGGATGGGTCTGTCTGTCTGTCCTATATGACTGGCTATGGCCCTGCCCAGGGAAGATGGCAGGACCTTCCTGTTGCTTGAGTCTTCAGTGTCCAGCACAGAACCTGACATGAGGGAATCAGTAAGTGCTTGCCTGGTACCCGCAGCCCACAGTTGGTCTGACGTTTATTTCACCAGGAGTGGGGATCTCAAACTTGGTCCTTGTTTACCAGGAGCAGGGATCTCAAAGTTCTTCCAAGAACAAGTGATGCTAGATGGAAACTCTTCCTGGCCACGTCACACAGACGTGGCATTGTGCTGAAAGCAGTTTTTCTAAAAGCATTTTTGTAGACACAACATTTTGATTGAAACAATGACCTGATAAAAAATGTGTATTCCCCAGTTGCTAGGCTTTTTTCTTTTCCTATAGTGTTGGCGGTTTTTTTGCTTCCTAAGGCAATTTTCAACTGTGTGATAGTTTTTAAGCATTTCTGTCCATTTTCAGAACCTTTTCAGGATTTTTTTAAACCTAATGGTAATTTGCTTTAGCCTACCTTATAGCTTTTCAATATTTAAAATAGCTGGAAGTTGTAACTGTCTAAAGGTCTCACTGATGAGGGGACTGCTTGGGCCTATGGACTCAGATTCACAGAGGAAGAAAGCCCGAAGAGGCCCTTTATTGGGGTGCTTAGCTCGTGGATTCTTTACTGTCCGAGCCCCTGCTTTGTGTGTGGCTGAGGTGAGGCTCTGAGGGGGGGCTTGTTCAGGGTCACACAGCTGCTGGGCTAGTGCCCCTTTCCCCTGTGTTCCTATTCCATGTGTGAGCGGAAGTGGTCTCTAGGTGGGATTATGTGAGTTGTTTCAATCTCTCTCTTGCATATTTTGTATTTTCTGATGTTTATGTAAGAGTATGAATTGCTTTGGGTACAAGATAAAAGTGAAATGAGTGCAATTGTACAGTAGTTTGAACATTATTTGGCATTTCATTGGGATTGGAATGAAAACTGATCTTTTCCAGTCCTGTGGCCAGTGCTGTTTTCCAAATTTGCACTCATTTCACATGCTAGCAAGGTAATGCTCAAAATCCTGTAAGCCAGGCTTCAACAGTTTGTGAACCGAAACATCCAAATGTACAAGCTGGATTTAGAAAAGGCAGAAGAACCAGAGATCAAATTGCCAACATCTGTTGGACCATAGAAGCAAGGGAATTCCAGAAAAACATCTGCTTCATTGACTAACTAAAGCCTTCAACAGTGTGTATCACAATAAACTGTGGAAAATTCTTAAGGAGATGGCAATATCAAACCACCTTACCTGTCTCCTGAGAAACCTGTATGTTGGTCAAGAAGCAACAGTTAGAACCGGACATGGAACAATGGACTGGTTCCAAATTGGGAAGGGAGTAACGTCAGACTGTATATTGTCACCCTGCTTATTTAACTTATATGCAGAGTACGTCATGTGAAATGCCAGGATGGATGAAGCTCAAGCTGGAATTACAATTACCGAGAGAAATATCAATAACCTAAGATATCCAGATAACACTACCCTAATGGAGGAAAGTGAAGAGGAACTAAAGAGCCTCTTGATGAAGGTGAAAGAGGAGAGTGAAAAAGCTGGCTTAAAACTCAACATTCAAAAACGAAGATCATGGCATCCAAGCCCATCTCTTCATGGCAAATAGATGGGGAAAAATGGAAACAGTAACAGACTTTACTTTTTTGGGCTCCAAAATCACTGCAGATGGTGACTAGAGCCATGAAATTAAAATACGCTTGCTCCTTGGAAGAAAAGCTATGGCAAACCTAGACAGCATATTAAAAAGCAGATATATCCCTTTGCTGACAAAGGTCTGTAGAGTCAAAGCTATGGTTTTTGCAATAGTCATGTATGGATGTGAGAGTTGGATCATAAAGAAGGCTGAGTACTGAAGAATTGATGCTTTTGAACTGTGGTGTTGGAGAAGACTCTTGAGAGTCCCTTGGACAGCAAGGACATCAAACCAGTCAATCCTAAAAGAAATCAACCCTGAATATTCATTGGAAGAACTGAAGCTGAAGCTCCAATACTTTGGCTACTTGATGCAAAGAGCCTACTCACTGGAAAAGCCCCTGATGCTGAAAGATTGAAGGCAGGAGGAGAGAGGGTAACAGAAGATGAGATGGTTGGATGGCATCACTGACTCAATGGACGTGAGTTTGAACAAACTGTGAGATAGTTAAAGACAGAGAAGCCTAGCATGCTGCAGTCCAAGGGGTTGCAAAGAGTCAGACACAACTAAGCTACTGAACAATACAACACAATGGAAGATTAAAAAACAACAACAACACAGTAAAAGAATGAAAGAATTCTATTAAAGGTATTTCACCTGAAGCTGCCACTTCATCCCAACACACACAGACACATACACACCAGTATCACTGCCCTCCCTTACAGCACTGATTCTCTGATGGTAATGGCTTTTGGCACATTTCTGGCTCAGACTCAGGGTCACACAGATCCCAGCCTTGAGCCACAGGGTCCAGGGAAAGCCAGTATGTTGTGGGTACACAGATCTCTTGGACCTGCCTGCCCAAGTGAGCCCCAGTTCCCAGAGATTTCGTGGGACCATGAGTCCCAGAGAGTCCCACCAGAGGGCAGCAGGGAGTTGGCTGAGGCTCTAGTGAGTCCCTCCACTGAGAATGTCCCTGAGGGTTCAGAGGCTCCATGGAGAAGAATTTAGGTCAGATTCTGAAGGAATAGAGTGGGAAACCTGTTTTAGGCTTGAGTGGAGGGATGGACTGTATAGAGCTAAGGAGGCAGGAATTAACAGGTCAGAATTGCCAGATGTGAAGATGGGGACTAGACGCTCCATGCAGGCAAGGGGGGATGGTTTTGTTTTATGCAATCACCTACAGGTTAAGTACCCTTAGACCTGTGCCTGGCATCTAATATGTATTGATCAAATGTACAGATGAAGACACTGTTGGGTGGGACAAGGGAGGAAAGGGAAATGGTAGTAAATGTTTGAGTCAAAGACAGAAAGGAATTTTTACTTGTTGAGCACCTTCTATTTGTTGGGCCATATACTAATAATAAGCTCTTTAGGGACTTTCCTAGTGGTCCAGTGGCTAAGACTTCATGCTCCCAATACAAGGAGTCCAGGTTTGATCATTGGTTAGGGACTGGATTCCAAATGCTGCAACTAAAAGATTTCGCATGCTGCAACTAAAACCCGGTGCAGCCAAATAAATATTTTTTTAAAAAGCTGATGGCTTAGTGATACGTTATTTCAGCAGAATTGTCTTATATATAGTCCTTCCCTAAAACCAGTCAAGAGAAAGAAACTGTGAAAGTGTTAGTTGCTCAGTCTTGTACGACTCTTTGCAGTCCCACAGATTGTACGTAGCCCAGCAGGCTCCTCTGTCCATGGAATTCTCAAGGCAAGAATACTGGAGTGGGTTGTCATTTACTTCTCCAGGGGATCTTCCAGACCCAGGGATCGAACGTGGGTCTCCTGCATAGAAGGCAGATTCTTTACTATCTGAACCACCAGGGAAACCTCTGGACAAAAGCTCTTCTTATCATGGGTGGTGGTGATTTGTCCTGATAATTAGGTTGCAAAGGCCCTTGGACAGGTGTAGAGAGGTGTACTGGTGGAGTTTAGGCCAGGCCACGTTACTAGCCACATGGTCTTAGGAGACCCAGTTGCTCTCTGTGGGCCTCTGTATCCTCCTCTCAAAATGAGGATTATAAAATGTTGCCCTGCCCACCTCCTAGAGATGCTATGATCAGAAAAGGCGAGAAAGCACACAAGACTGCTGTGTTTTAAATTCCATCCAGTTCAAATATTTGTAATTGTACTCAGCCAAAGAGCATGTAAAACTTAAAACAAAATCATTACTTTGTTTTTATAAACTGAGAAATTTGCCATGACTAAGGAAATTGGCTGGGAAAAATTCACATCTTGTTTTGATCAATTACAGGAGGTATCGATCCAGAATGGAACTGGCACCATGTCTTTACGCTGAATTCAAAAGTTACTTCTTAGCCTGTAGAGAGCCTTTTCTTAATTATATAAAATGAAAAATTTGGAAAAGAATTCTTTAGGGCCTGATAGCTTGGTAGTGGTGCTTGATAGTCAGTAGTGGTGCTTATTAATCTTGGGTGTACATTAGAATCACCTGGGGAGTTTTAGGGCCATAC
>SJXQ01004163.1:113531-128500 GCA_006408695.1 Aepyceros melampus | reverse complement strand
ATATATATATATATATATATTTAATGACATTTATTTATTTTTGGCTGCACTGGGTCTTTATTGCAGCTTTTTCTGGTTGTGGTGAGCAGGGGCTACTCTAGCTATGGTACCTGGATTTCTTGTGATGCCTTTTCTTGCTGAAGAGCACAGGATCTAGGGCATGTGGGCTCAGTAGTTGAGGCATCTGGACTTAGTTGCCCTATGGCATGTGGAATCTTCCCAGACCAGGGATCAAACCCATGTCCCCTGCATTGACAGGGACAACTAACCACTGGACCACTAGGGAAGTCCAATACCAATTATATTGCTTGCGGTAGGGTACAGGGATTTTTGTTAAAGTTCCCAAGTAATTCTAACAGGCAGTAAGGTCCATTGGTACATTCAAGCATGATACGAGAAAGCTAAAATGAGGGAGTGGCTAAGGTACAGAGTTTGAAGACCCTGAGCTCACCTCTACTCTTGGGCACAGCAAAATTACAACTATTTGCAGGGCATTGTTGATGAGAAAGACCCGAGATCTAGCAGAAATGGTCTTCTACACTCAAGATGTAAAGAAGGAACCACAAGAAGATAGCTAGGAGGGGTGGAGTCACAGGAAAGTCAAGATCCCCAGGTGGGCGACCCTCAAACAGGAGGATAACTGCAATTGCAGAGGTTTCCTCAAGGAGTGAGTGGTCTGAGCCCCGCATCGGGCTCCTCAACCTGGGGGTCTTGCACCAGGAAGACAAGACACTGGAACATTTGGCTTTGAAGACCAGTAGGGCTTGCTTTCAGAAGAGCCACAGAGCTGTAGGAAAGACACTCCACTCTCAAAGGGTGTACAAAATCACACTAAGTCTGACAGACAAGCAAAAGCTAACAGTTTAGAACCATGAAACTAGCTCTATAAGAAATGTTAAAAAGGACTTCTCTAAGCAGAAAAGGTCACTACTAAATATATGAAAAGGAAAAAAATCTCATTGGTAAAGGCAAATGTACAGTGAAAATGCTTTGACTATGCCGACAGAGGTCCATATAGTCAAAGCATCTTCACTGTACATTTTGCCTGTACCAATGAGATTTTTTCTTTTCATTATTATTATTTTTTTTGGTACAGTGAAGATAATAAATCAGAATAAAGCTAGAGGAAGATTAAAAGACAAAAGCAATAAAATCACTTATGTCTGCAATAAGTAAAGGATAAACAAAACAAAAAGATATAAAAAGTGATGTCAAAAACAGTATGTCGGGGGGAGACTGTGTGGAAGAGTAAAAATGCGGGTTGTTAAAACACATTGAAATTTGAGATCAGCAACTTAAAATAATAACATACATATAAAGATTGCTATATATATAAACCTCATGTTAACCACAAACCCAAAATCTACAATAGATACACACAGAAAAGAAAGGAATCCAAACATAACACTAAAGATAATCATCAAATCATAGACGAAGACAGCAAAAGAAGAAAGGAACAGAAGAACTACAAAAACAACCCTCAAATTAACAAAATGGCAATAAGTACATACCACTCCTGGGTATTTACCCAAAGAAAACGAACACACGAAGTGGAAAAGATCGTTTACCCTTGTGTTCACTGTGGCATTGTTTACATTAGTCAAGATATGGAAGCAACCTAAGTGCTCACCAACAGATGAACGGATGAAGATGTGGTGTATGTAAATACAATGGAATACTACTCAGCCATAAAGAAGAAGGAAACCTTGCCATTACTGATGATACAGATGGATCTAGAGGGTATTACATTGAATGAAGTATGTCAGACAGGGAAAGACAAATCCTGTATGATTTCACTTATATGTTGAATCTAAAAAACAAATGAACAAAGACAACAAAACAGAAACAGCTATAGAAGACGAAAAAGTGGTTGCCAGAGGGGCGGGGACCCCGGTAGAGGAGAGAGAAGGGAGATTAGGAGGTACAAATTTGCAGCTGCAAAATAACTGAGTCAGGCATGAAATGTGCAGCATGGAGAAAATAGTCAATAATTAATACCTTTGTATGGTGACAGATGGTAACTAGACTTACTATGGTGATCATTTTGAAATGTATAGAAATATTGAATCACCATATTCTATAACAGGAACTCACATAGTGTTTTTGGTCAATTATACTTCAAAAACAAACAAACGACTCATAGAAAAGAGATTAGATTTGTGTTTACCAGAGGCGGGCGGTGGGAGGAAGGGGAATTCCAAGAAGGCCCTCAGAATATACAAACTTGCATTTATAAGATAAATAAGGGGATGTAATGTACAATATAATAAATACATACAACACTGTTATATAAAACTTAAGAGAGTAAAATCTAAAAGTTCTCATCACAAGAAAAAATACTTTTTTGTATTTAAAAAAATTTTTATCTGTATGAGATGAATGCTTATTAAATGTATTGTAATCACCTCATGATATGTTTAAGTCAAATGTCAATTATATCTCAGTAAAACTGGAAAAAACAAGAAAAAAGTTAGGAAGACACTGTCTAATTGAAATATAATGTCAGCAACAAAATGTTGACTTGAACTTTTGTAATAACCACTATTTTAATAATATATTTTATATAACCAACATATCCAAAGTTTATTACTTCAACATGTAACATTATAAATAAGAATGAGGTTATAGATAACTAAGAACTAAGTAATAAGTATAGTTATAACTAATAACTAAGTTCATGAATCGTGGCACGCCAGGCCTCCCTGTCCATCACCAACTCCCAGAGTTCACTCAGACTCACGTCCATTGAGTCAGTGATGCCATCCAGCCATCTCATCCTCTGTCGTCCCCTTCTCCTCCTGCCCCCAATCCCTCCCAGCATCAGAGTCTTTTCCAATGAGTCAACTCTTCGCATGAGGTGGCCAAAGCACTGGAGTTTCAGCTTTAGCATCATTCCTTCCAGAGAACACCCAGGGCTGATCTCCTTGCAGTCCAAGGGACTCTCAAGAGTCTTCTCCAACACCACAGTTCAAAAGCATCAATTCTTCGGCACTCAGCCTTCACAGTCCAACTTTCACATCCATACATGACTACTGGAAAAACCATAGCCTTGACTAGACGGACCTTAGTCGGCAAAGTAATGTCTCTGCTTTTGAATATACTATCTAGGTTGGTCATAACTTTTCTTCCAAGGAGTAAGCGTCTTTTAATTTCATGGCTGCAGTCACCATCTGCAGTGATACACGACTGAGCGACTGAACTGAACTGAACTGAAAGAGCCTCTTGATGAAAGTGAAAGAGGAGAGTGAAAAAGTTGGCTTAAAGCTCAACATTCAGAAAACTAAGATCATGGCATCCGGTCCCAGCACTTCATGGCAAATAGATGGGGAAACAGTGGCTGACTTTATTTTTCTGGGCTCCAAAATTACTGCCGATGGTGATTGTAGCCATGAAATTAAAAGATGCTTACTCCTTGGAAGGAACGTTATGACCAACCTAGACAGCATATTAAAAAGTAGAGACATTACTTTGTCAACAAAGGTCTGTCTAGTCAAAGCTATGGTTTTCCCAGTGGTTGTGTATGGATGTGAGAGTTGGATTATAAAGAAAGCTGAGCGTCAAAGAATTGATGCTTTTGAACTGTGGTGTTGGAGAAGACTCTTGAGGTCCCTTGGAGTGCAAGGAGATCCAACCGGTCCATCCTAAAGAGATCAGTCCTGGGTGTTCACTGGAAGGACTGATGTTGAAGCTGAAACTCCAATACTTTGGCCACCTGATATGAAGAGCTGACTCATTGGAAAAGACCCCAGTACTGAAAGATGGAAGGCAGTAGAAGGGGACAACAGAGGATGAGATGGTTGGATGGCATCACCGACACAATGGACATAAGTTTGGGTGAACTCTAGAAGTTGGTGATGGACAGGGAGGCCTGGTGTGCTGCGGTTCATGGGGTCACAGAGAGTTGGACACAAGTGAGCCGCTGAACTGAACTGACTGAAGAATGAGGTATTTTACATTTTTTATACTAAGTCTTCAGAATCTGCTGTGTATTTTATTCTTTTAAAAGTGTTCATTTATTTGGCTTAACCGAGTCTTAATTGTAGCATGTGGGATCTTATTCCCTGACCAGGGATCAAACCCAGGCCCCCTGCATTGGCAGTGTGGAGTCTTATTAGCCACTGGACTACCAGGAAGTCCCTATTTTATTCTTCAGAGCACATATCAATTGCGACAGTGCAGGCTAACTACAATTCAAGTGGCCAATGGCTATTGTTTGAGGTAGTACGGAGCTAGAATATATAAGCATTTTTCCTAATAATTCATTAGATTATGTTACTAGTAATTACTAGAATTTCTAAATCTTACAAAAACAATTAGAATACATGTATTTTTTTTATTGTTGTTTTTACACTTACAAGTTTAAATCTAAAACAAAGTTGTTATAACACTATCAGTAAAGCTTTGTGGTTTTCATCATATAGGTTTTACGGATAGGTAAATATAGGTTTTATATTTACATATCTTTACAGATATGTTTTGCACATATATTTTCTTCTGCATATATATTTTCTTTCATTTCTAAGTTCATATTTTTGCTACTATTATAATGGGGGAAAGAGTTCAACTGCTTATTAAACTATTAATTTTGTGATATTAGCTTGGACCTGAGTTCCCTTATTAATTTTAATGTTTTTGAGCTTCTCCATGTTTTAAGACATTATGCCCTATTGCCTGCAAATGAAGATAATTTTATTTCCTTCCCAATACTTAAATCTTTTATTTCTGTTTCAGGTCTGACTATATTGGCAAGAACTTCTAAAACAACACTAATAATAGCATCACTATAGGTATGCTTGTTCTTTTTTAAAAAATGTTTATTTTAATGAGAATACCTTTAAATGTTTCATTGTTAAAGAATGTGTACGCCAGGACTCAAACATACACAGTGGCCCCTGGTGGTCCAGTGCTTAGAACGCTATACTTCCACTGGTGGGTGGGGAACTAAGATTCCTGAGCCACACAGTGTGGCCAAAAAGAAAAAAAAAAATGTGTGAGTTTGAGAGAAATACTCTCAAAAGAAACATTTGGTTATTTGTAATTTTCTAACACATTTCTTAAATTTTTTATTTTGAGATAATTATAGATTGCAAACAGAAGTTGGCAAAGACAGTAAAGAAGTCTGTATTTACCCTCCATCCAAGTTTACCAATGTTTACATCTTGTGTAACTGTGGGACAGTCTCAAGATTAGAAAATCCACATTGGCACACTGGACCGTAATGTGTGCATTATTCCATAGTCTGTAGAATACAGACGATTTCATTCTGTTGTCATTTTACTTTATTGCCACTTACTTTTCAAATTGAAGGATATTTGCTTTATAGAATTTTGTGGTTTTCTGTCATACATCAAGAATCAGCCATAGGTACAACCATACCCTCTCTCTCCCAAACCTCCCTTCCTTCTCTCTCCACATCCCACGCTTCTAGACTGTCACAGAGGCCCCACATACATAGCCAACGAGAATTTGCTGTGGTCATTTTATCGATTTGTGTAACCACCACTGCAATCAAGATACAAACCATTTCGTGACTACAAAGATCTCCTTCATGCCACTCCTTTATCCACATCTGTCCCCTTCCCATCACCATCCTTCACCTCTGGCAACCACTGATCAGTTCTCCATCTCTGTTAAGTTTAAAACTTTGAGATGTTATCAGATCAGACAATGTGATCTTTTCAGATTGGCTTTTTTTTTCACTCACAAGGATGCCTTGAGATCTGTTCAAATCGTCATGTATCAAGTTTGTTCCTGCTTATTACTAAGTGTATTCCACGGTACAGATGTACCACGGTTTCTAAAACAATTCACCTGCTACAGGACCCTTTGTCTGTTTCCAGTTTGGTTTGTTGTTCAGTCACCCAGTTGTGTCCAACTCTTTGCGACTACCAGGACTGCCACACGCCAGGCTTCCCTGTCCTTCACCCTGTCCCAGGCCTTGCTCAAACTCATGTCCACTGAGTCAGTGATGCTATCGAATCATCTTGTCCTCTGTCGTCTCTTTCTCCTACCTTGAATCTTTCCCAGCATCAGGGTCTTTTCCAATGAGTCGGCTCTTCGCATCAGGTGGCCAAAGCATTGGAGCTTCAGCTTCAGCATCAGTCCTTCCAATGAATATTCAGGATTGATTTCCTTTAGGATTGACTGGTTTGATATCTTGGCAGTCCAAGGGACTCTCCAGTTTGGGGCTATTACCAAAAGTTGCTATGAACAATCACATACAAGTTTTCATGTGGACATGTTTCATTTTTTCTGGGATATTCAGGAGTGAGAATGCTGGAACATATGGTAAGTGAAGGTAAAGTTTTTTGAGAAACTGCCAAACTGTCTTCCAGGATGGCTATACCATTTCACATTCCCACTAGCAATTTGTGAGAGAGACAGTTTCTCTGCACACTCACCAGCATTTGATATTGTCACTGTTTTTCATTTAGATTCTAACATAATTTTTTAAATGAGTGATGGTTTTCTCAAATACATCTTCTGATATTTATTGAGTTATGTATACATACATAATTCCATTGTATTTCTTATTGGATCTCTTGGTGAATTTCATCATTTTATCCATAAATATACAGATATATTTTTCCCTCTCAACAATGCATTTTACTTTTTGGGGGAGTAAGAGAGAAAAAGCAGGGTCCCACTGGAGTTTACAAAGAGTATGAAACAGTCATATAGGATGGGAAGGCTCCCAAGAATCTTTTTTTACTAATTTCTATAATCTCATGAAAATATGACATATGTAAGTGCCTATTACATTTGTTGTTCAGTTGCTAAGCTGTGTCTCTTTGTGACCCCATGAACTGCAGCATGCCAGGCTTAACACATAGTATTCGATAAATGTCAACTGCCTTTTCTAGCAGAATTCTCCACAGGCTAGGCTGTACCTGGACATAATCATCTTTCTCCTTTCAGGGAGTGAAGGTCACCTAGAAAACTAGGCAACTGAAAGTGCAGCCCGATTTGGGCAATGCAGTTTGCTGGCTGACTCAGTGCATGGTCTGTCTCCCCATCCTCCCCACTCCATTAGGTCAGGGAGGGGCTAAGAGTACAGTTTCCCCAGTGCTTGTGCAGGGGCCTAGCCAGCCTAGTAGATTCCATGTGGAGGGCTGTGGGCTGCAACGCTCTAGTGCACAGTCCCCTCTTTCTGATGATAATTGTACAAAAAAAAAAAAGAAAGCAGACGTGCATGCTTGCTTCGCCAGCTGTCTTCAGGATCTCAGTAGCCTTGCTGTGCTCAACATTCTGGAAATCCACATCACTCACAGCTAGAACTTGGTCCCCTTCCTGAAGTCCTGCTCAGTGTGCATCAGAGTCAAGAATCACCTTGGAGATGAAAATATCTTGCTGGGAGGCCCTTCCTACTCAGATGTGAAATCCCAACTGAGCCCAGGGGGCTTTTTCAGCATGACCATTTGGGGCAGAAATTGGGGCAATTCATTGTAGTCTGCGTGGTATACTGTCTCATGAGGAGGAATCCATGCAGGAAAACCACTAGGTAGTCATTGGAAGGAATCTGGCTGTTTATCTCCAACAAGACTCCATGAGCAGGCCTCAGCCACTTCAGGGTGGGCTCACTGCCAATTCTACATACAGGTTTTCTTTCTTTATTTTTTAAAAGCTATTTATTCATTTATTTTTGTCTACATGGTTTGTGGGATCTTAATTCCCTGACCAGGGATTGAACCTGAGAAGCATTGAGTCTTAACCACTGGACCATCATAGGTTTTAATTGGTAAAAAAAATCAAATAGTACAAAAAGGAACACAGTAAAAAGTAAATCTCTTCCTACTGTTGTCACTAAAACAATCACTTTAATCTTTTTCTTGTGTTTTCATCTAGGGACTATAACTTATATATATGTATATAATGTGTGTGTGTGTGTATATATATATATATTCCAGTTTTATAACATTGTGTACGTTTAACAAGTAAATAGGTGCGGAAAGAGTGGAAACAGTGTCAGACTTTATTTTTGGGGGCTCCAAAATCACTGCAGATGGTGATTGCAGCCATGAAATTAAAAGACGCTTACTCCTTGGAAGGAAAGTTATGACCAACTTAGATAGCATATTCAAAAGCAGAGACATTACTTTGCCAACAAAGGTCCGTCTAGTCAAGGCTATGGTTTTTCTAGTAGTCATGTATGGATGTGAGAGTTGGACTGTGAAGAAGGCTGAGCACCAAAGAATTGATGCCTTTGAACTGTGGTGTTGGAGAAGACTCTTGAGAGTCCCTTGGACTGCAAGGAGATCAGCCCTGGGTGTTCTTTGGAAGGAATGATGCTAAAGCTGAAACTCCAGTGCTTTGGCCACCTCATGCGAAGAGTTGACTCATTGGAAAAGACTCTGATGCTGGGAGGGATTGGGGGCAGGAGGAAAAGGGGATGACAGAGGATGAGATGGCTGGATGGCATCACGGACTCGATGGATGTGAGTCTGAGTGAACTCCGGGAGTTGGTGATGGACAGGGAGGCCTGGTGTGCTGCAATTCATGGGGTCACGAAGAGTCGGACATGACTGATCAACTGAACTGAACTGAACTGAAGTTTAACACGTACAATGTGCTGATCTGATACACTTACATATTGTGAAGTGATTACCACAGTTCAGTTGGTTAATACCTCCATCACCTTTCATATTTACCAAATCTTTTTTGTGGTGAGAATATTTAAACTCTAGTCCCTTAGCAACTTTCAAGTATATAATCCAGACTGTTAACTCTAATCACCTTGCTGTATATTAGATCTCCAGAACTAATTCATCTTATATAACTGGATTAATTGTATCCTTTGACCAACATCTCCCCAGTTCCCCCACCTTCCAGCCCCTTGCAACCACCATTCTACTGTTTCTATGAGTTTGGCTTTTTTAGATTCTATATATAAGGGATATTATGTCATATTTGTTTTTCTCTGTATGACATTTCACTTACATAATACCTTCAAGATCTAACCATGTTGTCACAAATGGCAGAATTTCCTTCTTTTTCATGACTAAAATTTTAAAATATATACATCTCAGAACTTTTATTCATTCATCCATAGATGGGCAGTTTGGGTTGTTTGCATATCTTGATTATTGTGAATACTATTACAAGGAACATCAGAGTGCAGGTATCTCTTTGAGATCCTGATTTCATTTCCTTTGAGAATATACCAGAAGTGGGATTGCTGGATCATAAGACAATTCTAAGGAATCACCATACTGTTTTCCATAGTGACGAAAATTTAAATTCCCACCAGTGCACAAAAGTTTCCATTTCTTCACATCCTCACCAACACTTGTTATTTCTTCTCTTCTTGATGCTAGCCATCCTAACAGGTGTGAGGTGTTATTTCATTGTGGTGTTGATTTACATTTCCCTGATAATTAGTGATGTTGACCATCTCGGCCACTTGTGTATCTTCTTTGTCCATGGAATTCTCCAAGCAAGAATATTGTAGTTGGTAGCCATTCCTTTCTCCAGGGGATCTTCCCAACTCAAAGATCAAACCTGGGTCTTCTGCATTGCAGGCAGATTCTTTACAGTCTGAGCCACCAGAGAAGCCCATATCTTTTTTGGAAAATATCTACTCAGTTCTTCTGCCGATTTTTAATTTCTTTTGGTTATCGAGTTGTAGGAGCTCCTTACATATTTTGGATATTAACCTTTTATCAGATATATGATTTGCAAATATTTTCTTCCATTCTGTAGGTTGCCTTTTCACGAAATTGACTGTTTCTTTGCAGAAGTTTTAGTTTGATGTATTCTTGTTTATTTTTGCTTTTGTTGCATATGCATTTGGTGTCATCTAAAAAATCATTGCCAAATCCAGTGTCAGGGAGCTTCTTTCTTGTGTTCTCTTCTAGTTTTATGATTTCAGGTCTTATGATTAAGTCTGTAATCCATTTGAGTTCATTTTTGTGAGTGGTTTATGACAGGGGTCCAATTTCTTTCTTCTAGGGTGACTATCCAGTTTTCCCATTTACTGAAGAGACTGTCCTTTACTCACTGAGTCTTCTTGACTCCCTTGTCAAATATTAGTTGACAGTTTATGTGAGGGTTTATTTCTGGGCTCTCAATTCTGTTCCATTGTTTTGGGTGTCATTTTAATGGCAGTGCCATACTGTTTAGATTACTGTAGCTTTGTAGGATA
This sequence comes from Aepyceros melampus, assembly GCA_006408695.1. Lineage (NCBI taxonomy): Eukaryota > Metazoa > Chordata > Mammalia > Artiodactyla > Bovidae > Aepyceros > Aepyceros melampus. The sequence goes on along the minus strand of SJXQ01004163.1, from coordinate 118,359 downwards.
GTATGAAACAGAATGTGTGATCCAACCAGCTTTGTTCTTGATTACTTTAGCTACTCAGGGTCTTTTGTGGTACCATATGAATTTTGGGTTTTTTTTCTCTATTTCTGTGAAAAATGCTATTGGAATTTTGATAGGGACTGCACTGAATCTTATTGGCTTTGAGTACTGTGGACATTTTAACAGTATTAATTTTTCTGATCCATGACCAGGATATCCGCCCATTTATTTGTGTTTTCAGTTTTCTTTTGTCAAAATCGTATAGTTTCCAGTGCACAGATCTTTCACAACACTGGTTAAATTTATTCCTATGTATTTTATTGCTTTTGACGTTACTGTGACTAGAAGTGTTTTCTTTTTCAGACATTTTGTTGTTAGTATATAGAATTGCACTGATTTTTAAAATTTTATTGTAGTTGATTTATTTTATTTACAATGTTGTATTAATTTCAGCTATATAACAAAGTGACTCACTCATACACACACAAATATATATACATACACTTTTTCACATTCTTTTCCATTATGGTTTATCATAGGATATTGAATATAGCTCCTTATAACATATAGAAGGACCTTGTTGTTTATCAATCCTATACATAATAGTTTGCACCTACTAATCCAGATTCCCAATCCTTTCTTCTACCCTGCTCCAGGAAACTACGTCTATCCTCTACATCTATGAGTCTGTTTCTGTTTTGTAAATATGTTCATTTGTGTTGTATTTTAGGTTCCACATATAAGTGATATCATATTGTATTTGTTTTTCTCTTTCTGACTGTGTTAAATATGTTTTATTTTTTGGCCCAGCTGCATAGCTTGTGGGATCTTAGTTTCCTGACCAGGGATCAGACCTGAGCCCTCGGCAGTTAGAGAGTAGAGCCCTAATCACTGGACCTTCAGGGAATTTCCACCAGTCATTGTTTTTTAATTTTTTCAAACTTTTTTTTTGATGTGGACCATTTTTAAAGTCTTTGTTGAATTTGTTACAATATTGCTTCTTCTTTTTCCTTTTTTAATGTTTTGGGGTTTTGGATGCCAGATATATGGGATATTAGCTTCCAGACCAGGGATTGAGCCTGCACCCCCTGCATTGGAAGACTAAGTCTTAACCACTGAACTGCCAGGGAATGCCCTATTTTTTTTTTTTTTTTAAAGCTTTCTGCCCCTGTCTCCCTCTGAAACTACAATAATTCACAAATTATTTCTTCTGATAGTACCCCATAGATGAAGTGGGCTTTCTTTACTCTTTCTCATTCTTTTCGTTGTTGTTCTCCTCTGACTGGATAATTTCAAAATTCCTATTTTTTCTTTTTTTCAATTTTTCTAAGAAAATTCCTATTTTCTAGCTCACAGATTCTTTTCTGTATTTGATCCATTCTGCAGTTGATGTTCTCTGTTGAAATTTTTTTTTATTTCATTGAATTCTTTAGCTATAGAATTTCTTTGTGGTTCTTTCCCTTTTTTTTTTTAAGTTTCTGGTACAGAATTATAATTCGATTGCTATTACACTATAAAGTGATTACCTTTTAAGTTATTTTTCTTATTTCTATCTGGCTAAACTTCTCATTTTGTTCATGTATTGTTTTCCTGATTTCACTGAATTGTCCTTCTGAGTTTTCTTGTAGCTCATTGAGTTTCCTGGTAAATTGCATATCTCTATGTTTTTGACATTGGTCACTAGAGGATTATTGTGATTCGTTGGTGGTATCATGTTTCACTGATTTTTCATGTTCCTTGAAGTTTTGAGTTGCAGTCTCTGCATTTGAAAGACCATCTCTCTTCTCTAGTTTTTACTAACTGCCCTTTTCAGTGCATCCAAATTTGTATTTTTTTGCTGCAGTGGTGTTTTGGAACTTCACACCAAACCTGAACTTCCATGAAGACCCTCTTGTCTGTGGGTGATTTTCTAAGACAGTGTTTTCCATGACTCCTGGACTGTGTCTGAGAGGGGCTACAGTTGGTTTATAGGCCCCTCAAGGGTCCACAGCTGGGATCAAGATATTGACTGAACTATATGTAGGTAAGACTCCTCTTGGGTCCCTTGGCATATGATGCTGGGTCCCACAGCTCCCATAAAAGCACTCCTTTCTGTGGATAGATGCCCTATTGTTGTTGAAGGTGGGAGACAAATAATCAGCCATGATGTACCCTATATGTTAATAGCAGCATATCACATACACAGTTCTGTATTTTGTATTTCACTTAATATCTCAGAGACTATTCTGTACCAGTACATAGAGATCTATCTCATTCTTTTAAATAGCTGTATAGCATCCTATTTTAGGAGTATTTAACCCACTTAAAAAACTGGGGTGTAATTGACATACAACATTGTATTAGTTCCAGGTGTACAGCATAATGATTCAATATTTGTATATATTGTAAACATCACCACAATATATCTAGTTAACATCTGTCAGCATACAAACCCATTTTTTGGGGCATAGACACTTAGGTTGTTTTTCGTCTTTTGTAACTATTGAATACTCTATTCCAGTGAATACGCTATTACATATGTCTTTATGCCCCTGTATGAGCATTAATATAGGATAAATTTCTAGTAGTGGAATTGCTAGGGCAAAGATACATGCATTTAAAAAATGCATTTAAATTAGAATAGCTGTTGCCAAATTGCCTTCAAAAAGACAACCATTTTATAGTCCACCAACAATAAATAAGAATGTCTTTCATTACAATGTGCACTTTTGTCAGTTTGATACTAAATAATCTTACCTTATTTTAAACCTGCATTTTACCTCTCCTATGAGGTGGTTGAATAATTTTTCATTTGTTTAAAGGTATTTTCTGTGAACTGAGTGTTCATGTTCTTTGCCCATTTAATGCATTCTTTTAAATTAATGTTTAACAGCAAAGACACTGTTTTCCCCTTGGGATTTGCTCAAGTCTCCTCAAAGGCAGGAGGCCCTGAGACAGGTGTTCAAGGTCCTCCACTATCACACAACTCCCTCTTTTTATCTCAGATGGGCCTCCGTCCGCAACACTACTTCCCCAAGGAAGGGGACCTTTATGGTTTCCTCATATCTCATATGCCTCCCACAATCCTACGTTTGCTTTCCCATCCCTTCTCTCAGCAGTGCTCTCTTCTCAGTCAAATCTGACCAGTCCTTCTGGGTCCAGCTGAATTCCACCTACCTGAGATGCCTTTCTTTCTCTCTTTTCCGCCACTGTGCATGGCTTGTGGGAATTTTAGTTCCCTGACCAGGGATCAAATTTGAGCCTGCAGCACAGAAAGCATGGAGTCCTAACCAGTGGACCACCAGAGAATTCCCTCTTTAAAAAAAAAAATAATTTTTATTAGAGTACAGTTGATTTACAATGTTGTGTTAGCTTCTACTGTATAGCAAAGTGAGTTAGTTATACACATATACATTCTTTTAGATTCTTTTCCCATATAGGTCATTACAGAGTATTGAGTAGAGTTCCCTCTGCTATAATGTAGGTTTTCATTGCCTGCTGAGTCACTTCAGTTGTATCCAACTCTTTGCAACCCCATGGCCTGTAGCCCTCCAGGCTCCTCTGTCTGTGGGATTCTCCAGGCAAGAATACTGGAGTGGGTTGCCATGCTCTCCTTCAGGGGATCTTCCTGACTCAGGGATTGAACCAGTGTCTCTTATGTCACCTGCATTGGCAGGCAAGTTCTTTACCACTAGCACGACCAAGGTTTTATTACTGGGGCTCCTTTCTGAATCTAGCCTACAGTTTCACTTTTAGATGAGTTTCATCCCACCAATTACAGCCTTCCCAGAGCCCATCTTCCTCTCTGTCCACTCTCAGTGTGTAGGGCAGTCAGGATGGAGTGTGTTTCATGCACTCAACCTGCATTTATTGTATACATCAGTCAGGCACTATTCCAGGAACTGGGGATATAGCAGTGAGTGAGACAGAACAAGCACCTGCTCTTATCCAGCTGACATTTTACTGGTGGGTGTGTTCGATAATATACAACAAACAGGCAATAAACAAATAAGAATGTCAACTAAGTGCACAGAAGTAAAGGAATAGACAGTAAGGGGAGGGAAAGGGTCTCCTTTAGACAGGTCAGGGGAGAGAACCCTCATGAGATGAGATGAGAGCAAAGACCTGAACATGAGAAGGCGTCGGCCACAAAAAGCAGCTTCCAGAGCCCCCACTCGAGGCCCTGCCTGTGGGTGGGGTGGGGTCTGTGTTCCTAAAGATGGATGAGAACAAGCATGGCTTTCAGCACCTATCACTTGACAAGAATTGAAGGTAGAGACCCGTAATCTCCGCATCTTCAGGGTTCCGTGTTTGGTGTGTCTGGGGAAGACACGTACCCTCCTGCTTCATCTGCCTGCCGCAAACTTGTGAAAATGAAATCATGCCTGACCTGGGATTAGCAGAGCACGTATAGGTGCCAGGGTCCGTTTAAGCACTTCGCACCACTGCTATTTGATCTACCGTCCTAAACCATGTGGTATTTACTGCTAACTTTTTACAATGGGAGAAACCGGGGCTCGGAATATGGGAGTAACCTGTTGAGGTTTACATGGTTCAGACAAGAAGTACAGTTCCCGGAGAGTTGTGTCGCGGGGGTCCGGTGGGCTTCACTGGGGCATTCGGGGGGTTTGCCTGTCTCGGGAGTTTGCCCGCCTCGCCCCGAAGGCGGCCCCCGCCCTGCTGCGGCCTCAGGGGCCAAGGGGCACGCGGCCGGCTGGGGGCGGGGAAGGCGCGGGGACAAAGGCCGCGGCTACCGCGCCGCGGAGGGCGGGTGCGGCGGCGAAGTCCCGCCGCGGTGCCGGGACCCGGCGAGCCCGGGCACTGGCCGCGCGCCCGCGCCGCTGAGAACCAG
>SJXQ01004163.1:0-113463 GCA_006408695.1 Aepyceros melampus | reverse complement strand
ACACGACCTGGCTGCACCCGCGCACCGGGGAGCCCGTCAACTCCGGCCACATGATCCGCTCAGGTGGGCGCGGGGCGGGAGGAGTGGGGCGCTTGGAGTGGGGGCGTGCGCTTGGGTGGCCCAAGTTTGATCGGACTTTTCTCGCGTTCTCGCAGACCTGCCCCGTGGCTGGGAGGAGGGCTTCACGGAGGAGGGCGCCAGCTACTTCATCGAGTGAGTGTTGGGGGCCCTGCGCCCGTACCTGTGCCTCGAGGGTCCGATCGGGTTTCCGACGCGCCCCCGCTCCCTCCCCCAGCGCGGGTCCCGGCGGGTTGGCGCGCACTGAGCCGTACTCGTGTGAGGTTTTTTTTGGCCTGATTTGTATGGCGGGCTCCAAGGGGGAGGCGGGGTGGAGGCCGTATCTACACTGGGGGATTCCGGAGTAGGGCCCGACGCGGGCGCTGGGGGCTTCAAACTGCGCCCTGGACACCGCGACTGGGCGGGATTCGGGCGCTGTTGCGATGGGATGGACACACCCCCTCACTGGGGTCTCAGGCTGCAAGGAACCTGGCGCGCCCCGGGGCTGGGGAAAGCAGAAGTAGGAGTTCTGATCCGGGTCCAGCAGCTGGGGTTCGGGAGGGAGGAAGAGAGACGGTCGGTGTCTCGTCTGGGGGAATTTTATCTTCGGGGGCGCGATCTCTCGTATGGTTGGTGGAGAGTCGGAACCGCACTCCGCACAGCTCCAAAGCAGGGGCCTTCGGGGGAGAGAGAGGGTGGAGGGGAACGGTCGGCCAATTACGCTCCTCGAAGACTATGTGTATCTTCTGCTAGTGCTCCACCAGGACTTTCCCTCCTGCCTTTGGTAGTCAATCAGCTTTTCCGGAAAAGCTCGGGAGCCCCAGTCGACAGGTCCCCTAGACGTAGGTGTGCAGGAATGAAATCGAGGCCCAGGGAGTTCAGGAGCCCTTCCGAGGCTAACACCAATATAGTCTTTACTTTCTCACTCTGGGTGTGGACCTGGGTTGCAGCGGTTTTTTTTGCAGCCTCCTGCCTGCTCGCCGGAGATCAGAAACTGCTTTTGATCCTTTGCCCCAGTGCCTGGCACAGAGTAGGTACTCGGTAAATGTTTGCTCACGGAATGAATAAACTAGCCAAAGGATGGACGCGGGTGTATGTTAAGGGATGACTGTGAGTCAGAATTCCTTTCTTCACCAACTGAAACATTGCTAGTCAGTAGGGGAGTAATATATCTGAAACTCGAATGGTCTAAAATATCCCAGAGCCTCCCTCCCCGTTTTTGGGCTCTGGCAGGTGTTTGAAATTCTGTTGGATGAGATTTATCGTAATGACCAATAGCTGTTTTGCTGTTCTACCTCACATTTGTGTTTGAGAGAAAGTTGGGGAGCTGGCTGGTGTCAACTTGAAAAATAGTCATAACCTAAAAGTTGAGAGTTATGGTTTATTCGGTGGAAATTTTTAGGTCTTAAGCCTGGGAGGCAGCATGTCAAGTAACCCTGAGAGAACTGCTCAGGAAGTGAGGGGAGGAGCCAGTTTTGCAACAAAGGGCAGGTTGTCTGAACATCAAAAGATTATTGTTAATTGAAGAAAACCATATATCCCAAGTTAAGGAATGTAGTGTCTTCTGTGTATGGGAAGATACAAGAGTCTGGACTCAATGAAATCATTTTTTTCCTATGCACTTCAGCTAGGATCCTGGTCTTCACATCCTGAGCTTCCTTTCCTCAAGGGCTTATGGTAGGGAGTGGTTGTAGTCTGAGGGCTGCTAGATGGCAGGTATTCTCCTTCCTGAGTTTCCTTAGGGCTGCAGTCGCTGATAACTGTGATGGTCTTGTTTCCTGATATGGCAGGAAATATTCTGTTTCTTACTGGGGCCTCAGACTTCTTGGTCAGTGGGCTTCTCTGGCTCACAACTGCATATATTGATGTTATGAGATTTCTCCTGTGTACCACACATTGTTCTAGGCATTGCGACTATGGAAGTGACTGAGGCAGACACTGGTCGGTACTCAGGGAGTTTGCAATTGAGTAGGGGAGGGGAGGAAGCAGAAAAACAAGTAAAAAGACAAACAAGAGTAAAGTCAGATAGTGGTAACTAGCATGCAGAAAATTAAAGTAAGATGATGTGGTAAGTAACTGGGTGGTTTGGTTAGATTGGAGGTTAGTGTTGGAGTTCTGAATAGGTGACATTTAAGGTATAATTTGAATGACCAGAAAGGGTCATCTTTGTGTTGATGAGCTGGTAAAGCATTTCTAGAAGAGAGAAACTGCTGGTGAAAGGGCTTTAAGGCACAAAGAGCTTCAAGTTCAAGGAGCAGAAAGGCCAGTGTGGTTGGAAGGAAGTGAAGTAGCTCAGTCGTGTCTGACTCTTTGCAACCCCGTGGACTGTAGCCTACCAGCTCCTCCCTCCATGGGATTCTCCAGGCAGGAATACTGGAGTGGGTTGCCATTTCCTTCTTCAGGGAATCTTCCTGACCTAGGAAGTGTGGTTGGAGTGTGATGCAGTAAGGGAGAAAGTGGCGGGAGAAGAGGCTGCAGGATCTTAGCTCCCCAACCAGGGATGGAACCTGGGTCCAGGCAGCCGCTGGACGGCCAGGGAGTTATGTGGTTTACATTTTCAGAATGATCGCTCTGCCTGCTCTAGTGTGGGCTGTAGGTGGCCAAGTGCAGGGACAGCGGTGGGAGGCTATTGGCTATAGTTCAGGCAGGAGTTAATGAAGGCCTGACTGAGGGTGGTAGATGGCACTGGAGATGGAAAGAAGTAGTCTTCATGATTGGGTTGCAATCTGTGAGAGAAAGACAAGGGTCAGAGATGACTCCCAAGGGCTTGAGCACCTGAGTGGATGGTGCTCATGTCCCTGAGATAGGAAGGCTGGGAGTAGGTTTGGTTGGGGGGAGAGCATGAGATCTTGTTTTGCCATGTTACATTTTGATGTGACTATATCAGTTCGTCACATGTGTGAATCTGGGCCCGGGAGAGAGAGAGGACTGGAGATATACATTTGGGCATCATAAAGTTATTCAAGGCCTAGATTAGATGGAATCACTCAGAAAAAGAGTTTAGAGAAAAGATCACCTAAGCCTTGGGAGAGAGTAGCATTTAGAAATCGGCAAAAGAGAAGGACTGAAAAGGTAGGAGAAAGCCCAGGAGAATGAGGGGTCCCACAAGCCTAAAGGGCAAATCCTGAGTGAAATAAGCAGAAAAGAATACATGGGGTGAAGAAATAGTATAGGTGAGTCTTCAGGTGGTTTTTATGCAAAGTGGCGTTGAGGAACTGAGAACTGGAGAGGATGTGCATTTGGGCGGGGTGCATTGTTGTAGAGGGAGATTAGAGAGCATGTTTTGTTTGGATGGAAACGATCCAGTAGAGATGGAGAAGTAGATGGTGCAAGAAAGAGATGGGACAGTTACTGGAGCCGGTTTCAGCGATAGTGGGAGGGAAGGCATCCAGGACTGCAGTCTCATTGGTCTCAGACAGGAACCAGGCCTTTCAGCCATTTGCAGAAAGGAAGGGGCCGAGTGCCAGAGCTGATATAAGGAGGTTGATAGGGTCGGTGAGAGGAGAGGTAGGCATTCCTGTCTGATAGGTTCTGTCTTTTCCATGAGGTATTAGGCAAAGTCTCGGGCTGGGGGACTTGAAGAGTGTGGAGGACTCTATAGTCACAGCCTCCCAGCCTTCCGTCTTTTGCTAGCTCTTCTCCAGTAACTGGAATCAAGTCCCTGGTGATCATCTCGCAGCAATCCCTGACCCCCTCCCTGGCTCTCTAACTCCTAGGGCGTTGACTCAGTCCTCCCAGGCCCGGGGGAAGGCAGTATGTGAAAGTGTCCCTGCGCTCAAAGGTGATTTATGTGGGGAAGCTGAGACCCTATCACAGCCTATTGTATTTCCTACCTCCCCTGACAGTTTCTTGAGAGACTTAAGGGTTTGCGAGTTACTGTTCTCCTTTTCCCCGGATAAAAATATTCTTTCGGTCTGCTTTCTTAGATTCGCTATGAGCATTTCTGAGTGCTGTATTTTTATGGATCCTCTTCCAATAGGGCTCGGTTAGAGGGACGAAGCACTTGTGCAGCTGCTTGTATTTTCCCTACTGGATCCTCAGACTAGAGAGTCATGTGAATTTTCTAGGATGCATCAGTAGATTTGGCAGATGTTTGAATACTTCCCAGAGAAAAATTTCTTGAAGCAGAAAACCTTGAGCTAAGGCAGGTGGATTTTAGTTTGATTTCTGCACTTTTGGTTCGTTTTGGGGTTAACTTGGGACAGAAACCAGGACTCTACTGGTTCTCCCAGTTCTAGACTCCATGATACTGGTATTCCCTAGGAAGACTTCCTGTAATCTAATGCTTCTTTACTTTCTCTTAGCCAGAGACCAAATTATGATTGTAATTGGGATAGTAGTGTCATTAATAGTAATAGCAATGGTAGTAGTAGCAATTATGTAATGTTGCTGCTGCTAAGTCACTTCAGTCGTGTCCGACTCTGTGCGACCCCATAGACGGCAGCCCACCAGGCTCCCCCGTCCCTGGGATTCTCCAGGCAAGAACACTGGAGTGGGTTGCTGTTTCCTCCTTCAGTGCATGCATGCATGCTAAGTCTCTTCAGTCGTGGCCAACTGTGTGACCCTAGGGACAGCAGCCCACCAGGCTCCTCTGTCCACAGGATTCTTAGGCAAGAATACTGGAGTGGGATGCCATTTCCTTCTCCAGCAATTATGTAATAGCTTCATACTAGGAAGACTTCCTGTAATCTAATGCTTCTTTACTTTCTCTTAGCCAGAGACCAAATTATGATTGTAATTGGATAGTAGTGTCATTAATAGTAATAGCAATGGTAGTAGTAGCAATTATGTAATGTTGCTGCTGCTAAGTCACTTCAGTCGTGTCCGACTCTGTGCGACCCCATAGACGGCAGCCCACCAGGCTCCCCCGTCCCTGGGATTCTCCAGGCAAGAACACTGGAGTGGGTTGCTGTTTCCTCCTTCAGTGCATGCATGCATGCTAAGTCTCTTCAGTCGTGGCCAACTGTGTGACCCTAGGGACAGCAGCCCACCAGGCTCCTCTGTCCACAGGATTCTTAGGCAAGAATACTGGAGTGGGATGCCATTTCCTTCTCCAGCAATTATGTAATAGCTTCATCTTTTTGAGTCCTTGAAAAATGCCAGAAACTGTTTTTGTAACTATTGTCTGATTTAATTCTCACAACAACTTGATGAAGTAGGAACTGTTACTAGTTCCATTTTACCAGTGAGGAATCTTGTATAATCCTGGGTATTCAGGCAGAAAAGGGCAGTGGATGTTCTTCAGCACCTTTTCTTTTTTGAAATGTTATATATTTATTTTTGGCTGTGCTGGGTCTTCGTTGGTGCTGCAGAGTGGTCTTTTCTCTAGTTTCGGGGACCAGGGGCTATTCTTTGTTGCAACGTGTGGGCTTTTCATTGTGGTGGCTTCTCTTGTTGCAGAGCATGGGCTCTAGGGCATGTGGGCTTCTGTAGCTGCGGCTTGCAGACTCTAGAGCACAGGCTCAATTAGTTGTGGCACATGGTTTCAGTTGCTGCATGGCATGTGGGATCTTCCTGGACCACGGATTGAACCTGTGTCTCTTGTATTGGCAGGCAGATTCTTTACCACCGAGTCACCAGGAAAGCCCCATCCAGTACCTTTTCTTACTGATCCTTCTAACAGGCCCTAGAAGCAGCAAATCATGGATTATCCTGTTTTACGGATGATGAAATTCAAGTTCATGAAAGTTCAGTTATTTGGCTAAAGTGTTAGAGCTGGGAGGTCTTCATGGTCACCGTGATGGTGGTGGTGGCTTCTACCCCGATCACCAGTGAGAGCTCATGTTGATACTTGAAGCAGCCTTGTATCATGTGTCATCACTCTGAGTCAGGCTGCCCAGGGCTCACGTGGCCACACCACGTGTGTGTTTTACTAGGGACTGAGGTGCCTTGAATGGGCAGCAGCCCTTGGTATCCTGTGCTGACTGGTGGTGGTGGTGCATGTCTCTGATGAGTAAGAAATGGAAGACATTGATTTTTTTTTTCCCTGCACTGTACAGCTATTGGGAATCTTAGCTCCCCAACCAGAGATGGAACCCATGTGCCCTGCAGTGGCAGTGCAGAGTCCTAACCACTGGTCCACCAGGGAATTCCCCATTAACTATTACTTAGTGAAAACAGTTTGACAGACACACCCTTTTCAAACATGAAACCCATGAGGGAAAAGTTCTAGAAGAGGCTTTGGGAGCTAGAGTATTAAAGTGGGCTGGTCTTCAGGGTTACATGGAACCCTGTAAGTTGGGTTCTCCCTACAGCAGCCTTTGAATAGATCTTAAGTTGACAAGCAGGATGAATGGCACAGAGGAGGGGTCCTGGCTCCTCTGAGACTTTCGTGCCCAGCGCAGCACTGGGCAGAGTAGGCATTGGTATTTATTGAAGTAGGTCAGGGGTGTAGGGGAAACTGGGCAAGTTGAAGGAGCAAAGCCGTCGGAAACCACACATGTCAAGGCTGATGCCTGGACCTCAGGCTTCTTGGATGTTGTTGCTTGCTGTCAAGAACAGCACTCAGTATGGGAACCTGGCGTCCTTTGGCTTCTTCACCTTCTAACCTCATGCCATGTGTCTGGGGAGTGAGGCGTCTGTTGGTCTTTGGACCAGGCCTCCCATCCTCTCTGGTTACCAGGCTTTAGTGTCTGCTGAAACTTGGCTTCAGGGTCCTGGTGGGAAACAGATGATTCCACAAGGTCTCTTCTAGCTTGCAGGCCCTCACTTTTAGCTTTCAAGCCTTCCAGGGCTGTCCTGTGTAGATGCCATTCTTCTTGTGGGTGCCCATTGGATTAAGGCTATTTCTCCTCCCAGCCCTTAGGACTGCAGCAGATCCCAGGGCAGGACTGGAAACCTGATTTGCAGTACCCTGTGCAAAATCGGAGTGTTTTAAAAGCCACGCAAAAAAAAAAAAAGTGCCATTAAAGGTATTAAAGTATAAAGATCCTTTCTTGGCTTCTGCAGGCTTTCCCTCCATTTGTCATGGCATTTCTACTTGCTGTTGATATTTAATGTCATTCTAAGTTTAGAAAAATAAAAAATTTAAATTCTTGGTGTAAATCTTGTGGTTCCTCTCTGTATTCTGGAATATAAAGTTTTCAGTGCAAACATTAGGTCTTTGACCTCATAGGCTGAATCGTCACCATCATGCCCCACTCCTAGACACCACAGGGCAAGAGTGCTGGAGCTCAGAGCCCCTGGACAGGAGGGAGGAGTAGCAGTGCTGGGCCCAGCTGTATGCTCTGAGGCAGCTGGGAGTGGACAGGTAAAGAACCCATCGCATGGAGGCAGGGAGTGGACACCAGGCGTGAACCAAGGCTTCAGGCCTCCTTCAGAAGGATTACTCCTCTAGAATAATGCTGAATATCTAGAGTGTGTGATTCTATTCTACAAACACAGTCTGAAATGAAAGGGAGAGAGGAGGAATTGCGGAGTGAAGGTTGCACCAGGGGTGACAGGACGTCCAGGTGGGGACCCCAGTCGGCTATAGGCACTAGGTATAGAAGCCTGCGAATACAGGATGGCCCAGGAAACTGCCCTCTTGAAGTTTAATTAAGCCATCAGCCAAGGAGAGTCTTCCAGCGCACCCCTAGGAAGAAATCTGTCCTGTCTGCCACGTATTCCTCCCCAGACAAATGTTGAACTTCATGGTGGTGAAATTTGTCTTGTACCATGCCAGCCTATTCATTCAGGTATTTGTCATCTTTCTCATTGAGGTATTGCTGGGAACAGCAATCCCAGCAGTTCTTTATTTCAAACCAGAAAGCAACAGTTCCACAAAGAATGGGAAATTAGCAGCTTACATCTATTTAGAAGGGAAATTTGAAACCTCTTGTTGTTGAAGGTTAAGAAAAGGTTCTCCCAGCTTGCAAGCCTTGGCGTAATCCCACACTTTATGTTTCATTTCCTGGTTGCTTTATCAAGGGTGAAAACTGGCTCATAGATTGAAATGTTAGGTTCTGTGTGAAAGGAACAAGAGTGTTGTTGTGTAGAGAGCTGGGGAAGGATTAAGAGCCGTGATTTGTGCCATGGTCTCAAAACCAACCCAGAAAAGATTTGGCAAAACCTCTTTAAGACAAATGGTGGCAAGTGGCTTCTTAAGGCTCTTATTTTCAGAGAAAGGACGGGTGGATGATTTGTGGTGCAGTGTGTGTGTGAAGAGGGTGGGTGTCGATCTCATTCTCTTGATATTTATGGGAGTAAATTTTGGGCTTCCTAAATGGAGGACTTTGGGAAAAGGAGCTTATTTAAGAAAGCAGTTCATGATGTGAACTGTTTGGTGATTTAGTGAGGTGCTTACTCTGGTTTTCTGTGTCTTCAGAAAAGAGCATGGGTTTGAGTCTTTTTGCTCCATGTAAAAGAACAACAACTCTCTGAACTGGCAAGGTGTCTTAAGTAAATATTGGCAGAGGAAAAAACATGGGAAAATATGGTTTTGTCTGTTGTTTTTAAATGAGCATCAAAACATTTACTTCCGAAACACTGAGAAGTGTTTTGGATTAATGATTTATTGCTTATGGAGTGCTTCATGAATATTATCAGGTTGGAGGCTCACAATTATGGCATTTTTAAATGGAGAGATGTGAGCTCAGAGGGATACAGTGAGTTCCTAAAGTCAAGTGCTGTATTAACTCAGCCTTTTCAGGGTTCTTAGAAGCTGGTGGGCATATTGTCTCAGCCTGGGTCTTCTTAGACCTTCAGCCACAGCTCTAATGTCAGAAGCGTGCCTGCTAAGTTGCTTCAGTCATGTTCGACTCTTTGTGACTCTATGGACCAGCTCGTCAGGCTCCTCTGTCCATGGGATTCTCCAGGCAAGAATGCTGGAGTGGGTTACCATTCCTTCTTCAAGGGGTCTTCCTGACCCAGGGAGCGAATATCTCTTCTGTCTCCTGCATTGGCAGGCAGGTTCTTTACCACTGGTGCCACCTGGGAAGCCCAATGACAGAAGGGTGAAGCTCACCTCTCTTGGGAGACCGGGTGGTGGATGACATCCTCAAAATGACTCTGTCCAGAAACTCAAATAGACTTTATCCTCAATTTAAGTTATTAAAACAATCCCCTCCCTCGTCTTCCATTAAGATCAGCTCTTTATCAGGAAGCATTGTGTTTGTGGGTACGGCTTTGTGTTTTCCTAAACATGAGCTTGTTCTTGCCGGCCTCCATAAAGACATCAGCAGCTTTTGGGACTTCAGGTCCTCTTTTGGCTGGACTGAGTTGTGCCAGGACACCTTCCTCTCTTGAATCCGGTCTCCTCACAGTCACTGGGATGCTGGCCTGGCATCAGGGTCAGTTTTTCTTTTTATTTATTTATTTTTAACGGAAGGGTATTTGTTTTACAGTATTGCATTGGTTTATACCAAGCATCAAACTTCTTGAAGCAGAGCACAAGTGGGCAACTTTATCATGCAGAAAAATGTGTGGTGGTTGTTAGGTGGCGGTAGGTAGCCTGGGTAAGGAGGCAGTGACTTAGTGCATGGGCTCTGGAATCTGAGTCGTCAGATTCCAGGTCCTCCATGTACAGCTCCCTAACCCTGACAGGTTACTACTCCCCGTAAGCCTCACTTCCTTGCCAGTAAAATGGGGATAAATGTGAGAAGTATGTGAATTAATTGATAAAAGGGGTTTAGCAACTGCCTGACTCGTAGTAAGTGCCAACAGATGTGAGCTTCTCTTCCAGGTATCCACTCAACTATCAGGTGAGGTAGAGACTTATGTGATTTCTGAGTCCTGATCATATTCAGCTGCTGCTGCTGGAGTCTGTTGCCCTTGAACTGGGATTGCCTGGCTTGGAAACCAATGATAAGACTCAACTCAGGAATTGGTTTAGACTAATAAAAACTGTATAACCATCATGGTTACTAAAACAAGTGCTTGCTTCGGCAGCACATATATCAAAATTAAAATGATACAGAGAAGGTTAGCATGGCCCCTGCACACAAATTCGTGAAGTGTTCCATTCATGAAGCAAATTTCTTTTAAAAATTACTTGCTTACAATAAAGTACAACTTGAAAGTAAGGAAAAAAAGATGTCCTTAAAGTATTTGCTTTAATGTGTTTGACAAAAGAACTCAAAAATATCCATCTGTGTATTCAGGGGAGTAGAATACACTAATTGAGAGCAGATGGGGCAAAATGTTAATAACGGGTAAGTCAGGGTGAGGGGTATATGGACATTCTCTGTGCTAGACTTGCAGCTTTTCAGTAGGTTTGAAATTTTTCCGAATAAAAAGTTAATTAAAGAAAAACACTACATAACCTTGTCCAACAACAGCTATGCTGTCCCATGGCCACGGGTACCTCGTCCAGGCTGTAGGGACCCGGGGACCAAGAGCCCTGGGTAATGAGGTGTGAAGACGGCTCCTGGTTTGTCTCTCTCCTGGGCATTTAAAGGGCTGCACAGATGTCCGATCCTTAATCTGGGCGGCCGCCTGGTTATCAGCTCTGACTGCTGAAGGGCAGACATTGACGGGTGCTGCCTGGGCCACAGATGTCAACAGTAATCATCTCCATGGTGCTTGATTGTTGAACACACATTCCTTTTAGAAGCAGGTATTTTTATTATTCTGTTGTCCTCATTTTACAGATCAGACAGGCGTCTGAGGCACACGGTGGGAAAAGGGTTAAAAGATCTTTCCAAAGCCAGAGCGTTGGTGGGGAGCTGGGACTTGAGCCACGGTCCTTTTGGCTACAGACGTGTGTACTGTTTCTACCAAGGTTTGAGGTGTCTTCTGGCTCCCATCACCTCTCCCTCTGTCCCAAATTCTCTCTTTTCAGTCTGTTCCCCAAAACTCATCCCCTGTACCTTCGCTTCCTTGAGGACCCTGAAGCAGAAGTCTCCTGAGGCAGAAGTCTCCTTGGGCCTCCCTCGGAAAGTCCCCCGCAGGACACAGAGTGATGGGCCGGGTAGATAGTTCCCAGGCAGGGCAGTGGGTTGAATCCCTGGTCCTCTGGGGGAGTAGGTCCCCTGACCTCCCTGCAGATGTCAGCTGATCGCAGCTTAGGGGCTGATGAGCCTCTTAAGCCTGCTTAGAGCCCGGCTGTCTCTTTCAGCTTCTGCCAGAAGAGCATTTCCAACGTCACAGCCAGGGTTCTCAGAGTTTTTCAGGGGCTTTTCCTGCCAAGGCAGAGTGCTCAGCCTTGTGAGGTCTGACAGCTGGAAGTTAGATACAGGCTCTTCCAGGGGCTGCTGGCTACCTCCTATGCTTCCCTGGAACGCTGCAGTGCGGGATGAGGGTGGGGAGAAAGTGGGAAGGTGGGCAGCATGCTAGGGGTATGGAGCGGGCAGAGATCCCATTTCAGCCCTATACCTGGGGCCCTGGTTGCACGGCTCCTGTGTTCTCACCCCTTGGATGAAATAAAAGATGAGACTCTCCTTCCCCGGAGGCGTGGAAGCAGAGCAATGTTGTACGTTAATGTAGTAACCTCTGCAATAAGCCTGACCTCTGCAAACCAAGTTCAGGGCATGTCCACAGAGAGCACCTTCCTGGGGGAGCATTTAACCAGAGGCTGGCTGGCTTTTGACCCAGGATTCATCTAGACTCTGATGAACATCCACTGTATACCAGTCTCCACACTGGGTGAAGTGGAGAGAGATGGAGGTCCCTGTCTCCGCCCTCCAGCACCGCCCAGTCCAAGAGAGGAGAGGGACCCTGGGTAGTTTCAGTGTGGGTGACGAGGCTGGTGGCCTGCGAAGGGAGCCCTCAGGAGCGTCAGAGGGTGAGTGGGAAGGCCAGGCCACTGTGGAGCAGAGCAGAAGGCAGCCTGAGGCTGGAAAGCCCCGTGGAGGGAAGGCGAAGGGGCTGGGGCTGAGGGTGTGTGTGCCTGTCTGCGCACCTAGGAGGCTGGCACTGAGGTTAGTAGGAACTGGGCCTGGATACCACCTTTCACCAGTAGCTGGGCTTTAGGAGAGTACATAATTGTGACATAATTGGGGGTTTTGCCTTGGGATTCCCCCAACTTCTGTATCTGAGGGGTGGTGCTGTGGGGGAGTTACAGAACGCAAATTCTGGGGTCTGAGTGCCTGGGTTGTAATCTTGGCGCTACTGCCCATTTGAGCAGGTCACCTAAAGCTCTCTGTGTCTTCAGATGTCTTTTCATCTGTAAAATGGGGACGATGCCTGTCCTGCTGTCTTAAACGGTGTCTGGCAGATTGTGCATGCTGTGTAACTAGCATTCCTGCTCCTCGTGTAAAGGGAGCCTCCTCCTATGGTATAAATGCAGCACAATCAGCAGATAGATCTTGTCCCCTTGGGGAAAATCTTCTGAGATCAGGCCAGCAGGAGGGAGAATTGTGCTTTCTTATCTGTAAAAGAAAGGGCACTAAATGGCTGTTGCTTAATATCAAAGAAATAATTCCTCGAAGCTCTGTGTGGCTGTCCAACCTGAGAGAAGATGAACAGGTTTCTTGTTTGACACATTTTCCAAATGACAGTTTTGATTTCCTCCCCGTTCACCACACCGCCACGGAGAGGGTTCCCAGGTGTTGGCATTAGTGTTTGCAGTGCCTGGTTGGGCATCTAAACTCTTTGTTTCAGAAGCAGTAACCCTGGTATCTGTATTAGAGCAGTCAATGAGGGAGCAGGGAGGGTCGACCTGAAGTAGAAGCTGAGGCATAACTTCTAGGGTGCGGACTGGGAATCCGTGTCATTATAAGCTCTGTGGGTGCTTATAGACCCTGGAAATGAAAACATCTCAGAGCTTCAGCTTCCCTATCTGTGCCATGATGGGAGCGCTCCGTTCCTTCTGAGTGTTACTTGCAAATGAAACATGATGGCCTAGCTGAGCCTCCTAGTGTGCTGTTTGGCACGTAACGGGCCTGTAGGCCTTGTGAGCCTTCTCATTTAGAGAGGACATCCATCAGGATTCGTTCGATGGAGCTGTGCGAAAGGCCTTGAGTGAGTCAGTGGATACAGCTCTCCATAATGTCCAGCCTCGACCCTGCTTAGATCCTGGGGGCCAGGCTCCCTGGGGCCTCTGGTTTCCTCTGTGGAGTTTGGGAGTTCTCTCTCCTCCCCACTGCTCAGATGATGCTGCTGGTGGCTGTTGGCAGCATTGGCGGGGTGGCTGGCCTTTTGGGGTGACCATTGAGTGGGGACTGTGTCTACCTGGTGGACGGCTAGCCATTCTACATCTCAGAACCCTACGATCACTCAGAGATCCTCCTGAGGGAGGAGGAGAGGGGCAGAGTGGCGGATGGGTGGTTGTGAGTGATTGACATTGCCAGCCAGAGCAGGCAAGCAGGCTGCAGTTAAGTTGAGAAATGGGGATGCTTCCTCTGTGTGGGAGAAGAAATGTGTCCCAGCAGACAGTTGTTTGGATGAGTCCTAGAGGAGTCTGGCATTACAGTCTTTCCTGAGCTGGTCCTGGGGAAGATGGGGTAGGGGCAGGACTGTGACTCAGCGCCTTGAATGGCTCACCAACACCCCAGGGACAGTGTCAGGCACTGAGTCAGTGTTCAGCCGAATCAGAGTGGCTTTGTAGACTTGACGTTTGGCTTGACCCTCTCGATGCTGGTAGGCACACAAGGAGAGAGGGTTGACTGGAATTAGGGGTAAATTGGGGTTGTAAACTGAAGGGGTGAGGAGGGATGCAAAGTCAGGGTCCCAAGGAGGGCAAATGATTCCCTCCCCTGCCCATGAAAGCATTTGGAAAGGTTTCTTTTCTAACCTGGGGAGTTTTAAAAAAAAGACACATGAATGCTGTGAAGTTAAATATCTATAATCACTGTACCCATTAATCCTTTTCTAAACAGAATTGGCAGTACCTGAAATTACATCTGCTTGCTGAGGCTTTGAATAATTACATTTTTTTTTTAGCGCTGGTGTGTAGGTGGGAGCTGGGGAGAGTTCAGTGGGCCTCTGCTTCGACTCTCTAGCCCCCTTCACGTGAAAATGCACGTGTGTGTCGGTGGGTTTGGCGCTATATGGTTTCTAAAACTCAGGCTGGGGGGATAGTATTCTTTGGGGGAGGTCTTTGGGGGAAGGCTTCCTAGTCTCTGAACAGGTAGATATTTAAATTTAAACCCAAAGCACACTTTTTATTTCAAAAACCCCATGAATTTTGAAATGAGGAGCACAGTGATTTCAGATGCAATAATTGTGTCATGCAATGTTCTCGCTGGGCTTTTTGAAGCTGCTCCTTGGGGCAGGGAAGACCTGGTTGATGCAGGACTGCCTCCTTGAGTTCGTGGAAAGGTCCGAGAGTTTTCTCCTTTCAGGCCTTTGTTGGACTTGTCCTGGTTTGGGGGTACAGTAAGCTGAGCGCTGGGGCAGGAGGACTGTCACACTGAGAAGCCAGCTGCTTTTGTTGAGTTCTTATTTGCTTTTTGTTTTGTAAATGTTTATCTTGTGCACACTGTGTGCTGGATGGCATCACCGACTCCATGGCATGAGTTTGAGCAAACTCTGGGAGACGGTGAAGGACAGGGAAGCCTGGCGTGCTGCAGTCCGTGGGGTCGCAAAGAGCTGGACACAACCGAGCGACTGAATGACAACGTGCGCTGCTCTAGGGACTTAACAGACGTGAGCTCACAGTCCTCGTCCAGCCCTATGAGGCAGGTCCTATTTCTATCATTTTATAGACAAGGCAGGTTTCAGAACGCACAGCACGGGTGTTAGGTGGCAGGGGTGGGATCAGCCCCAGCTGTCCTTCACTGGGGTCCTCACCATCCTTTTGTATCTGTTTGGCCGGTCTCCACTGTGCTCCATGGTGGGTTGGGTCTGGGAGAGGAACAGATCCTTTAAACCAAAAGCTTTTGCTTTGGACTTGCCTTCTTTTAGGGATGGACGCTCCCCTCCCCTAGTCCCACCCAAAGTGGAAAGAGGATTTTGAAAGTCAACTCCTCTTCATTGTGAAAAGGTTTGGCTTTTGGAGGAGAGTGAAAACCTCACATCTAGTTCTTTCCCGCAGCCTGCGGGTTATTGCTTGGGTCCCTGTCCTGGGACATTCCTGGTGGGAGGAAATGGAGACAGCCTGTGACTGAAGCAGGGAGAAGGTGACTGGCTTTCCTTTTTCCATAGTTGCCTCAGGGTTTCATGAGGGAGTTGGTGATGGAAGCCCTGGCCACCTGGAGGAGCGAGCAGAAATGTCCTTGACTCTTCCCAGTTGGTAAATAAACCGCCTGCAATGCAGGAGACTCTGGTTCGACTCTTGGGTCAGGAAGATCTGCTGGAGAAGGGAAAGGCTACCCACTCCAGTATTCTGGCCTGCAGAATTGCACAGACTGTATAGTCCATGGGGTTGCACAGAGTCGGACACAGCTGAGTGACTTTCACTTCACTTCAGAAGCAGAGGGGCAGGGGAATCTGAGTGGGTTCTGACCGATCCACAACCCGCCAGTGCTTGTGTGATGGCCTGCTAATTCGGCTATTCCCTGCAGACTGATACCGCACCCCACCCCCAGCCTTCCGAACCTTTCTGGAGCTGGTTGTGGCCCAGGTCTATTCCCCTCCTGGCCCTGGCTGTATCTGCCTGGGAAGCAAGTGGGGTCGGCGGAGGGACCCCCTCCCTGAGTGCTGAGTGCTTCCATCTGGGCTCAGCTCTCACACATGGTTCAGCTGTTCCCCTCAGGACTTCAGATAGGGCAGCCCTGGGGTTGTAGGTGACCGCCCAGGCAGCACAGCTTTGTGGCCCCGTCATTTTATTTAACCTCTAAATAAAATGGGGTGATGCTGGCATCTGCCTCCTGGGAGTTTTGCACTGGTCACTTGAAAATAATACATGTTATTACTTAGTCCCCAGAACACTGTATATTTCGATAAATTTTAGCAAGTATTTCCAAGCAATTTGTCTTTTTTTCTGTAATGGCTGTGCTGGTCCAAGTGCATTTGAGTGATTCCTTGACTTACATCCTGCAAGGACTCTTGTCTTCTGATCCACAGAGAGTACCTGTGGATACTGCCTGGCTCAGATTCTCAGTTATGGACATTTTCTAATAGAGGGCATTGAATGTGCATTTTGCCCAAGCAGTTAAAAATGGCCAACTCTTATTTGCTGATTTAACCATTTGTTGTTGTTTAGTTGCTAGATTGTGTCTGACTCTTTTGCAATCCCATGAACCTGTCAGGCTCCTCTGTCCATGGGATTTCTCAGGCCAGAATACTGGAGCAGGTTGCTATTTCCTTCTCCAGGAGATCTTCCCGACCCAGGGTTTGAACCCACATCTCTTGCTTGGCAGGCAGATGATTCTTTACCACTGAGCTACCTGGGAAAGCTACACCCTAATTATGACTTTGGCTTATGGATTTAGGCAGTTTGGATATAGTTGCAGCAGAGATTGTTTCTGACCAGACTGTAGCTTGCTTCCCCTGAGGAAAGGGAACAATAGCTCCAGTGATAATGAAGAAATGGAGAGGGGAGGCAAGATTCAGTTAAGCATTTCTGTGTCTGTTTGTGCTGTGTGCCTGGCACCATACTGTTTGTATTCTGGGGGATATCAGAGAGCTCAGGGAGCTCAGGGAGCTGGCGGAGTAAGGTGTCCACACGGATTCAGGCTATAGGATGGTCAGGTGGTGTGTGATGAAGTGTCAGCTGAGTGGTGTGGAACGGCATGGAAAGGAGCATCCAGGGGAAAGCAGTTCAGTGGTGGACGTGTCAGGGAAGGCTGAGGAGTCTTATTTGCTGGATTGAGTGAGGACTGGAGGAGGAGTGGGTGCCTCCAGCAGGGGAGCCAGCTTCCACCGTTCAAGGAGATCCTTTCATTTAGCAGACCTTTACTGAGCTCTCAGGGTGCCAAGCCCGGGCCTGGAGGCTGGGGATGTCAGCATGGGTAAAGCAGAAAAGAGAAAACAGCCTTGAGAGGCAGAAAGGCCCAGTGATTGGGAGCATGGTCCAGCACAAGATTGCCTGGATGTGAACCCCAGCCCTCCCATTTACTAGCTTGTGGATCCTGAGCAAATTATCTAATATGGAGCCTCAGTTTCTTCCTCTGTAAAATGGGGATACTAGTAATTGTGGTGGGGATTAAATGAATTAAGATTAGTCAGAATAGTCTTGAATGTATGAAGTACTCTGGAGTGTTGGTATTATTATCGCTAGAATATGGGCTCCATGTGGGTAGGCATTTTGTCTGTTGTGCTCACTAGCTGTATCACTGGCTCTCAGCAGGTATCTGGTATACTGGAAGATCGTAGGCATTAGTTGAGGAATCAGAGTGCCACTGGTGTCCTCAGGGAGCCTGAAAACCTGTTCTCTGGTGGGGACACAGATGTGTCATCAACTGGAGGAGAGTCTGCAAGTGACTGGATAAGGGAAGCATGTGGACTGGAGAGGCACAGAGAAGGGTGGCCAGGGAAGGCTTGCTGCGGAAATGGGGGAGCCTGAGCTGGACCTTGAAGAACAAGCAGGGAATTTCTAGGTGATAACAGAGTTTGGATGTTCAGGGAAAAGAAAACAGAGTGGGCAGAGCTAGCTAAGAGCATGACATGTTCAAGAACATCAAGAGAGGAAGGAGGCTGCTTTGAGGAGTTGGGGCTTCATCCTGAGGGTGGCATGGATCTGGGCTTAAGAAGGGGTGGAAGGCCTCCCCTCACTCCCATGGTTTTGGGAGAGGAAGGTGGGATATCCTGGGTGTGCTGGTCATTCTCCCAGACTCCAGCTCAGGAGTCCAAAGAGGTGAGGCTGGAGGAAGCGTGTTGAAGGCTGTGAGACATCCCAGCCATCACCTGGCAGATGAGGGCTTGGCCTCCAGAGGAGGAGAGGCTGGGAAACCCACACCACTGCCTGGCAGTGCTCCTGGCTTAAAATAGAAGGAGATGGAGATAAAGAGTGAGAGGTGGTGTGAGTGTCCAAGGGGTGACCTAGTTAAAACCCGAGCCCCTGGAAGTGCGAGAACCACTCTCACCTTCATTCACACGCCAGGGCCTTCCAAGGGGCAGCTGCCAAGGGTGGCCTTACCTTCCTTATCTTGTCCCTCCTCAGCCCTCGGCCTTGTGCAGAAGTCCTGTTGCTGGGGACCTCAGCCCCACCCCACTGACAGAGGAAGTTTGTTTCCAGGCCCGTGTGCTGCTGATTGAGGGTATGGGAACTGAGAGTAAGAGAAATATGGGGTGAAAAATGGGTGAATGGATTCAGGTTAATGAAACCTGTGCATTTAGTAACTCCAAGTGAAGAAGACTTGGAGGAAAAACTCTTTACATTTAGGCTTTTGTTGCCCACAGTGTATCATAATTCCTCATAGACTCAATTATCTGACAGACAGTAACACCCTTAGACTCCCTGGTTCCTCTTCCCCCCAGCTTCCTAAATCCCGCCCAGAGATAGTAGAAAAGAGGAAAAATGGAGAAGGCTTTTACTTTTCTTTGCCCTTTTCTTCGTTGGTCCATCCTGATTTCCCTGAGGCCTTCAGGACTTATTTCTGTGCCTAGTAATTTATGTGCTGAAGGTCCTTGCATAGGACTTTTAAACTTTAACAGAGACTGTGGGTGTGATGGAAAGTGTGTGGAGCTGCTGTTTGCAGGAATGTGAGCTGAAACCATCTCTCTGTGGCCCTGGGTGGTGTTTTTTGGGTCTGCGATCCTGAGTCAGGAAGGCACCCCAGGATGACCACTTGCTCAGCACCTACTGTGTGCTCACTGGCCCCTCACCCGAATGGCCCTGGGAGGCCGGCATTGTCTGCAAGGGAGAACCTTCAGAGCTGAGAGAGCACGATCCTTCGATCCTCCGCAGGTGACCCAGGGAGCCGACTCTTTCTGGTGAACTGGAGCCTGAGACTGCATTTAAAATTGCTGGGAATGCTGAGCCTGGACGAATGCCTCACAGCTGATTGACAGCCATTGAGGTGCTTTTCTGTGATCAACACTTTTTATGGATTATTTGCTTTGATCCTCACGGTAGCCCTAAATGATGTCATTTTCCTCCATTTTATAGATGAGAACACCGAGGACCAGGGAGGCTCTAAGTCCAAGGTTATACAGCTGGAATGGCTGGTGTGTTATGATTCTAAGCCAGCTTTTGCAGAGCATGCTACCTATAATTCACTGAAACCTCACAAGAATGACCCCCACCCGCCCCTGACAGGGTAGTGTATTCTGATTCTCATTTATGCATGAGGAACTAAGATCCAGCGTAAATGATTCACCCAGAGTCACATAGCGGAGGTGGGGTGGGGTTGGGGGGTGGTGGTAGGAGCTGGTCTTGGACTCAGACCCCAAGTGCCTCACTGGGCTTCCTTGACTTCTCCTTCCACCTTGAAAAGCCAGGAGCAGTTTGCATTTGAGTCACCCAGCCCTTCAGAGACTGGGGGTGGAATGGGGTGGAGTCTGAAGGGAGGTGGGAGCAGTGGTGAGTCCTGCCGGGAGAGGCCCCTCCTGGCCAGGTGACAGCGTCCCCAGCTCCCTTGGCACTCACACAGGGTCACGTGGCTTCCTGCCTGAAGCCCTGCACTAATGCATTTTCCATGCTTGTTGCCCAGGCTGGAGCTCAGTAGACCAAATTCAGTTTGTCTTTTGATCTTTCCAGTACAAGCAGCTGGTAAAGCCCAGGACTACTTGGCAATAGACACATTTCCAGGGAACTTTTAAAAATGGAATGGCTCTACTTTGAAACATGTCAAGAATCAGACCATTCCCATGGCCTCTTACCATCCTGGTTCTCACCACTGTCATCTGTTGCCTGGACTGTCGCATTGCCCTCTAGCTGGTCCCTGTGTCTCTCTCCCTCCCCTGCTACGGTGTGCTGTGCTTAGTCGCTCAGTTGTATCTGCGACCTCATAGTCTGTAGCCTGCCAGGCTCCTCTGTCTATGGAATTCTCCAGGCAAGAACACTGGAGTGGGTTGCCGTTTCCTAGCCAGAGATCTTCAGTGGAAGTTGGATCAGCTAAAGCCACCTAAGGGCTCCCATCTCACACAGGGACTCCAAAGCCCTCACAGGAGGAGGCCCTGTGCCGCCAGCTCCTCACCCCCACGTCACCTCACTTCCTTCTGTTCTCCCTGATGCTCTGCTCCAGCCTTGCTGTTCCTTAAACATGAGAGCACAGCCAGCCACAGGGCCTTCAGACTCACTGTTCCCTCTTTCTGGAAACTTTTCCTTCTTATATCCCCATGGCCTACTCTTCCCGTATTGTCTTCAGGTCTTGTCAGGTGTCACCCTCATGGTGGCCTTTCCTGAGTCCTCTCCTCCAGCACAATCTATTTCCTTAATTCTACTTTAATCTTGTTTTTCAAAAAGAATTCTCAACATGATCTGGATATATTACAATTTTGTTTGTCTCCCACTAGAAATTAATGTCCGTGATGACACAGAATAGTGCCTACTTTGTTCAAGGTTGTACCTCTAGTGCCTAGAATAGTGATTGGATCAAGTAGGTGTTCAGAAAAAATTTTTTAGCTTGTTAGAGGTATGACTGGGGGCTTCCCAGGTGGTGCTAGTGATAAAGAACCTACCTGCCAATGCAGGAGATGTAAGAGACACAGGTTCGATCCCTGTGTTGGGAAGATTCCCTGGAAAAGGAAATGGCAACCCCCTGCAGTATTCTGGCCTTGAAAATCCCATGGACAGAGGAGCCTGATGGGCTACAGTCCTTGGGGTTGCAAAGAGTTGGACACAACTGAAGCAACTTAGCATGTATGCACAAGATATGATTGACAAATAACAATTATATATATTAATGCCAAAGAATGTTCAAACTACTGCACAATTGCACTCATCTCACACACTAGTAAAGTGATGCTCAAAATTCTCCAAGCCAGGCTTAAGCAATACATGAACTGTGAACTTCTAGATGTTCAAGCTGCTTTTAGAAAAGGCAGAGGAACCAGAGATCAAATTGCCAACATCTGCTAGATCATCGAAAAAGCAAGAGAGTTCCAGAAAAACATCTATTTCTGCTTTATTGACTGTGCCAAAGCCGTTGACTGTGTGGATCACAGTAAACTGTGGAAAATTCTGAAAGAGATGGGAATACCAGACCACCTGACCTGCCTCTTGAGAAACCTGTATGCAGGTCAGGAAGCAACAGTTAGAACTGGACATGGAACAACAGACTGGTTCCAAATAGGAAAAGGAGTAGATCAAGGCTGTATATTGTCACCCTGCTTATTTAACTTCTATGCAGAGTACATCATGAGAAACACTGGGCTGGAAGAAGCACAAGCTAGAATCAAGATTGCCAGAGAAATATGAATAACCTCAGATATGCAGATGACACCACCCTTGTGGCAGAAAGTGAAGAGGAACTAAACAGCCTCTTGATGAAAGTGAAAGAGGAGAGTGAAAAAGTTGGCTTCAAGCTCAACATTCAGAAGACGAAGATCATGGCTTCTGGTCCCATCACTTCATGGCCAATAGATGGGGAAACAGTGGAGAAACAGTGGGAGACTTTATTTTGGGGGGCTCCAAAATCACTGCAGATGGTGATTGCAGCCATGAAATTAAAAGAGGCTTACTCCTTGGAAGGAAAGTTATGACTAACTATCTAGTAGCATATTCAAAAGCAGAGACATTACTTTGCCAACAAAGATCCATCTAGTCAAGGCTATGGTTTTTCCAGTAGTCATGTATGGATGTGAGAGTTGGACTGTGAAGAAGGCTGAGTGCCGAAGAATTTATGCTTTTGAACTGTGGAGTTGGAGAAGACTCTTGAGAGTCCCTTGGACTGCAAGGAGATCCAACCAGTCCATTCTGAAGGAGATCAGCCCTGGGATTTCTTTGGAAGGAATGATGCTGAAGCTGCAACTCCAGTACTTTGACCACCTCATGCGAAGAGTTGACTCATTGGAGAAGACTCTGATGCTGGGAGGGATTGGGGGCAGGAGGAGAAGGGGACGACCGAGGATGAGATGGCTGGATGGCGTCACTGACTCAATGGTCATGAGTCTGAGTGAACTCCAGGAGTTGGTGATGGACAGGGAGGCCTGGCGTGCTGCAATTCATGGGGTTGCAGAGAGTCGGACATGACTGAGTGGCTGAACTGACTGACTGAAGATGGACTACTTGGTGTTTTGATGTGATACACATTGTGAAATGGTCACCACAGTCAAGCTAGTTAACAGATGCATTGCTTCACATGGTTCCTTTTTCTGTGTGTGTGGTGAAAGAAAATAAGTGTTGAATGAATTTATTCAATAGTTCAGTGAACTCTATGACAGTCTTTCTTTGGTACTCGACCTGAGAAGCCCATCAGCTACTGAGTGATTCTCCCTGCTCAGCCCCAAGAAACACAGGCCTGGGCTGCTCTGCCTCGGGTGTGCCTAGCATCTCCTTTCTAGTTCGGGGACGGCATGGTGTCCCTCTATTTCTATGCTGGCTTCCAGTCACCCCTCTTGGAGAATTACCTGAAAATGGACATTTTCTATCATGCCTGTCCACATTGACCACAGGGAATTAAAATGGGTGGGCTTACCAGCTAACCACCAGTGGCATTTGAATACCCATTGAGTTCTCAAAGCCATACAAATACTTGAAGTGGCTGGAGGAGATGGCGTCCATCTCTTGAGGTTCTCTCTGCAGAATTGGAGCTGAGCCATGTCTGGGACAACAGTGTGATTCAGGGCCCAGGACATAATAGACTGGAAGGAAAGGAGCCAAGGCTGAGTGAACAAACATCTGTAGTGTGATGCACATGGCTGAAATGCTTATTTCACTCTTAACCATACTCTCACCTTGAGGCTGATGATTGTGCCCCTGTGATGCGATGGGGAAATTAAGGCTCAGAGGTGATGTAATCAAGGCTCTCACTGACCTTAGAGCCTTGGAAATAACTAGACAAGGGTCTCAAAGGGAGCTCACAGCAGGCTGTAGAGAATGGTTAGTATTTGGGTCACAGGGGCCGTGTGGCATCAAGCAGTGACACAGATGGGGAGATAGAAGTGCTCTCTCTCAAGTGTGGCTTGGATGGTTTTGAGATAGCCTGTTGAATATGAACAGATTTTCCCCACCTCTCCCCATTACTAATTACTTGAGAATAGGAAGAAGATAGTTTTAATAAAGCCCTGGCGATCTGGGGGTGGAGAAACCCTGGCACCAACCTTCCCCCACATAGGACCTATGCATCTCAGGGACCATCCCCCAAAATGCTCATGTAAGTACATTCAGCTCAGCCTGGCTCCAGGACCTCACCAGTCTTGGAGATTTCGTGATTGGGAAAGGCAGAACTTTATTACATCATGGGTATGGGAGGAACCTGAGGAGAGAATGGGGCTGTGAAATGGGCTTCCCGTTCTAGGGGGGCCGGGTAGTGCTGGCATGATTCAGAACCTCAAACCCCTTATGAAATGAATCCTTACTACCTAGTCCCTGGTGATGGGATTGAGGCCTGTCTTCTTGACATCAGCTTAATTAATTTCTTCTAATTCATTTATCAGCATTCAGTAGCTCCTACTCTTTACCAGGTAGCACCATGCCAGATTCTGTGGCCACAAAGACAAGGATGTTGTCAAGGAATCTACCATCCAGTGCAGGGAGACAGACAGACCAAAGATGATATTTAGAGTGGAGAGGCTGTGGGACAAAGAAAACAGGGCGAGGCTGGAGTGTGATGCCTCACGCCACAAAGCTTTGACTCTTACCCCAACTCAGTCAGATACTTGACCTTGGGCAAGCTCTCGTTCTGGGCTAGGTGGTTCCATACCTTACCTTATTTATTCCTAAGATCAGCCTGCCGAGGTAAAAATGTTTTGTAGAAATTTAGAGAAGGTGAATAAGTTTGTCTGGGTCACTAGATAAATAAGTGGCCAGATCAGGATTCTAGCCCGGGTCTCACTCCAAAGTTCCTGCACTTTCTGTTGTATCCAGATGATGAAAATGAGTTTCATCTATGACCCAGCACGGCCAGGGCCCTTTGGAAGGTACAGCATTGGGCAGAGGGGTTGAGTGACCATGGACTCCATTGGAGTCAAAGGGATGATATGACCAGCCAAAATGCTAGTTTTGTTATAGCCTGCATGGATGGATGTGTGGTGCTTCTGACATGGGTGAAGGTGGTGCTTTTCTGCTCAGGGGAGATCACACATGGAGTATTGGGGTCCCTTTTGGGATCACCCTTATAAGAGGGATGTGACTAGGTGAAGCCTTTCCGAGGGGGTGGCTGTGATGGGCACAGGAAACCTTGTTTCCTGAAGAACATCTGCAGGAACCAGGAACACCTGCAGTGTTTCATGTGAGCAAGAGGAGGCCCCCAGGGAAATGAGGGCTGGCTGCAAATATCTGAAGGACTGTCATGCAGAAGAGTCTTATTCTCTGGAAAGCTACAGAAAGAAAGGCTTGGCTCCAGGTTTTTAACAGAACCTTCTAACGTATCTTGGGACATAGTGAGATACTGTCACCAGAGGTAAGCAAGCATGGATGGAAGCAGTGGAGAGTATGGAGTGAATGCTGTCTATCATTCCTCTGCTCTAGAGCCCCTGACTGTGGCTGTGTCTCTGCTGTTCCAGGTGTGGGTCCTGGGAGGTGGTACAGAGGGAAGGGTTTAGGTTTTCTCTTTCCCAAACCCAGGTCTCCTCAGCAGACTCCAGGGTTACAGGTACCTCCAGGGCTGGTGGAGCAAACACAGGGTTAGAATCAGAATTAGAAGACCGAGGTTTGAGCCTTGGCTCGGCCCCCTACAGCTGTGTGACCTTGGATAGCACATTTGTTCTCTCTGTAAAGAGGATCATGTCAGCCACTCACCTGTTGGCCTTTCATCAGGTAGTAAGTGACAAAATGCTTTGTCAAGGAGAGAGAGTTCAAAATCTGGTCAGTAACGGGTGCAGCTCTGACCACTCGGAGCATAACCAGCTTCAAGGGGCTTGGGCGTCCTGTGACTAGGAAGCTTCGCCCACTGGTGGTAGAGGACCTGTTAGGTGCCAGTGTTTGGGAGAACTGGTTCCAGGTTTGTGCACAGTCCTCTGAAATGTTCTGTGACAAAGTGAATTTCCCATCACTAGTGATAAGCAGGAGAGTCCTCTGCCTTCAAGGGCCCATAAGTAAAGAGTCAGAAGGAGAGACTGGGACAGGTGTTGAGAAGAGAGGGATCCAGGAACCCTTCACGGAGGAAGTGACATTTTGAGTAGGACCTAGACAAAGATTTCATTATGCGGGGAAGGTGGCAAAGGCCTGGGGGAGTCAAGGGCGTGTGTGGGGCACAGGTGACATGAGGGAGAGACTGGGATGCTGGGGTGGGCAGGGAGTCCTTATTGGGGTGGGGTGTTGTCCCCCAGCTGGAGGACTCTTCTGTTCCTGGCAGTAGAGTGCAGAGCTCTCTGGTGGTTGAAGGAAGCAGGTTACTGCCGTTTGACAGAACGTGGGTCAGGGAGGGGCAGGGTGAGAAATTTGGGGGAGGCTGTCTTACATTCCCTTCACTTCTCAGGGGAAGGTGAGGCCCACATGGGAAGAGGCTTTACTGGCAGGTTTAGGGTGAGCTGACGTTAGAGCCAACGCCTGACACCTCGCCCAGGTTTTCACCTTGCCCCATGCGTGAGTCGGCATGGGGCAGAGATTCCATTTTTTCTGGTTCTGCCTCTCAGCAGGCTATTCCTCTTAAGGTAAAAGAGGAGAGAGCCGAGTTGTATTTACCAAAGGGGCTGGTTGGGCAGGTCTTCTTGCTAAGACCCATGTCTTAGGCCAAGGTCAGCTGCGCTGGCTCCTAGTGGGTGGAGTCAGGCCTTGGCCAGCCCCCAGCTAAAGGGCTTTTGGTCAAGAATGACCACTACTGGCAGGAACTGAGGTTTTAAAAGGCATTGCCCCTGAGAACAGTGGGCTGGAAAGATTACAGCGCACACATTCTTTCTCAGGAGATTAGGGCCATGGGAGATTATGGGATACACAGGAGGCTGTAGGAGGGCTGTAAATTTCCCATTTGGGGCAATTAATCTGATGGATGGTAAAACAGCTCTCCACTTCCTCTCCCCCTCCCTGGACTGGGCTGGGCAGTCAGGCTGGCTGGAGAATGTCCCAAGAATGCTCTCCCTGGATTCCTGCCCTGCCTATTTGGGCCCCTGGTTGAAACCTTCCCTGGGGGCAGAGTCGGGGCCTGTCCTTTTCCTGCCTCCCCTTTGGAACAAGGAAAAGCACACAGTAGGTGCTTTATAAAGTACTATGCAGAGCCGCTACCTACTTGATTGGAGCTTGGCTGTTAGGGGCTGGTTGGACT
Source organism: Aepyceros melampus (assembly GCA_006408695.1). Classification (NCBI taxonomy): domain Eukaryota; kingdom Metazoa; phylum Chordata; class Mammalia; order Artiodactyla; family Bovidae; genus Aepyceros; species Aepyceros melampus. The sequence continues at coordinate 87,358 of SJXQ01004163.1, read as the reverse complement.
GGGGCTATGGGTGGGGAAGCTGAGCCCCAGGGTAAGATCACCTGCTCAAGGTCACTCAGGTCATTGGTGGTAACTGGGACTCCAGCCAGGTTTCTCTACTCCTGGGCCTGGGCGTCATCTTCCCAGTTCCATGTTCAAAGTGAAAGTGAAATAGAGGTGGGCTTTTTTTCTAGTTTTTCTGCTTTGACTTCCTCCTTGCTCCTGGCCAGTCACAGGGTCCCTGGTGTGGTGATTGTGTACCAGGTGTGACATGGTCCTGCTCCCATCTCCCCCAAGCAGTTTTGCAGCATTCCTGGGCTGCCCTTCTCTCATGCTGACTGTGTTTTGTGGCTCATTTTGGCTGCCTGCCTCCCCAGCGTGGTCTGACACCTGTGGTTGGTGCAGGTTCCTGCACAGTGCCTTGCTCCTGAGGGCCCTGCCGTGAACCAACTTGAACTCAGGCTAGTGTACTTGGTCTGACTGGTTGTCCTATTCTCTCTCCGGGGGCCCAAAGACCTCATACTATATCATGCCTTCAGATCAGGGTCTCCCAAGGGGTTCTCAACTTGGGGCTTCTCTCTATGCAGTCTGCATCCTATCCGATCACAGCGATCACTTTGGCCTGAACACAACCCAGCCACACCATAGTGCTTCTAGCACTTTCTTCCTTCTGTGCCTTTGTTGTTGCAGTTCCTAATGCATCCTTAAGACATTCTCTTAGGAAACCTCCCCTGACTCCCTTTCACTAAGGCTTTGTGACATCCTTTTATTGGTACTTTCATTCATTTATTCAACAAGTATGTCATGAGAAGCTGCTATGGGCCTGCAGTGTTGTGAAGGCTGGGGGGCACAGCCATGAATGAAGCAAAATTGTCTGTGCTCGTGGAACTTACACCCAAGCATCTTTTCCTGCCGCCTTTCACCTTAGTTTACACTGAGTTTTCTCTCTCTCCACGTTAGCCTGTGAACCTGTGAGTGGGGCAGAGGCATCTGCACTGAGAAGCTCAGACTAGACTAAGGAACATGTGGACCCTGGATATTTGCGGTGTAGGATGCCCAGATGCTTCTTTTGGTCAAAGAAGATGCCACCACAGAGTTAGGAGGATGTCAGATAGGACTTTTTAAAAAGTTTTATCTTATTGAAGTATCATTGATTTATAATGTGTTAGTTTCTGGTGTACAGCAGAGTGATTGAGTTTATGTGGATTCTTGTTCATATTCTTTTTCACGATGATTTATCACAGGATGTTAAGTGTATACACTGTGCTATACAGTAGGACCTTGTTGTTTATCTATCCTGTATTTAATAGTTTGCATCTGCTAATCCCAAGCTCCCAATCCATCCCTCCCCAACTCTTTCTCCCCCTTGGCAACTACAAGTCTTTTCTGTTGTGTTTGTTCTGTATGTCTGTGAGTCTGTTTCTATTTCATAGGTGAGTTCATTGTATTATAATTTAAATTCCACATATAAGTGATATCATATGGTATGTCTTTCTGTTTTTTAGTATGTTAACCTCTAGGTCCACCCATATTGCTGTAAATGAAATTATTTAATTCTTTTATATGGCTGAGTAGTGTTCCGTTCATACACCACATCTTCTTATCCACACATCTGTTGATATTTAGGTTTCCTTCAGACAGGACTGGTCTTTAATCTCATATTGTCCCTTACTATCTGTTTGGATAGTGAGTCAACTTTTCTGAGCTTCTGTTTCTACATATGTAATAAGGAGTTAGTGAGAACACGTATCTCGTAGGGGCTTTCATTCATTCATACGTGTCTCTCCTCCCTGTCACCCCCAAAATCTCAGACCTTTATGGAAAAGTCTTGGCACCCTGGTGTGGTCTCTGGTGTAGTTTATCCACTCATTCATACATAGATGCCTTTAGCAGCAGTGCTGATCAAATTGCTTTTGATGAATTCCTCTGGCTAACAGGAGAGCTTGCTCCCTAACAAGGCAGCCCCTCCTGTAACTGTCATATCTTCACTGTTAGAAAGTTTCCTTCTAGGTTGAGTTGAAATCTTGTAGGCTCTGACTTCCCTCATTGCTTTTAATTCTGAAGTACAGGGAGTTAGTTATGTTTTCTCCCACCCCTTTTATCCCCTAGCCCTTCCAATTAGGAAAAAGTTGACTAGTGTCCCAGGAGGCTCTTTGTAGTTCTTGCTTTGTTACTCAGAGTGATCAGCTAGCTGGGAAGGTCAAGGAGAGGTTTATAGAGGCAGGATGCGGGGGTGGGGTCCTGGGGTGAGGAGTCAGCCAGATGAGGAAGGGGAGAAAAGCCCTGAGACAAAATGTCTTCTAATAATATGTAGAGTCCAGGAACTCTAGGTTCACAGGAATAGTGGGTGGGGGTGGTGTGTGCGTGTATGTGTGTGTGTGTGTAGGGGGAACCATAAGAGAGGTGGAGCTGGAAAGGTAAACCAAAGCATGAGGGAACACCTGTGACCTGCCAAGGGTCATGAACCTGAGGTCCGAGGGCTGCCTAGGAGAATGGGTTTTAAAAATGGGTTTGTTGGGGGCCTAGGTAGCACAGGTTTCACATTCTCCTAGAACTGGCGAATAGATTTCTGAGCACCTCAAACTCTCCTTCTTGCTCTGTTCTGGAGTTACTGATTAAACCTGTCCTTGGGACCTCTGTTGAGCAGAGCAGGGGTAAGTCAGCACCTTGATCATGCCAGTCACCCTTGATACTGTGTTTCTGAGCTCAGCGCACTGGGTGACCTGGCTTCAGGCCCCAGCCTCTGAGCAGCCCTCCCTGGTTGGGGTGGGGGCTGGACGCGGTAACCATGGCCGGCGGCTGGCCTCAGCTTGCCTCTGCCCTAGAGCTGGCTGGACACACAGCCCCATCTCTGCCCTGCAGGGTTTCTCTTTATGCAAGGGGCCTGCATGAGTAACGCCTGGACTCTGAGCCCTTGGCCAAACATTCCAGATTCTTTGGCCATAAGGAATTTTTGAAGGGGCCTGGGGCCCTCGCAGGGCTGTTTATGCCCCACTCCGATAGCTGTTTGTGTCTGATTTTTATATATTCCCAAAGGTACTTTCCTAGCTTCCTGAGGGAGGCTTGTTTCTCCCAGCCTGGCCGGCTCACTAGGAACCTTCTGGCAGACACGCCTCGCACTGCCGGCATATGGAGTGTCCTCCTACCACCGTCTGTCCTTCCCCAGGGTCTTGGATGCTGAAGGGCCGAGGGTGGAGTGGGGCTTTTTGTTTTGGTTTTAAATAGGGGCGACGTGGGTAAACGAGCGGCGTTTCTGGTGCTGTCTGAGGGCCAGGACCCCGCATTCCGGCTCCATGACGACAGCCTGTTCCGTTGCCGCGTGCTGGGCCGTGGGCAGCAGCAGCTTAGACGGGAACAATGGGGGCTCTGTTGCGTCGCTGCTGCTGAGCTGGGGCAGAATACATTTTAATTGAACACTTTCTGCCCTGAAATCTAGGGGATCTGGTGGCCCACTCCTCCTCATTCCTTCATTTTCCCTTTGCTGCCCAAGAGCCAACTTATCGCAGCTCCTTTTACCCCCCCTCTAATATTACCAGCCTCTTGGGGGAAAATGGTGTTTTCAGCCTGGGATGTGGTTTGCATTTGGCTGACTTGGTGATGGTGAGAGAGGAGTGTGGGGTGAGGGGCTGGAGGTGGCTGGGAAAAGTCCCTGTAACCCAGCTGGAGTGTCATCACAGGTGCTGTGTCTAAAGAGCTCGTCCTGCCTTCAGACAGGGCTGCCTGGGACTTAGGAGGACTGGCTATAAAAAAGTCAGGCCAGCTGGGTTGGAATCCCAGTGGTAACATTTCCCACTTGGGGACTCAGATTCCCCATTTGCAAAATGAGGATAAGACTAGTGTCTAACCCATAGGCTTGCCATGATAATTAAAAGAATTTGACATATATAAAACGCTGAAGGTAATTCCTGGCATATAATAAATACCCCCAAAGTGCATTTGTTATTATGTCATGTTAATGTTATATTCTGATCATCATCAATATTTCATTTACCCTTCAAGACTTCATCTGAGACTACAAGATGAACAGAGCAACATTCTTTCTAAAATGCAAATTTGATTTTGTCACTCCTTGGCTTAGAAAACCTAAGTGAGTTCCCATTGATCTTTCTGCACAGGAGAAAGGAAATTTTATGTATTGAAAACCTACTGTGTGTTAAGTCCTGGGCACTGGGTGCACCTCTGCTCATTTAGATTAAGTCCAAAGTCTATAAGACCCTTCATCAGCTGGCTCTATCTTGCTTGTCTTTTCCTCCCTACCCGCCTAACCAAGCCAAAGAAAAACACAACTCTACCCCAGAGGACAATTTCCTTCCCTGCTGTTGCACTTGACTTTTACCCTCTATTGCCTTGTGCATGTACTGCCTTCCACCAGGAAACGCCCTGTGAGTGGTAGCTCTTGGCCTGGGGGAATAGAGCGCACAGGGGAGAGTTTGGGAATTCCCTAACCACCATCCCCTGAGCACCCAGGCTGTGCTTTTCTGTTTGGAGTCTTCCTGTTTCCAGGCTCCACACTGGACTGGTTTCTTTTGGGGGTGACAGGAGTGGAAGAGGTACAGTGGATCAGGGAGGTTTCAGCACGGGCTCCTTGCCGTGCCCAGCACTTCCCGCCTTGCTCCAGGCTCTCCCCGGCAGGATCCCTTGCTTTCCAGCCACTGACTAAGCTTGTTGATGTGGCCTCTCTTTGTGGTGGCAGATGGGTACCTTACAAGGTAGCCTCACACGATGCAGAGACCCCATATATACAACCTGCTTATGGATAGACTTGCCTGCCCGTGAATGGGACACTTGATATCCAAATGAGAATCATCTGTAGACAAAAAAATTTGCTCTGATTTGAGATTATCTACATAACCAGTCTCTGGTCAAGAAAGAGAGAACAATTTTTTTTTTTTTTTTCAATCTTGATGAATTTATTAGGGCCTGAGTATTTTGTTGAGTACCTCTCATTGAAAACAATGAAAATGATGAAAGGCCTTAGAAAGAGAAAAGAATGGAAGATTTAATTTCAGGGAGCTATGGCAATGCATAATTTGTGGGGCTTTATCCCAGTTCTGTCATGTGGTCTTGTGACCTTGAGCCATGTTGGGCCTCCAATTTCCTGTCTCTAAAATGGGAACTGTGGTGTTGGAGAAGACTCTTGAGAGTCCCTTGGACTGCAGGAAGATCCAACCAGTCCATCCTAAACAAGGTCAGTCCTGGGTGTTCATTGGAAGGACTGATGCTAAAGCTGAAGATCCAGTACTTTGGCCACTTGATGCAAAGAGTTGACTCATTGGAAAAGACCCTATGCTGGGAGGGATTGGGGGCAGGGGGAGAAGGGGACGACAGAGGATGAGATGGTTGGATGGCATCACTGACTCGATGGACATGAATTTGGGTAGACTCCAGGAGTTGGTGATGGACAGGGAGGCCTGGCGTGCTGCAATTCATGAGGTCGCAAAGAGTTGGACACGACTGAGCAACTGAACTGAACTGAAAATGGGAATAACCATGTAGAATTGTTGTCAGGAATTAAAAGATCACATGTTCTTGTGTTTATTCATTTAACCAACCAGCCTTTGCTAGAGCTCCTATGTCCCAGAGCCAGGCATCTAAGGGTGGAGAGAATATAGTCTCTTTCCTCCTGGAGCCCAGAGATGGAGGTGAAGGTGGAAGGATGTGTGAGTGGATGGACTTCAAGGACATGGTAATCAGGCCAATGCTTTGCTAGAATCACAACAGAAGGTATATTGGTACTCAACTCTTGGGAAGTCAGGGGAGGCTTCCCAGGTAACACTTGAGTGGGGCAGAGATAAGAAAGGTAGGGGACAAGGCAGGATCACCAGGTAGAGGCAGGCACACCTTGGCATTATAGAAACGTGCTGAGGGGTGGAGGTGCGGCTGTGGGCATGTGGAGGAGAGGCCACCCTGTGGACCAGGCTGGAGGTGAGCTCAGCCTTTGCCCTGAAGGTACTGGCCTGGGGGCAGAGTGACTTGAGGCAGTGGAGCGCAGAATCTGGTCAGTAGTTTACAAGTCTCCTTCTGGTGTCCATGGGTGGGCGGAGTCTTAGCCAATGGCAGGGAGGCCTGCTAGGGGACCCCTGGGATGGTCAAAGAGATGCTGCAGACCTGAACAGGGCACAGAGGAAGACACCAAGGTTTGTGTGTGTACACGTGTGCATGTTTATATGTTCTGGGAAAGGTTAAAACCCTCTATATGCACATAGGATAGTTTTTTTTTTAACGAGATAATCAAAAGTACAGACACCCAGCAAAGAGTTCATATTGTGGCTCTATCCTTCCAGGGTAAGAAGACAAAACTGCAGAGGTCATGTTCCAGGATATTCATTTCAACCTTGTATGAAACACTAGGAGATTGAAAGCAATCTATCAATTGGGAACCAGATAACTAAATTATGGAGCCATGCAATCCCAAGATGAGGCTGCAGGTATTTTTTTCTGAAACAGCAGATGCATAACATATATCCAAGTGGAAGAATGTAGGAACACATGCACAGCATTTAGCTTGCTCCCCTTTTGCCATGTTTCCCCATGACTTGAATGCCTGTCAAGGTTGGGCTTGCCTTCTTTCCCTCTGTGTGACTTTCTGTCTTATGTTGCTTGATGACTGTTTTCTGTCTGGGTCTCTGTGAATAAGGACCATGCTTGTTTCTCTCAAGCAGCAGGAGTAGGTGGCAGCTAATTACTCAGAATTTAATTGAGGGATATAAACAAAGGGCCTGTTATCACCATTAAGTGATATTAAGCTGTAGGCTGATTCTCCTTCTCTGTTACAAACAGAAACAGTATCTGGCCCATAAAGAAGCTTTAAAACTAAACTTGTGTTAACAAAGACCTCTTCCAGAGACCTCCCTGCTTTAGTGGGGTGGGGGTGGGGGTTGTGGGAGTAAATTCAGGCTTTGTTTCCTCTGTCTTCCGGAGCCAACAGGAGGTGAGGGGGGATGAGGTGTGCCTGCTGTCCAACCGGTTTTCATGCAGAACATCTGAGCCAGTGTGTTTTTGTCAGGGGTGGCAGAGGGGGAGGGGAAAAATTTGCATTACATCTACTGGGCAGTAGCACATTATGTTACCTTGTCATCCAGGAAATATTCTCCCTCATTTTGCAGACAAGGCTACCAAGGCTCAGAGAAGTTGAGTAACTTGCTGAGATTGCCCAGCTAGGAAGTGACAGAACCAGGATTTGACCACAGGTCTATCTGCCCTTGACCCCCTGTGCTTTGCCTCCAGTTCAGTTCAGTTGCTCAGTTGTGTCAGCTCTTTGCGACCCTGTGAATTGCAGCACGCCAGGCCTCCCTGTCCATCACCAACTCCCGGAGTTCACACAGATTCAGTCCATTGCATCCTCTGTCATCCCCTTCACCTCCTGGCCCCAATCCCTCCCAGCATCAGAGTCTTTTCCAATGAGTCAACTCTTTGCATGAGGTGGCCAAAGTACTGGAGTTTCAGCTTTAGCATCATTCCTTCCAAAGAACACCCAGGACTGATCTCCTTTAGAATGGATTGGTTGGATCTCCTTGCAGTCCAAGGGACTCTCAAGAGTCTTCTCCAACACCACAGTTCAAAAGCATCAATTCTTCGGCGCTCAGCTTTCTTTATAGTCCAACTCTCACATCCATACATGACCACTGGAAAAATCATAGCCTTGACTAGATGGACCTTTGTTGGCAAAGTAATGTCTCTGCTTTTGAATATGCTATTTAGGTTGGTCATAACTTTCCTTCCAAGAAGTAAATGTCTTTTAATTTCATGGCTGCAATCACCATCTGCAGTGATTTTGGAGCCCCCCAAAATAAAGTCTGACATTGTCTCCACTGTTTCCCCATCTATTTGCCACAAAGTGATGGGACTAGATGCCATGATCTTCTTTTTCTGAATGTTGAGCTTGAAGCCAACTTTTTCACTCTCCTCTTTCACTTTCATCAAGAGACTGTTTAGTTCCTCTTCTCTTTCTGCCATAAGGGTGGTGTCATCTGCATATCTGAGGTTATTCATATTTCTCCTGGCATTCTTGATTCCAGCTTGTGCTTCTTCTAGCCCAGCGTTTTAAGCAAGGTGACAATATACAGCCTTGACGTACTCCTTTTCCTATTTGGAACCAGTCTGTTGTTCCATGTCCAGTTCTAACTGTTGCTTCCTGACCTGTATACAGGTTTCTCAAGACGCTGGTCAGGTGGTCTGGTATTCTCGTCTCTTTCAGAATTTTCCACAGTTTCTTGTGATCCACACAGTCAAAGGCTTTGGCATAGTCAATAAAGCAGAAATAGATGTTTTTCTGGAACTCTCTTGCTTTTTCGATGATCCAGCAGATGTTGGCAATTTGATCTCTGGTTCCTCTGCCTTTTCTAAAACCAGCTTGAACATCTGGAAGATCATGGTTCACGTATTGCTGAAGACTGGCTTAGAGAATTTTGAGCATTACTTTACTAGCATGTGAGATGAGTGCAATTGTGCCGTAGTTTGAGCATTCTTTGGCATTGCCTTTCTTTGAGATTAGAATGAAAACTGACCTCTTCCATTCCTGTGGCCACTGCTGAGTTTTCCCAGTTTGCTGGCATATTGAGTGCAACACTTTCACAGCATCATCTTTTAGGATTTGAAATAGCTCAACTGGAATTCCATCCCCTCCACTAGCTTTGTTCATAGTGATGCTTTCTAAGGCCCACTTGACTTCACATTCCAGAATGTCTGGCTCTAGGTGAGTGATCACACCGTCATGATTATCTGGGTCGTGAAGATCTTTTTTGTACAGTTTTTCTGTGTATTCTTGCCACCTCTTCTTAATATCTTCTGCTTCTGTTAGGTCCATACCATTTCTGTCCTTTATCTAGCCCATCTTTGCATGAAATGTTCCCTTGGTATCTCTAATTTTCTTGAAATATCACTAGTCTTTCCTGTTCTGTTGTTTTCCTCTATTTTTTTGCATTGATCGCTGAGGAAAGCTTTCTTGTCTCTTCTTGCTATTCTTTGGAACTCTGCATTCAGATGCTTATATCTATCCTTTTCTCCTTTGCTTTTTGTTTCTCTTCTTTTCACACCTGTTTGTAAGGCAGCAAGGGGTGGTGAGGGATAAATAGGAGCAGAGAAAACAAGAGGTGGAGGAAGTCTGAAAAGGAGCAGCCGCAGGACTGAGTGGGCGGGGAGAGAGCGGGAGGCGTGAGCAGTGGTGTGAAGATGGTAGGTCTGAGCTGAAGTGGAGGTTTCTTGGAGGTGAGGAGTCGGTGGGAGCTTGGTTGGGAAGCATGTAGGGTGGTGGGTTGGAAGGCTTAGATGCTGGACTGAGGAGCATCGCCTGATCCTTTGGGTGATAGGGAGCCACTGAAGGCTCTTGAGGTTCTAGGGCAATGCACCTAGCCCTGCCGTGAAATGTGGGATGATGGAGGCAGGGAGGAGGAGCTGCCTGTCTCTCTAGAATGTCTACCTGCCTACAAGAGCAGTGGTGGAGGGGTGGGGGTCCCCAGCTGAGGTAGACTGTGGCTGTCAGGTCTGCTTTGAGATGGGTGTGTGATGGTCCCAACAGTAGACGGAAACAGATAGCTGTGTGCACTCTGGTCCAGGGGGTGGGAAGGTGTATGACCACACCTTGCCAGGTATTCAGCTTGGCATGAGTGTGTGCATTCATTCAACAATTATTTATTAAATGTCTACCATGTCACTTAAGCTAGGCATATGGTAGTGAGCATAATAGACCTGATCCACTCCTTGGGTCTGACTTTGAAAGTATATGTCATGTGAGAAAAAAAAAAATGATGGGGGAGAAAAACCTGAGCTACTCTAAGAAAACAATTTGCCCTTTGGCCTGGTTGTTCCACTAGCATGAAAACATTGCTTCTCACTGCAGAAATGAGATCTTATAGAGGGAGTTCCTGGCCAGATCTTGCCCAGAGGGATGGGGTTTTACCTTCAGCTCTCCTTTCTTAGAGGTGAGATGAGCAATGGGGCCTCCCAGAAACTGGGGGAATTCCTTGGAGCTGAACAGCACATTCCTGTCCATCCTTCTTCCCAGCATTCCTGCCCAAACCATGTTGGCCCTTCTCTTGCTGAGCCAGTCTTTCCAGGCTGCTTTCTGCCCTTGGGTGGGAAGAGGAGGTGGAGGAGAAAAAGGGAATAGGATGAACATTCGAAGTGGAACAAGAAAAATATTTCAAACAGGACAAGCTCCAGGGAAACAGCCTCCCTTCCTCTGTGGGCCAGCGAAGCCCCAGATCAGAAGTTCAGAGGCTTCGGCTGGGCTCAGATTTTCCCCATTTGTCACAGTTCAGTAGCTCATTTCCAGGGCTTATTTCTGAAGGCCTCGCTGGTGGAGGCCAAGATGTCATTCACTTCAGAAGGCCAAATACCTTGCCAAAATTCCAGAGGCTTTGCCTTGAGCCTTGGGGCTCTGGCCAAACAGATCCTGGTGTGGCTGCAGCCTCAGGTCCTTCTTAAGTGCCTGTGTCCTGCCCCCGCTAGGAATGACCCCAGCGCCCAGGGAGGCAGGTAGCAGAGCAGCCCCTGCCTGAGGTGGGGTGGGCCTACAAGCAGCTGTGTTCACCTGTGAGTGGAGACCCACCCAACATATTCTGCTAGTGGGAGAAGGACACAGTTTTAGTTAGAAGCTGTAATGGTGGCAAAATTGGAGCTTTACTCCAAGTATTGAAAAAATTACTTTTTGTGTTATAAAGTTATCCATTGTTCACTTGTGGAAGTTTAGACAATGCATTTGACAACAGGAAGAGAATAAAAATTCCTTGTAAACCTGTCACCTAAAGATAATCATTTTGTTATTTATCTATATGTGTCTGGTGGGCAGCCGTCTATGGGGTTACACAGAGTCGAACACGACTGAAACGACTTAGCAGCAGCAGTCTATGTATCAGTGTGTGTGTTTTAAGAAAACTGGGATAATACTATAAACTATTTTGCATTTTTTACTTAATGATTGTTCTATATCATTAATTAACATTTACCTCATCAGTTTTAATGGCTATGTAGTATTTCCTTTTGATGCTTTTGAACTGTGGTGTTGGAGAAGACTCTTGAGAGTCCCTTGGACTGCAAGGAGATCCAACCAATCCATCCTAAAGGAAATCAGTCCTGAATATTCTTTGGAAGGATAGATACTGAAGCTGAAACTCCAATACTTTGGCCATCTGATGTGAAGAACTGACTCATTGGAAAAGACCCTGATGCTGGGAAAGATTGAAGGCAGGAGGAGAAGGGGGCGACAGAGGATGAGATGATTGGATGGCATCACCAACTCTACGGACATGAGTTTGAGTAAGCTCTGGGACTTGGTGATAGATAGGGAAGCCAGGCGTGCTGCAGTCCATGGGGTCGCAAAGACTCAGACATGACTGAGTGACTGAACTGAACTGCACTGAGTATTTCCTTATACAATGGCATTGTGATTTACCAACTAGTAAATGTATGAGACTTTGAGGGAGCTGTTTTCTATAAGGTAGCTGGTTATAAAATAAATACATGAATTAGTTTCTGAGGCTGGGTCCCTGGCATTGTTGTCTGTAAGCCCCCAGTGGTTTTAATGTACAGCCAGAGTTGAGAAGCATGTGGTGAGACCGTGGACACCTACGCTGGTTCTCTTACACCAGGATTCGGCGCAGTGCAGGGCACCGAGGAGAGGCACAAAGAGAAACCTCTCCCTTCTCCTCCATGCTGCCGCCCGTGAGCATGAGGCTGACACGAAGGTGGCTGATTGGAGGGCTTCCTGCCGTGATCTCTGCTGAGTCTGCAAGCTGGTGACCCTTTCACTAAAATTCTGGCCCCCACATCTCCTCTTTACCTTGTGTGGGGATGGTTGCTAGTTTTAAACCTTGCAGTTGACGGGTTCATGTGACTGAAGCCCTCAGCCACCCAGGGGGACAGAGGGGCTGATGAGGACCGGAAGAGAGCAGATTGGGGCCTGCTCAGTGTCTGGAGGGATCAGAGGGAGACCGTGATATTCCTGCACATCCCTAGTGCCTTTTAGGTCACGGGGTGCCTTTAGACATGGGGTCACCCAGTCCTCCCAACCAGCTATAGGGCAGATGGCCCAGGCAGTCTTATTCCTGTTTTATAGTTGTGGAAATGGAGGTTCCAAGAGGGTCTTTGATCCAAAGGAGTGAGTCAGAGTCGAAACCTCTTTTGACTATCAGTTTGCTTTTTTTGGTAGAACCATCTGGGTCTGTAGATTTGCTAAAGACCTTGGGTTTATGCCTCTTTGGGAAACCATTTTATAGCACAGTGTATGGTTACTGGCCAGAAGTTTTCTAGTTTTTCAAGCACTTATGAAAATTAGCTGCTGAGTAACAGCACATGTGTTTTGGTATGTTACTATCCATTCATCAGAGTGTTTGGAAAACAAGAAGGAGGCAATTTTAAAATGTAGCCATAACAGCGTTTTTTCCCCTGGTTTCCAGAGAAACATTTTCAACAGCCTAAGACAGTTGACAGAACTTGCATTTCTGACCGGAACCTGAGTGGCAATAGTAACAATAGCTGTGGTGGTAATAATGGCTTACGTTTATTGAGTATACACCCTCTGACACTTGGAACACCTCAGCTCAAAGGGTTAGCGAGGAGATTACCTTTTTCTAGTTCAGAAAGCAAACCAGGGAAAAAACTTACCACCCCTTGGTCCTACCAGTTGGACTGCCGTACAGTAAACTGCCATGCATCTATTTAAAATGGCGCTATAAAATATTAACCAGCTATATGGAAAGTGTTCCCTGTGCCTGCATGGATAAAAGGAAAATTATGAAACAGGCTGGCGCCCAGAGGCTCCCAGGGAATGTTTCACTCCATGTGCACACAGTATCGTCACCCGCCTCATGTTCCTGGTTAGGAAACTGACTTGCCTGAAGGCCACACAGAATTTTGGATCTGGGTCTTTTATAAGAATCCAGTGTGTCTGTCATCATCCTCGGATGCTTCTGTTACTTAAAAAACAAGAGAGTAGGATATTCTGTAATCAAGCGTTGATTGCTAGTTTAGAGCAAGAAAGACAAGTGAAGCAGAGAGACCTGTTTGACAATCCTGTTACTTTATTCTATAGTTCTTTACAGTTAGTAAAGTACTTTAAAGCATATATAACTTTTCCCTGGGTTTAAAAGGAATATGTATTTAGATAAACAAGGATTTACTATATAGTACAGGGAATGATTCAATATTTTATAATAACCTATAATGGAAAATAATTGAGAAAAAAGAATATATGTGTAATATATATATATATGTTTGGAGAAGGAAATGACAACCCACTCCAGTGTTCTTGCCTGGAGAATCCCGGGACGGGGGAGCCTGGTGGGCTGCCGTCTATGGGGTCGCACAGAGTTGGACACGAATGAAGCGACTTAGCAGTAGCAGGAGCAGCAGCAACAGGGAATGATTCAATATTTTATAATAACCTATAATGGGAAATAATTGAGAAAAATAATATATGTATAATATATATATTTAACTGAATCACTTTACCTATACCTGAAACTAACACAATATTGTAAATCAACTATACTTCAACAATAGCAACAAAATCAGAAATACATGTTTATTATAGAATTAGGAAAGTAAAGAAATGCCCAGAGAAGGAAAAGTATATTTCTAATTCCTGAACGATAATGATTGTTAATATTTTTTTCTTCCTCTCTTCTCATTGCAGAAATATAAATTTGGTGAACTTGGGATCATGTTTACCTATGGTTTTCATTCCTGCTTTCACTAATCTGTTGCAGACCCTTCTCCCTGTCAGTGATTGATCTTCTACAACATGATTTCCAGCGCTGCCCAGTGTCCAGCTTTTACGAGTGATTCTGAATTGTTGGACACTGGGTGGTTACTGATTTTTCTCTTTATTGTTAATAATACTGCTATAAATACCCTTGTCTTTACAAACATCTGGTTGTGTCCTCAGGATAAATTCTTAGAAGAGTCATATGTGGGTCCTAGGATATCTGCCTCTGGTAATGCACTGTGCATTTACGTGTTCTCCTTTGATCCCTAAAATAGCACCCGAAGCTGGTCTGGGAGGCACTATTATCCCCATTGTACACTTTGGAAGTTGAGATTTTTAAAAGTTGCTATTTGCTCAAGATAAGAAACTGCTTTGGAATGATAAAGGGAACTGCTTTAATTCAGTGAGACTGAAGGAATAGAGTCGGAAACAAGTTCAGATTCGTCAGTTTGTTGTATTAATTAGACTTCCTAGAAATTCTACTTTTCATAACTTCAACCGATGTTTTGGGTCTGCCCTCTGGCCCAGCAGAGCAAGTCTTCCTTTCAATTTTTGAAGAGGCCCCTTTGTGGCTCTAAGCTTTCGCTTTACCAAATCATCCTTGTTTTTTTTTTTTTTCCCTATTTATTTACTTATTTAGTTGGAGGACAGTCACTTCACAACACTGATTTCCCACTAGCCTACTGTCTTTGATGGCTCTCTGGGCATATTCCACTTTATCAGCATGTGTGTTAGTCAGCTCTTCAGGTTGGAAGTGACAGAAACCCAACTCAAACCAGCTTAAACAGACAAGGAAATATATTGGCTCCAATAATTGGAAACTTCAAGGGTAGCTCTGACCTGGCCGAGGCATTGCTGGACCCCAGTGCTCAAAGGGCATTGTGATAGCTTTGTTCTCTCTCCTTTCAGTTCTGCTAACCCCCTTATCAGAGAGACTGTCCCTCTTTCAGGGTCTACAGATCACTTCTTAGAGAAGATTCTGTTTGTCCCTGCTTGGATCAGGGGCGCCCCCCTGGGAGTGGTGCATGCTGGTTGACTGTTATGACACAGCAGGATGGGGAGATATGGCTTTCCCTAATGAAGGGGTGCCTGTGAGCGGTGCAAGCCTATTGTTTTGTGGTATGTAGACTCGAACTGTGTGCCAGCTGGTGTCTGGCCAGTTCAGAGGAGAGTGGGATTATCATCTTTCTTTTGCTTGACATTATACTTCTATTAATGTAGCCTGAAGTCAAAATAGTTTCCTTTTTACTATGTAATCATATTACTGGGTCATCAAAGATTACTGCTCTGCTTGTCTCTCCCTCTTGTGCTACCTCTGCTGGGAGATTTTGGACTCAATATTCGGTCCTGAAGCTTATCCTTGGAGATTTCCTATGGCCATATATGGCCCAGAGGATCAGCCTGTTAAGATCTTTTAACCCCAGCTGCGTCATGGGTCACAGTGGTCTCCCTCCCAGGTCAGTGCTCTGTACAGTCAGGTGACAGACATTTGGTGGGGTGAGGTGGGGTTGGGGGAGGGGAAGAGACGAGGGAATGAGATAGCACTAGGCAGTTACTTGCATCAAAAGGGCCAGAATCTTCTCCTGCCTTCTCCTGTCTGCCCCAGACCTCTAGAGTTTCCTTTGCCTGGCCCATACAGTCAGTCTTGCTGGTTCATAGTGTGTCAGAGGTCACCGGAAAGGGCATCAGGCATCTGCTTTTCTACTGAGACCCCCAAATGAACTTAAGTTGAAGTAGGAAGGAAAGAAGACTGCATGTCAAAGAACAGATGCTTTCAAACTGTGGTGCTGGAGGAGAGTCTTGAGAGTCCCTTGCACTGTAAGAAGTTCAAGCCAATCAATCCTAAAAGAAATCAGCCCTGAATATTCATTGGAAGGACTAACGCCGAAGCAAGACTTTGGCCACCTGATGTGAAGAGCCAACTCATTTAAGGCAGGAGGATCAGCCTGTTAAGATCTTTTAACCCCAATTCCGTCATGGGTCACAGAGGTCTCCCTCCCAGCTCAGTGCTCTGTACAGTCAAGTGTAGATGTTTGGTGGGGTGGGGTGGGGTTGAGGGAGGGGAAGAGATTTAAAGATTTAAGGCAGGAGGAGAAGGGGGGGACGACAGAGGATGAGATGGTTGGATGGCATCGCAATGCAATGGACGTGAACTTGGGCAAACTCTGGGAGATGGTGAGGGACAGAGAAGCCTGGCGTGCTGTAGTCCATGGGGTCAGATAGGACTGCGCAACTGAACAACAACAACAGAGGAAGGATCTCAGTTAGATGTTAATCACTTCTTGTTATGATGAGTAGGGAAGACATTCTGCAGACAGTGGGAGTCCGTTTCCAGAGGCCGTCAGGCGGTAGCAGGTTCCTGAGAGGTCTGCAGGGCTGTGGGGGTGGCCAGCAGGGGACTGGAGGTCCCTCTGAGCCTTGTTGGGCTTACAGGTCCAGCATGCCAGCCTCTGCATGTGGGCATTCTTGGTAGCTGGGGGGTGGCATGGGTGTGCCGGGTGGCTTTTGGCCTCTATTGCTCTATTGAAAACTCCAAACTGTGTTGCTCAGCTGCAAAAACAGTTTTCTTCCCTTGTTAGCGAGAAACACAAAGCGGCCCTTGACAGAGGGTTGGTGGGCGTACAGTGGTTCTGGCAGTGTGTCACACTCATCCGAAGCAGCACAGGGCGAACCACCCCAATCTGGATGGCCTGGCAGAAGCAGAGCTGGATGGCAGCATCAGAGCAGCCCTGGGGAGCAGAGGGCATGGTGTGGGCTGGCGGGGTGCTTGCCTGGGAAGGCCCTGAGACCACGGATGATGGGGGAGGAGGCCTCATCTAGGCTCTGGCTTGCCTGTGAGTTGGGCAGGAATGAGACCAGAGACTGGCCTTTCCCATGTGGCCCAGTGGGCCTGATGGAGCCTCACGTGCGCTGGGTTTGTGTGTCTTTGTGTCCAGATCTGAGTCTGGGAGCAGTTTCCCCAGTGATTGTCCAGGAGGACAAGGAGGCAAATCTGTCTGCTGATGAGCGTTAGGGGTGCCTGAGGCCTGCTCACCTCAGGGTGGGATTGCCAGACCACTCAATACTTTGGTGGCTTGTCTTTTGACATCCAGGTGAATTCCTGTGGGTCGAGCCCAGTAATTCCTCTGCCTGCACCAGATTCCCACTGGACTTGTTATTTTGGCTTGGCCTGAATAGGATTCTGTCTGCTTGTTCTCTGTCTTGGCCTGTCTTTCCCCCCTCCCTTTCTTTCTCTCCTTCCTTATCTGCATCACGTCTTTCCCCTTTTCCTGCATGCCCTGAGCCCCCATTTTACCCCAAGGGAGGTTGGGTGGGACTAGGTTAGTTTTAGACAGGGAACAATGTCTCCTATTTAGATGAGCCCCACTTCCTGCGCAATTGGTCCAAAGAATGATCTAGAGTCCAATGCTGTGATTGACTGCTGAGGGGGAGGCATTGAGGCAGCAGGCTGGCAGTGGCGAGTCTGTGTGTCTAATGCAAATGCCTAGTTTACTGGCATCTGGAGGGCACAAGACACGTGCTTATCTGGATCTCGTTCTGGGCTCCTGGCCTGTCACAGCCAAATAGCCTAGTTTGGAGAACACCTGTATATTGGAGAAGGGGATCTAGTGGAGGGAGCTGGAGCAGAGGTGATAGCAGGCTGGCCACTCCTCTCCTGGCAGGAGGGGCCTTGTGTTCACAGTATAGACTGTGAAGGGTGGGCCCTGGGCATGGAGGGCTGCCTGGCATTAAGCAGAGCTGTTTCTCTCTCCCCCTTCCCCAGCTGGATAGAGTCATAGCATCAATGTTTCCAGTGCTTGTCCTTGATCAGCACTGCCCAGACTTCTGGTACCCAGCCAAGGGTCAATTTGAATTGTCCAGATTTTCCCTTATCTCTGCTATAGGAGAATAGAAGCCAGCCTGGGGAAATCCGTGGGAGGAAGCAGGGGTGCTAATTGAGGTCTGCCCTGATGAAATGTGCTCTAGGCTATTCTTGGGGGTTGCTGGAGAAATTAGATTTTAATAGGAATGTTCTTTTCTAAACTTTAACAAAGCCATAGAAGTGTTTGCAGTTAATAATGTACCTCGTGAGTTGTTGAGCTGAAGTTTAACAGCTGATTTAAAAAACAAGGTTTGGAATTAAAAAAATAAGACATGGAGAACATGCATGTCCTGGAATGATCTCGGTGTTTTGGTTGGAATAAGTGGTTTTGTGCAGACTGGGAGGGTTTCAATGGCCCCCTTATCATTGATGACCTTTCCAGGAGGCCCTGATGCCAGGCTCCCTGTCCCTGAAAAGTAATCTACTGTGCTGCCCATCAGTAGATGAACCAGGAGGCCATCTCACCATTGTGTAAAGCTCCCGAGCTGGGACAACTCTGACTCTGGGGGATAACCCAGGGAACATGGCTGGGCAGGAAAGGGAATCACCCTGTGGGCAGATGCTCCAGGCACACCACTGTGATAAAATCCTCATGCCGAACAGGGCTGACCCAAGAGATAAAAAAGAGTCTAGTGTCTGAGATGACAAAGTCCTTCTGAGGAGTTTGCTTTGGAAAAGAGAAGAGGTTTAAAAAAAATCTCTGAATGGAAAATTTAGGGAAGCTGAAACAAAGGCTCCTCTTGGATCCTCAGTGGTGTGTGTTACCGCAGGAGATGGTACCTTTTGTTAGAGGCCCTGCATCGCAGGCCCTCCCTAGCTCAAGCTTCTGATTTTACAGTCACACCCTGGCTAGTGACTCCGGGTGTCCCTGTGCCCTGCTTTCTCTCTCTGGTGCTCTGGTGGGCTTGCGGTTCAGTGTGGCCCACAGAAATGAGCTCAGAGAGTGGGTTCTGCCTGGCTCATTCCGGTCTCCCTCAAGGAGCCCGACCCAGTGGTCTCTCGATGGATGTTTGTGGAGTGCGTGGGGTGTTTGCGTAAAGCTGTGCACACACATGGCACACACACAGGTGCTGCTTCCGCCCTCTCCCTCTTTGTCCTCACTCGTCCAGCTCCAGACTCGCTCTTTTGCCTCTTGTGTGTCCTCATTCTTACTTGTTTTATTAGGAGACCCAGTATATATGCCAGGCAGCCATTGTACAGTGCTTTATCTCAGCTGTCTCACTGACTCCCCATAGATGCCTTATGAAGTTGATGATAGCATTATGTTGCCATTTTACAGATGAGAAAGTCAAGGTCAAGATAGGTGAACTTGGTGATACCTCTGCATCTCCTGCGTTGGTAGGTAGATTCTTTACCACTGAGCCACCAGGGAAGCATATACCCGTATGAATTGAAAGCAGGGATTTAAATAGGTATTGGTACACTAGTGTTCATTGCAGCATTATTTACAGTAACCAAAAGATAGAAATAACCCAAGTATCTGTCTAAACCAATGAATGGATTAATAAAGTGTAATGCACACACACACTCACACACACACACACAATGGAATATAATTTGGCCATAAGAAGAAATGAAGTTCTGATATATGCTACAGTGTGGGAGATCCTCGAAGACATCATGCTGCCAGACACATCATGCTGCCTTCCGTTTGTTCAGACGCAAATGGACAAATATTGTACGATTCCACTTACACAGGGTACCTAGGATACTGCTACTGCTAAGTCGCTTCAGTCGTGTCTGACTCTGTGCGACCCCACAGATGGCAGCCCACCGGGCTCCCCCGTCCCTGGGATTCTCCAGGCAAGAACACTGGAGTGGGTTGCCATTTCCTTCTCCAATGCATGAAAGTGAAAAGTGAAAGTGACGTCGCTCAGTCATGTCTGACTCTCCACGACCCCATGGACTGCAGCCCACCAGGCTCCTCTGTCTATGGGATTTTCCAGGCAAGAGTACTGGAGTGGGGTGCCATTGCCTTCTCCGACAGGGTACCTAGGATAGATACATACAAATACACAGAAGCAGAAAGCTGAGAGGTTACCAGGGGTCAGTGGAGGGGTAATGGGAAGTTATTGCTAACAAAAGATTATAATAATTTTGACTGGGGTGATGAAAATTTTCAGGAATAAATAATGGTGATGGTTATGCAACACTGTAAATATAATAAAGAAAAAAAAAACTTTAAGAGGAAGCAAGGGAAGGAGAGAGACAGGTAGTTAATTCCCTTGTCTAAATGTGTTACAACTGCTAATCAGATGCCGGACTGTCCCTTTCTCTGTGGGCCCCTGTGCCCGGCCTTATGGGACATCTGCTCGAATGGGACACTTTTGGCCATGCCCTGGCCATTCTGTCTAGCTGTACAGATAGATCGCCAGCCCCCAGGGGAATGGTCATCAAGATTTAGGCCATGAAGTGGGGCCATTTGTCCCCCTTCTTTGCCCCATCCCCAGTCACCTGATGAAGCTCTGGTGCCACAGCCCAGCACCCTGTGATCCAGGACACACCTTGCTGGGTGTTCCATTGTCAGAGCTCTCAGATTTTCAGAAGCAGGTAATGGTTTTTCTCTGTGGGCTGGAATCATGAAGTAGGACAGACAGGTTTCTTTGGAGTTAAATTTAGGGCTTAGAACCCAGGGGTGGCTGAGAAAAGCTGTATTTAACAACTACCCCACCCCTCAAGAAAGAAAAACAATGTCCTAAATTAAACAAGGTACATGGAATCTGAAGATACCTCAACCAAACTGGAACATGTACCTCTTAAAATAAAAGATGCTGAAATCTGGAAAATACCAAATATGACTGCTTGATCAGGTGCTTGCCTCTCTGCTTTTCTATTTTTGCCACCTCCATCCCAGCTCTGCAGCTGCGCAGGGACAACGTCACCCAGAGGACTGGACCATGTACAAGGCCTTGTCTTTCATGATGCATGGTCCCTGGGGTGGGGAGTGGAGGCTGCCTGTTCTGCAGGTGGGGATGTGGAAACAAAGAGGGGCCTTGGCAACTGCCCCTGCATCACAGGGGCTGCCCCTGCTCCTCATTAGCCCCCTCCCAGAATGTCCCTTTAGCCCTTGGTTCTCCTGGAAGGGAAACGGCTGCCTTTAACTCAGAAACACCCTTGGTGCCACTTCGTTCCCATGGCTCAGGGGCCAAGTGCCATATCTTGGGCACTTGATTTTTTGTTGATCCTGGGCACTGAGCAGACCGGGTGCATGAGAGATTCTTAGGAAAACAGGTTCAAGGGCCATATCGAGGTGCTCGTTCCCACAGGGAGAACTTGAGTTTGCAGGCCTTACCGTTGTTTTAGGAAGTGAGTATGTACATGGAGACAATAACAGTAATAAGCACTGAAAGATACTGGGCACTTACTGTATTTCAGGCCCGTCTCCAGGGATCTCTGTGCAGACAACCTCACCAACCCCATGAGGTCGCTACCATGATCATGTCCAGTTCGATGAGAAATCTTAGGCTAAGGACCACCCAGCCAGCAAGAGATAAAGATGGGGTTTGAACCCATGCAGTCTGTCTCCAGGGCCTGTGCACCTTGCTGCATGTAAGTCATCATTTGTGTCAGAGCCACAGGGCCGCCTCCTCACCTGGGACACAGGGTCAGGACTCGGGGCTTTGCTGCTTCTGCCACAGCCTCCTGTTTCGGGGAAAAGGACAGAATACAAGTTGCCCCACTCTCCCCTATTTGCTCTGCTGCTGGAGGGGGCTGATGTCAGCCTGACTTAGGCATGCAGGCTCCTGCTTTCTGGAGTTTACATTTGGTTGGGCCCCCCACAGACATATTTATCAGATGGCTACTATGTGCCAGGCCCTATGTCACGTGCTTTACTCATAGTCTCTCACAACAGTCCTGGTAACAGGTACTGCTGCTGCTGCTAAGTCACTTCAGTCGTGTCCGACTCTGTGCAACCCCATAGACAGGAGCCCACCAGGCTCCCCTGTCCCTGGGATTCTCCAGGCAAGAACACTGGAGTGGGTTGCCATTTCCTTCTCCAATGTGCGAAAGTGAAAAGTGAAACTGAAGTTGCTCAGTCATGTCTGACTCTTCGTGACCCCCCATTTACAGGTCAGAAAGCTGAGGCTCAGAGAGGTGAATGACTTGCCCAAGTTAAATAGCTAATTCATGGCAGAACCTCAGTTTGATTTCCAGGACCATTGATTTTAAAAATCTGTGACCACCCTCTTCCAGGAGGGTACGATGGGGCTGCCATGACCGTCCACGCTTGTGGCTTTGCAAAAAGCTTGGCTCTGGCTTTGAAGATGCCAGGGTAGGTCTGAGGGCCAAGGTTGAAACAGCACATGCCCTTTCTGGGAAAGATAGTGAGGATAGAGGTGGGGGTGGAGGGTCTTCTCGCCTCCCCCCGGTATCCTGCAGATCCTGCCCTGGGGAGACTAACAGCTAGGATGCCCCTTTTGGATGTCGCCAGGGGCGGGTGCGGGGCTCAGGGCCTCTTTTCTGGGCCACTTCTCCGGTTGCCTATGCTGTAACTATAAACTCCCTGGATGGCACTTTTGGCTGCTGGCTTGGAAGCCGAGGCAGGGTCAGAGCTTTTGAGGGGCCAGGACAGGTGTGAGAAGCAGGTGCTCTTCTGCCTCTGAGACTTGTCCTCCCGTGAGCTGCAGAGCCTGGCATCAGGGTCACCTGAAGGAGCTGGGGTCCTCCCCGCAGCCTTGTCTGGCTGAGCTTCTGAGATTCTGTCATCTCTTGAGGAGCCTCGGGCATCCTGGTGAGTGTTGGAAACCAGCCTGGGGCGTGGGTGTTTTGGAGAACTTGCTGAGGAAAAACTGCTGGATGACCTAATTTTTCTGAAACTCTATGGCTTTGTGTTTGGGGTTTGGAAAAAGCTGTAGTCAGGAAGCGAGGAGTATGATTCAAAAAGTCAGGCTGTTCAGCCTGAGACCCATCTCCCCACAAAGGAATAGCTGGCAGTTAGCTTCCTGCAGGGATGCAGAGAGGGGTGCTGGCTGGGTCTTTTCCGGGCAGGACAGACTGAGACCTGGGCGGCGGGGACTGATGGGGTGCAAGGAAGCCGAAGTTTGAGGACAAAGTTGGGTTCAAGGAGTTGACAGCTGGAGTGAGAGCTCCTTTCCTGGCCTGGGCAGCCCTCTATGAGCCTCAGTGTCCCCGTCTGTGTGTTGGGGGTGAAGTCCCCTGGAGCATCAGAGGTCTCAGCCTCGGGGGCAGCTGTTACGCAGTCATTGTTGTTATTTATTATTTAGCACCTCTCCTGTGGCTGAGCCGGGGCCCGAGTGGAGTACCACCTGGGCTGCGGGAACGCTTTCTCCTCTGGACCCTATGATTGCCTGATTGTAGTTAGCACCTACTGCTCACCTGGACTGCATCAGGCTTCACATGGGTTAGCCCTGGAGGCTGAGGAACCTTCCTGGAATGCCCAGGGACGCTCTGCCCCCTCTTGTGGACTCCTGCAGCACTTGTTTCTGCAGTGGGGGTGTGCATGTTCCCCTCTCCTTGCCTCCTCCTGTTCTTCCCCCTCTCCAGGGACTGGCTGATCATCATGCTCTTGGTGCCTGGCTCCTGGGTTTCAGCAAACATTTCAGTAAACAGGCAAAGGAGGGCTTGTGCGTGGAATCTAGATCTGCAGGGGCTTCTCCTCTCTTTCCTCTTTGCTGCTCAGCTCAGGCCCTGGGTGCAAATGCCTTCTGCTCTGGGTGCTCCTTGGTGGTTGTGCGAGCTTTCTCCTAGGGCTTGAGGCTGTGATGGCTGCAGGAGTGGGGTTGGAGGGGCTGCCAGTGGCTGCATTCTGGACAAAAGGGAAACAAGATTCAGCATGCAGGAGTGAAGGTCCCATGGGTACTGGAAGGACGTGTGGCCCAAGGTGGACTGAGGAGTCAGTTTACAGCAGGGCTTGTGGGTCAGCAGAGCCATGCAGGGGGATGGACGCTGGGGGAGAGGGTGTGTGTACATGCTTGATCTGGGCAGGAGAGTATGAGCCTGGCACGTGGGGTGCTCAGGAACCGGGACACTCATCTTCTTGTCATCGATTGGTTTCTTGCGTGCAGTAGGTTTTAGCTCTAAAAATCCACTGTATCACCTGGGCTCCTCCCCCTGGGCTTGGCCTGGGTGAGCCCCGTGTGGAGGTTCAGGCCTCTCTGGCTTCCAAGCTTCCCTCCACCGAGGAGCCACATTTTGTGGGAGAGCCAGAGCCAGGAAGCGCACACTGATAAGAAGTGTTTTCATTTTGGGGGCGTTAATTAACACAGATTAGATTTCAATTGAGTGGGCCTTTTGTTGCAGGAGCCTTTTCTAGTCCAGGTAGTTTCAATGCTGCTGCGGTTTCACTGAACCAGTTCAGATTCATTACTTTGGTCTGTTACCACCCCAGGTATTCAGCCCTGATGTTATTACTTATGGGCCCACTGGGCCCAGTTTTTCAAACTTGATTTAACTACTGGCCTGGCATCTCTCTCAGATATCACCCTTGTAGGGTGCTAAGCCTGGAAAAAAGATAGCCCAAGCATGTTGGCACGTTATCTTGGCTCTCTGAATTTTATTAAACATTTACAAACGTGTTTTCTTCGGTTTCCTGAGGTAATCTGGCACAAACAAGATGGGCTCCGAATGTTCTTTCCAGCTGTCATGCTTATGAATAATTCCATCAGTTTTCACTGGATGGAGAGGGACTGGAAAGGCATCCGACAGTGGTGGAAGGGAAGCCAGGCTGAAAGCAGGAAAGGAAGGCTGCCACGCCTGGCGTCAGGTCACTGCGTGTAAAGACAGGAGCTTCTCGGCTCAGAGAAGAGTCGGACACAGCTGAACGACTTCATTTTCACTTTCATGCATTGGAGAAGGAAATGGCAACCCACTCCATTGTTCTTGCCTGAAGAATCCCAGGGACGGGGGAGCCTTGTGGGCTGCCGTCTATGGGGTTGCACAGAGTCGGACACGACTGATGCGACTTAGCAGCAGCATACTTATAGGTGCTGACTTGTTCTGGATATTGGTGCTTCCCTTCAGAACTGCACTTTCTAGACTGTCCTTTGGAGAAGGCAATGGCGCCCCACTCCAGTACTCTTGCCTGGAAAATCCCATGGACAGAGGAGCCTGGTAGGCTGCAGTCCATAGGGTCGCTAAGAGTCGGACACAGCTGAGCGACTTCACTTTCACTTTTCACTTTCATGCATTGGAGCAGGAAATGGCAACCCACTCCAGTGTTCTTGCCTGGAGAGTCCCAGGGACGGGGGAGCCTGGTGGGCTGCCGTCACTGGGTTGCAGAGAGTCGGACATGACTGATGCGACTTAGCAGCATCAGCAGACTGTCCTTGATGACTCTTCTCTCTAAGCCTAGCACACAGTGCCTGGAGCAGAGTGAGCCTCAGTGTGCACGGGTGTGAGCACACGTGCACACACACACACTTTCCTCTGAGCTGCTCCTTTATGATGATAGAGTGTAGCTGTTTGCTTAAGTGTATACATCGTCTTCTCTATTAGTCTGTAAACAGCTGACTTATTCAATCGATTCAGACGTTAACTGAATCCCTACTGTGTGCCAGGCACTATCCTCAGTTCAGTTCAGTCGCTCAGTCGTGTCCTACTCTTTGCGACCCCATGAATCGCAGCACGCCAGGCCTCCCTGTCCATCACCAACTCCCGGAGTTCACTCAGACTCATGTCCATTGAGTCCGTGATGCCATCCATTCATCTCATCCTCGGTTGTCCCCTTCTCCTCCTGCCCCCAAGCCCTCCCAGCATCAGGGTCTTTTCCAATGAGTCAACTCTTTGCATAAGGTGGCCAAAGTACTGGAGCTTCAGTTTTAGCATCATTCCTTCCAAAGAAATCCCAGGGTTGATCTCCTTCAGAATGGACTGGTTGGATCTCCTTGCAGTCCAAGGGACTCTCAAGTGTCTTCTCCAACACCACAGTTCAAAAGCATCAATTCTTCTGCGCTCAGCCTTCTTCACAGTCCAACTCTCACATCCATACATGACCACAGGAAAAGCCATAGCCTTGACTAGACGGACCTTAGTCGGCAAAGTAATGTCTCTGCTTTTGAATATACTGTCTAAGTTGATCATAACTTTTCTTCCAAGGAGTAAGTGCCTTTTAATTTCATGGCTGCAGTCACCATCTGCAGTGATTTTGGAGCCCAGAAAAATAAAGTCTGACACTGTTTCTACTGTTTCCCCATCTATTTCCCATGAAGTGATGGGGCCAGATGCCATGATCTTCATTTTCTGAATGTTGAGCTTTAAGCCAACTTTTTCATTCTCCTCTTTCACTTTCAACAAGAGGCTTTTTAGCTCCTCTTCACTTTCTGCCATAAGGGTGGTGTCATCTGCATATCTGAGGTTATTGATATTTCTCCCAGCAATCTTGATTCCAGCTTGTGTTTCTTCCAGTCCAGCATTTCTCATGATGTACTCTGCATATAAGTTAAATAAGCAGGGTGACAATATACAGCCTTGACGTACTCCTTTTCCTATTTGGAACCAGTCTGTTGTTCCATGTCCAGTTCTAACTGTTGCTTCTTGACCTGCATAAGCAAGCCTTAAAGAGCAGAACAGGTTTGATCCAAGAACTGTTTAACACAGAGAGAAACATTTCCTGTAGATCTACCCCAATCAGCTGTCTGCTAGCCCCTTATTCACTTGCCCAGTTTCCCTTCTAAGTTCCTCCCATCCTCTTTTATCCTCCCCTATAAAAAAGAATCCTTTCTTATTGTTGTTTTTTGCTTGTTTATTTGTTTTGAGATGCTTGCAGATGCTGAGATCAGGGTGTTCCTCACTACTGAAATAGTCTTTTGGAATAAACCTTTACTTTACCTTAGTCTGGGTTTATTTTTCCATTGACAGTCTCAGTGAGGGTCTGCCTCATCTTTCCTCACCCCCCATGACGCTCTTGTCTTACTTGCCTTTTTGTCATAATCCTTGTCATAATCCGTATCTACCATGAAGGAGTAATAAATCCAAGAGTAAAATTATTTCTTTTAGGTTTGACTCATTTCTGCACTTTCTTTAACTCTGCCTGGGAAAACCATCAAAATTATTTCTTTTTCCTGGAAAATTCCTCCTTCACTGTTGTTGCTGTTCAGTCACTAAGTCCTGTCTGACTCATTGTAACCCTACGGGCTGCAACACGCTAGGCTCCTCTGTCCTTCGCTATCTCTAAGAGTTTGCTCAAATTCATGTCCATCAAGTGGGTGACGCTATCTAACCATCTCATCTTCTGTCACTCTCTTCTGTTCCTGACCTCAATATTTACCAGTCTAAGGGTCTTTTCCAATGAGTCAGCTCTTTGTATCAGGTGGCCAAAGTATTGGAGCTTCAGCTTCAGCATCAGTCCTTTCAGTGACTATTCAGGATTGATTTCCCTTAGTACTGACTGGTTTGATCTCCTTGCTGTCCAGAGGATTCTCAAGAGTCTTCTCCAGTACCATAATTTGAAAGCATCAATTCTTTGGCACTCAGCCTTCTTTATGGTCCCATCTCACATCTGCACATGACTACTGAAAAAACTATAGCTTTGACTATATAGTCCTTGGTCAACAAAGTTATGTCTGCTTTTCAATATGATGTTTAGGTTTTTCATAGCTTTCCTTCCAATGAGCAAGCTGTATTTTAATTCCATGGCTGAAGTCACCATCTGCAGTGATTTTTGGAATTTAAGAAAATAGAATCTGTTGCTGCTTCTACTTTTCCCCCTTCTATTTGCCATGAAGTGGTGGGATTGGATGCCAAGATCTCAGTTTTCTGAATGTTGAGTTTTAAGTTAACTTTTTCACTCTACTCTTTCACTTTCATCAGGAGGCTCTCCTGCTTCACTAAGTCTCAGCTTATAACTTTTAGAAAGTGTCTTCTGATGTATGTGATTGGTTATATATCCAGTTTGTTGTTTTTCCCAAAGCTTTCTGTGCTTAGCTGTACTGTATTTATCCCCATGTGGCATTACAATATCCTGTTTTCTTATATCTGCCCTCCTAATATCCTTAAGGGCCAGGCCAATGTTCATCATTATCTCTCAGCAAGTAGCACAGAGCCTACCATAGAGTAGTTGCTTATTAACATTTGCCTTAAAAAGTACCAAATAAATGAAATAAGGAATACCCAGCCTCCCTTGCCATTCATTAGGAATCTAGCATGGCCCATTAACCAAAGCACAAGAAAAATTGTATAAGAAAAATCTATATATCAATGGCCAGGAGATCTGCAAAAGTAACACTTTCAGATCCACAGCAGCAAGACTGTGTTGAGATCAACTCTATAATGTGAGTTTACTGAGGCCATGCAAGCAGTCACTGCCCAGGTTTCACCATAATTCTGCAGCTCAGGGTGGTGGCAGGAGATGAACAAGTCAGAAGGCACAAAGCCAGAAAAATCCAGTCTTACTTTGTCTCAGTGGTAACTTTACATTGTGTTTCATGCTATCTTCATCAGCCCAAATATTACTCTAAAGCTATTTCATACCTGTTTATTTTAGTTTCTTATTTTCATCTCTTCAGTATTCCATTACCTTTGATCAATTCAAAACTCTGTAGACAATTCTCAATCTTCATTATATTCTTCTTTTCCTAGCTAAGTGGAATCCTCAGCCTGCAACTTTTTCTTTTTTAAATTAGTTTAACAGAGACCCAAAGTTGGGAAACATTTTGTAATTTTAACCTTCCAAATAAAAACTTATGAACTTCTAATGGATTCGCCACCCAAGAGACTGCTTTTATTACAGTACCAAAATAATGCACACTGCAGAGCTACACAATGATAAGATTGGCAAAAGCTTTTGGATGAGTTCTTTAAGCTGATTAAACTGGGCCACCTGTTTTTGAAGTTTACTCAGTATGTGTTTTGTCTATTTAGTCAGGTAACAATTGCCTCGTTTAATTGCATTAGTACCGTGATTCTCTGCTTGGACAAACAGGATATGTTTTACAGAAAACAGTATCTTAAAATATTTGCTTATTCCATTTAAAGATAATAGTATAAAATTTTAATATAATGGTCATCAAAAATTAACTCTAAGCATATGATTATTATTATTATATTTAATGAGCTATAATACATTTTGTTGAAAGTAACATTAGGTATGTGCTCAGTCAAGTCCTAAAGACTCTTTGCAACACTTTGGACTGTAGTCCACCAGGCTCCTCTGTCCATGGGATTTTCCTAGCAAGACTATTGGAATGGGTTGCCATTTCCTTCTCCAGGGGATCTTCCCCACCCAGGGACCAAACCCACATCTCCTGCATTGCAGGCATTCAGATTCTTTACAACAGAGCCATCGGGAGAGCCCAAAAGTAACATTAAAATATCATAAAAGGTAACCAAAAACTGTAGAGCAATAATGAAATTCCAAAGGTAACCAAAAACTATAGAGCAATAATGAAATTCCAAAAGGAAGCATGATTATAAAATAGAATTTTGAATATTGAGTCATAAGTTCAATTTCTTACCATGAGTTTTATTTTGTGCTAATAAGATTTGGTTGTATTTTTATTGTTGTTAATGTTATATGGGATAAAGAAATCTTCTCACAAGAAATGTGGTTATTTTGGTTTAGTATGAAATATTTTTATGATCTGGATTAGTTATAATGTATCATGTTAAAGACATTAATTATTGGTATTGTTAGTATTTTTTCTATTTCCTTTTTCCTAATTTGTGTATCAGCCTATTGATTTGCAAACTGGCCCTGTATATGGCAGGATTGAAGGAGGAGGCAGACCAATCCACTCTGGTAAGTGACAGGTTTAATAAGCAAGGGAATTTACACATGAAGCTTGTTTTTGAGCGCCTGCAATTTCAGTAGATCTTCTGCCTAAAGTTTATATAGAAACCTTAACTGAGTTCAGTCACATATACATCCAAATGGTCTCAGTATCACAAGACAATCTCAAGGCTGTGTTCATGGACAGCTTATATTGTAGGGAAAGAAAGAGGAACACACATTCCAAGCATAAAAGGGGGTGAGGAACCTCTAATTGTCTGGGTTCTGCTGTAGGATCAATGGCTCAATTACCTCCTCCAATTCACTTATGTGCAAAGTTTACTAAAAAAAAAAAATCCTGCATGATATCTACTTTGCTGTTTTGAAGATACTTCTAGAAGTAGTCTTATAGTTCAGTCGGTGAAGAATCTGTCTGGAATGCAGGAGACTTGGGTTCTATTCCTGGGTCCAGAAGATAATCTGGAGAAAGAAATGCAACCTACTCCAGTATTTTTGCCTGGAGATTCCAATGGACAGAGGATCCTGGCAGGTTACAGTCCATGGGATCACAAGAGTCAGACACGACATAGCAACTAAACCATCACCCAGGGGTGGTATGTAGTGGAATCACGAAGGGATAAAAAAAAAAATTGTGCACAATTATGTCTGATTTTTTCTTTAGCTTGTGACTGGAATTCAAAGCTAACATTCAAGCACAACTCTGGATGAGATGAGAAGTGGTATGTCAAGGGCAGCCCTTCCAGGCAGGGAGAGGGAGATCTTGCTGAACACAGGTATACACTATTGATTCTGCTTTCTACTCTATTGCTCCTTACTCTGGCAAAGACAAATAGAATGAACTTATGATACAGGTTATGTCTTTTACTTGTTTATTTAACCAGTGCCTACTGAGTGCCAACTATAAGGAAGCATCATCTAAGCACTACACATATATCAAAGAAAAAATGAGAAAAATCACTCTGTCTCATGAAGATTAGATTTTCCCATCAGCACATCTCAGTTCAGTTCAGTTCAGTTGCTCGGTTGTGTCCAACTCTTTGTGACCCCATGGACTGCAGTATGCCAGGCTTCCCTGTCCATCACCAACACCTGGAGCTTACTCAAACTTATGTCCATTGTGTTGGTGATGCTATCTCATCCTCTGTCATCCCCTTTCCTTCCACCTTCAATCATTCCCAGCATCAAGGTCTTTTAAAATGAGTCAGTTCTTTGCACCAGGTGGCCAAAGTATTGGAGTTTCAGCTTAAGCAATCAGTTCTTCCAATGAATAGTCAGGACTGATTTCCTTTAGGATGGACTGGTTGGATCTCCTTGCAGCCCAAGGGACTCTCAAGAGTCTTCTCCAACATCACAGCTCAAAAGTTTCAATTCTTCAGCAATCAGCTTTCTTTATAGTCCAACTCTCACATCCATACACGACTATTGGAAAAACCATAGCTTTGACAAATGGACCTTTGTTGGCAAAGTAGTGTCTCTGCTTTTTAATAGATGTCTAGGTTGGTCATAACTTTTCTTCCAAAGAGCAAATGTCTTTTAATTTCATGGCTGCTGTCACCATCTGCAGTGATTTCAGAGTGCCCTCCCACCCCAAAAAAAAACAGTCTCTCACGGATTCCACTGCTTCCCCATCTATTTGCCATGAAGCGATGGGACCAGATGCAATGATCTTAGTTTTTGAATGTTGTGTTTTAAGCCAAGTTTTTCACTCTTCTCTTTCACTTTCATCAAGAGGCTCTTTAGTTCTTCTTTGCTTTCTACCATAAGTGTGGTGTCATCTGCATATCTGAGGTTATTGATATTTCTCCCGGCAATCTTGATTCCAACTTTTGCTTCTTCCAGTCCAGCATTTCTATGATGTACTCTGCATATAAATTAAGTAAGCTGGGTGACAATATACAGTCTTGATGTATTCCTTTCCCGATTTGGAACCAGTCTGTTCTTCCAAGTCCAGTTCTAACTGTTGCTTCTTTATTTGCATACAGATTTCTCAGGAGGCAGGTCAGGTGGTCTGGGATTCCCATCTCTTGAAGAATTTTCCATAGTTTATTGTGATCCACATAGCAAAGGCTTTGGCATAGTCAATAAAGCAGAAATAGATGTTCTTCTGGAACTCTTGCTTTTTCAAAGAAACAGTGGATGTTGGCAATTTGATCTCTGATTCCTCTGCTTTTTCTAAATTCAACTTGAGCATCTGGAAGTTCATTGTTCACATACTGTTGAAGCCTGGCTTGGTGAATTTCGAGCATTACTTCGCTACTTTGTGAGATGAGTGCAACTGTGTGGTAGTTTGAGTATTCTTTGGCATTGCCTTTCTTTAGCATTGAAATGAAAACTGACCTTTTCCAATCCTGTGGTCACTGCTGAGTTTTCCAAATTTGCTGGCATATTGAGTGTAGCACTTCCACAGCATCATCTTTTAGGGTTTGAAAGAGCTCAACTGGAAATCCATCACTTCCACTAGCTTTGTTCATAGTGATGCTTCCTAAGGCCCACTTGACTTCATATTCCAGGATGTCTGGCTCTAGATGAGTGATCACACCATCGTGATTATCCGGGTCATGAAGATCTTTTTTGTATAGTTCATCAGCACATCTAGAGCTTTTTAAAGCAGTACTTCCCACTGATCCAGCCCAAAAGCTAAATTGTGACAGAACAATAAATACATAGCTCTATCACATGAACAATTATAAATTTGCATTGCAGTTCTGTACTGTGATGAGCAGTTCATCCATGGCCAGGTAGCATATTTTTATATAGCTATGTGAAAGTGAAAGTCGTTCAGTCGTGTCTCAACCTTTGCTATCCTGTGGACTATACAGGTCATGGAATTCTCCTGACAAGAATACTGGAATGGGTAGCCTTTCCTTTCTCCAGGGATCTTCCCAACCCATGGATTAAACCAAGGTCTCTTGCATTGAAGGCAGACTCTTTACCCACTGAGCCACAAGGGAAGCCCAAGAATACTGGAATGGGTAGCCTAACCCTTCTGCAGATCTTCCTGACTGAGGAATCCAACTGGGGTCTCCTACATCACAGGTGAATTCTTTACCAACTGAGCTATCAGGGAAGACTTGTATATCTATAGTATGAGCATTTATAATATATATTCTATCTTTATAATTCCAAATTATAAATCATGGTAAAATGACCTGACTTCTAATTACTTCTAGCAGTAGCTGTAAGCTGCTTG
Organism: Aepyceros melampus; assembly: GCA_006408695.1. Classification (NCBI taxonomy): domain Eukaryota; kingdom Metazoa; phylum Chordata; class Mammalia; order Artiodactyla; family Bovidae; genus Aepyceros; species Aepyceros melampus. The sequence goes on along the minus strand of SJXQ01004163.1, from coordinate 54,936 downwards.
ATGTAATTGATCTTTAGTTCCTGAGTCTATAAAATGTGAAATGTGGATGGTAATACAGTAAAATTCAATTTTTACTGAGTGGGTCAAGATGAATATCATTCTATAAAAATGGATCTCAAGGGTGGTGATACCTATGGGCTATTTAACTTAATAATTATAAAGCAGGTGGGGTAAGTCAATCCTCTATCTGACTTTATCAGTGAAGGGAAAAATATGTCTTTTTTTTTTTCTCTTTATATTTCATCTTTTGTGAGTGAATTATGATGCAAAACAATGCAATTAAATATAACTAAATTAAAGGTCCATTGTACTCCTAAATTTTGTTGTCTGATTACACATATTTTCAAGCTGTTGTCCCCATTAAGAGACTTGACAGTCATGTAAGTACCTCCTCTTTCTCCCTTTCTTTATTCTTTTCTGCATCAGTATTCTACTTTCTGTTAATACTGCAGGCTCTTGAGAGACCTCAGGCTTACTGATCCAAATTTTGTGAGACACTTGTTAAAAGGTTTCTCTCGCACATCTCTCAGAAAGGTAAAAAAGCCCCATGGCCACATTCTGTTGTAATTTAACTGTGTCTGACACAAGATTTTAGAATATTATTTTTAAAGGAATTTAAAAAGCAAATTAATGAATATTTACAGAGGCTTTTCTGTAAAAGAATATTCTTTTATTAACAGTCACAGCTAATGCATCTTTAATTTTATTAATAACCCACATAAGAAGAGACTGCTTTTTACTGGGGTCTCTAATCAAAATCAATTCCTTAAATTTGCTAAAAACACCAACATTTTTGAGGCTGCTGTTTTTGGATTCCAGACTTAGCATTTAATAAGAAACTGAAAAACAGGAAGAGGAAAATAGACAAGATTGCTATTTCCATTAAAGGGTTGACATGTTAGGATATAAAGTAGAACACACACACACAGACTGAGAAAGTCATTATATGGAGATCAGGAGGAGAAGGTCACATTCAAAGCATGCTGGTGAATATCAATAGAAAAGAAAGGTAATCTATTGATATAACTTACAATTCAGGTTTAAAAAAATGAGTGCATTGTGAAAGTTTCTTGAACTTCTATGCAAGTGACAGATAATAAAAATATCTACAAAGTTAGGAAGGTAAATGAAATATCGATCCTCATCTCTTTTGTTAAAGAAGCAGAGTCCGGAAGCATGTTGAAAAGTTAGAAATTCAGTGATCCTATTGCTTCTGGTATTCATAAGGCTTGCTTCACAAACATCTGTATATGGATAAGTGACTTGGAAATAAAGGTACTTTCATCATCCATGAGCAATGAAAGCACAGTAGAATTTGATTTGAAGATTCTGCTGAAATGCTGGTCCTGAAAAGGTAAAAACTTATGGCTTGTAATATTAAAATTTATTCTAAAATTATTAATAAAATTACCACAGTGAATATATGTGAGCAGAGGTAGTTAATAAGTTAACAAGAACTCCTATTTATTACTGTTTGGTAACATTATAGAGTCCATCTCTAAAGCTATGTTGAATGTTCTACATAATAGAAATATGTATTTCCCAATAATAAAGAGATTCCTTATGGAACATTTTGTCTTAATTTTTGTTTTTGGTGCTTAAATAGTTGTCTAGAACATACTTCAGGAAAGAAAAATTTGGCCCTACTAAACCAAAAGGCAAAATATTTAAACATTAACACATTCAAAACTATACTGCTACTGCTGCTACTAAGTCGCTTCAGTTGTTCTATGTGTGACCCTAGAGATGGCAACCCACCAGAACTTAAATGTACTTTTATCTTTGTTTCTATTAAAAACACCAAATTAAATGCAGTCATTATTTCTGTAGTTTTTAAAAATCAATTTTTTGTTATTACTATCCCTACTGTGTTTATAACTAAAAAAAAAAAAAAACACTACTTTGTGTTTCAAAATTTGGGTTATAGGGGGAAAAAAATCTTTCTTTTATAGAAAACAGATCTGTTTAGAATTGTTCCTTCCTGCCTCATTCAGACATATGTGTGCATTCTAGGGTATCTTTATATAAGAGTATAAGCACTCTTCAAGAAAAAGATTGACTTTATTTCTTCATGGACCTAAAGAAGAACCCAGGTCTAATCTATTGTACTTCTAGTCTAAACATTTAACTAACATAGGCTCACATGACTTCTCTGGGCCAGAAACCCTGGGCTCATTGTCCAAAATTATAAATCTTGCAAGAAAATGTAGTACAGTGATAAATTTTAACAAAGCAAGGCACACAGTTCAAGGATGAGTTTTTGGGATTATACTTTTTAAGGCTATGTGGCAACCTGGTCTATTTTCCTCTTCCAATTTTTCAATTTACCATTAAATCCTAGGTCAGCTTCCTCAATTAAAATTAACCTACTTAATTCCAGGAATAGATTCTTCAACAACGTTAAAAAATTTACATGTAACTTTTTGGTATATACAAATGCATATGGACATACATATGTACATGTATGTATGCCCACATGTACATACATATACTCTATGTACACACATACATTCATAATGTATATATTAATATAATGTATAATGTATATGTATTACAGTATTACTCTTTTGTTAAAATGCCTTCCCTTTCATTTTTAAGAAGGAACCATGCTGGTAGTCAAAAATAATCATTTTAAAAACTTCATTGAAATTCTACTCTTTCTTATTACTCTCATTTCTCTATGCCAGAGAACATTTTTAATTAAGGCTATATGAATCCAGGGTCATTAATAATCTGCAGATTAATTGTCCCACATGATTGTAAGATGGCTATTCCATGAAGGTTGTAAATTATGTTTAAAGTTCTAAATGCTAGGCCATTCAAACTGAATAGAAGAGTAGTGGAGGCTGATTAGTGGAGTAAATGGAGGGAAGGTGAGGGCAAGAAAATAAATAGTTAAAAAAGCAATGTTATTTAAAAGATGCTAAGTTAATTTTGGTAAACTTACAGTTATGAAAAATTTGCTAAATAAAAAAGTAATGAGTCAATTCAGTTGACCTTAGAAATATCTATATACTCAGATAGAGGAGCTATTATGTCATTTTATTCTAATTCTTTAACATAGTCTCATAGCTTATAATATATGTTATCTTAAATTTTAAAAACTATATAAGAAATATATGTAACTTCAGATTTTCAATACCATGTGTGTATAATGGACAATATGTCAAAATTTTTAATAATTAGTCTCACCATAAATCATATCTTGTTAAATAAAGCTTCTCCTAATGCTATTTCTTATTTTTATCAGTACACAATGTTATCTTTAAATTTAGCTATAAATGATTTCTTTTATCACTTCTAGAACTAACTTCCATATTCCAAGATCAGTTTAATTGAATAATATTGCTATGCACATCTGAAATTTGTTCCCTATGGGACTTGATAGGAAGAGTTGATCTTTATATGGTCATGGGAGTTGCATACAGAATTTTGAGCAGGGTAGAGTAACCCAATAGTGATTGGATATATATATATATTTATATTTATATTTATATTTATATTTATATTTATATTTATATCTTTCTGTTTCCATGGGACTTTTACATAAAGAAAAAGAATGCAACTGTATACAAACATACAATAAAACAAAAAATTAGAGAAGAAATATTTCACCTAAGAATGCTAAAGGACTACATCTACAAAGTTTATAAGGGCCAGTGGTAAGGTTAGGGATTAATTTTAAAGTGGAGATAACTAAATTACTTAAATGTAAAATTCTGCCTCATTCATTTATCTCTTCCTCTCTTTCCCTTCCTCCACCCCTCTCCTCACTCTCTCTCTCTTACCATCACTTACTGAAGTTGATGTGACCCTTCTTTGCTTAGAAGTGAAAACTAGAAACCAGTAGTAAAAAACTCAGCCGACTTCAGTATTCTTGCTTAGAGAATCCCATGATCAAAGGAGCCTGGTGGGCTATAGTCCATAGCGTCACAAAGACTCAGACATGACTGAAGCGACTTAGCATGGCTTGGCACGGTGAAACATTGTGTTTGTGTGTTAGTGTGTGTGTATGAATGTGTATATATGTGTGTGTGGATATATGCATGCATAGGTGTTTTAGTCCATAAAGTTCTAAATGGTATAATTTGATTCTGGAGTCTCATCCTTTCCTTTTAAGAATATTCACAGATTGTTTACCATTACTGGTTGTATCTTATTTTTCAAGTATGCATGTGTGTAAAATTTTTAATATGCTCACTTCTTGATGCCAGCCATTTTTAATGACCTTAAGAGGTGTATCTGCTACATTTTATATTTTTGTCCAATATTTCATTGAATTCAGTGTGTTTTATTTTTTCTCCCAGAATAAGCCATGTTATGTTTTGGTATCTAGCAACAACAGAAACTCAGGGGCATTACAGCCGGAGTTCATTCCTTGCTCACACTTTGCCGTAAGGCTGAGTGACATCTGAATTCCATTTTATAGCACAGAATCCTGGACCGCTTTAACCTTATACATTATCAACTGTAGGCAGACTTCTCTGCTCAAAGAAAAATATCTGGGGATTTTATTGTTGTTCAGTTGATCAGTCATGCCCTACTCTTTGCAACCTCGTGAACTGAAGCATACCAGGCTTCCCTGTCCTATACTATTTCCTGGAATTTACTTAAACTCGTGTCCACTGAGTCAATGATGCTATCCAACCATCTCATCCTCTGTCTACCCCTTCTCCTCATGTCTTAAATCTTTCCCAGCATCAGAGTCTTTTCCAGTGAGTTGGCTCTTCACATCAAGTGGCCAAAGAATTGGAGCTTCAGCTTCAGCATCAATCCTTACAATGAATATTCAAGTTGATTTCCCTTATGATTGCCTGGTTTGATCTCTTTGCTGTTCAAAGGACACTCAACAGTTTTCTCCAGCTCCACAATTTAAAAGCAGTCAGCCTTCCTTATGGTCCAGCTCTCAGATCTGTACATGACTACTGGAAAAACCATAGCTTTGACTATACTAACTTTTGTCTGGCAATACTTGAAGAATACGGTTACAAGTAACACCTACTTGTACCCAGGAGGAAAGGAGGATGAAAATTGGCGGTGAGCAACATTTAATAACATAAATATAATAAAATTTAAAATGTATTCACATTATTTCATTTTCTAATTGGAACAGCAAAGAAAAGACAGTAGACTATAGTACTTTCAAATATGCATCTCTTCTCCAAAGAGAAACAATGGACTATTCTAACTATTTTTTTCTAATTCATTTTCTTTGTAAACATGGAAGCTTAAAATACAACCTGAATTTTACTTCCCCTAAAAAATATAATGCATTTTCCTCAAATAAAAAATTGACTAACTGCCTATTGAAAGCTAATTTATACTGTTTTATTATTTTCTCAAATTTGCTTGTTTAGTATGTGCTGTGCTGTGCTTGCATTTGTGTCTGACTGTGACCCCATAGGTTGTATGTAGCCTGCCAGGTTCCTCTGTCTATGGGATTCTTCAGGCAAGAATATTAGAAAGGGTTGTCATTCCCTTTTCCAGGGAATCTTCCCAATGCAGGAATCAAGCCAAGGTCTCCTGCATTGCAGGCAGAGTCTTTACCGGCTGAGCTATCAGGGAAGGCCCTTATTTAGTAAAATAAATGTCAATAGATGCTAAAGATAGATTTTTTTCCAGTTTCAAAAAGTTAGGCTTCTCTTAATTAATAAACCATGAAGAAAAACATGAGACATGATTTAGAAACTGCTTAAGTGCTGAGCAAAACCTAGATAAAAGATCTATAATTTGGCTGTCTGTTAATCATAAACAGAAAAATCTTACAAAATATGTCAAAATTATAAGTAAATTGAAACCAGAAAAATGAACAGTGTTTTTCAAAGAGAAATGGATGTTTTACTAAAGAATCTTAAATATGTATATATGTATTTTCTTTAGGTTTCATGACATGATACTGACATGTAAACTGAAGAATGAAGTGCCACACTAAGAAAGAGAATAGAAGTTGAAAGCTAAGAGGAAGAGGAGGCAAAGAAGAGAAGCAAAGATAATCTCCGGCTTGTAGAGAAGCAAAGATCATCTCTGGCTTGTAGGGAATGCCAGATGTCATTTTCAGCATTGTCTGTGAATGCTCTTTTTTTGGTTTTCTTTGTTTTAGAAAATGTCATGTACCATGAGCTGCAGCTTTGCTCTAGTTTTACTTCCTGTCATAGTCACAGTTGACAGAGCTGGTCTCTTTACCACTAGTCTGAGTTCAACTGTACTGCTGACTTCCTCACAGAGTGTGGAAAATTTATTGCAAAGCTAGGTGCACTTTATGCTTACAGCTATTGCAGCAATGCTGGTAATAATACAGACAGAACCTCAAGCAACTGCTCTGTGTGACACAAGAGACCCTGCTCCAATGAACAGCCAGGACTGATCTCCTTTAGGATGGACTGGTTGGAAGTCCTACGTTAGCAGCCATTATTTCCAATAACTGGATCATTTGTAAGCAAAGATTTTGTGCATGTGCAATTTGGAATGTATATCTAGATGTTGGAAGTATGATTAGAGTAAAAAATGCCTTCCAAGTTTTAGGGTTCACACAGTAAATGGAAATACATGTATATATCAGGCTTTAATTCTAGGAAGAAAAAAAAAGTTTGCTTTAATACAAAGGAGTGGGACTTCTCTTTTTAAGGTGAATGCTTCAGAGTTTTAATCAGCAAAGAGAAAGGTAATTTAAAGTTTCTTCCATATGTAGCAAGGAGCAGGATTCAAAAGTACAGTGTTTTCTGACTCCCAATGTTGAAATACCATCTCTAACATTTATTATGTGTATGACCTTGAGCCAGCTGCCCATCAGCCTTACTAAATTTTCTAATCAGTAAAATAGAAGAAATAATAATACCTTTCCCTAGAATTGTGGCAAGCTTGAAAGGAATTAATATGCATGAGATAATTGAATGCATGTCATGTAGTAAATGCCAAGTAAGCTTAGCTATTCTTACCAGAAGAGTTTGTCTTATCTCATCTTTGAATGGGCTGTCTGACCTTATATTTCCTATTCAAAGTCACTTGAGTCAAAGTCTCACATCCTGGTGTTAATATTTTCTGTGACTTCACACTCTTAGTTCTTGAACAGTAGAGGATTGAGCCATCTTGTGGATATCTGAGGTCAGTCCCAAACTGATCATCTATCTGGTACCTTGCATCACTAAGACAAAGAAAGCTCCTTCCCTTACTCAAGTTCTCTATCTTACTCTCACCACCTGACTGCTTGAATTTTTTTAGCCCTGGTTCATTGATCATTAATACTCACCCCTATCCCTTTCCAGTGCGTGCTCTTGAAACCTCATGATGTTATTAATAAACTAATCTAAGTCCTTAACAATTTTGTAGAAGGGTTTCTCCACTTTATAGATTTACCAGAAATGTAATCACCTGACAGCCTGACTATGCAGATATCCCTCTTCCATACTGACTCCTCTTCCAGTACATCCTAAACTAAATGTAATCCTGATTTGTCGAATGAGTGTATCAGTGGTGTGCTTCTTATCTTCCTCTCTAGCATAATCCTTGCCAGAACCTACAAATTATACCTTAACATCAAATTATGGCTTCAAGCTCGCTGCATATGCTGTCACCTCATTCATTTATTCATCTGTCCCTGCAGGATTTCATTTATCACACAGTTGCTGAGTAAGCACTATGAAAGATTTCAGCTCTTTAGCCCTGAACAAAGATTGACTTTTAGCCTGTACTTGTGTTGTCACTAAGGTATGCTGTTTCAAACTTTAATTCCTTTACTTATGTTTTCTTCTGCCACCTAGAAAAATAATAAAAGTCTTCTAAAGTTTAGTTAAGAAATTAGTCCAATCAGGAAAATTTTTCTTATATTTTTCAACCCTTAATATGAGATAGCTATACCTACTCTCATGTAAAGACCATTCCTCTATATGTCTATTAATATGTTTATCAAATTATATTGAATTATCTGTTTCCAGATTAAAAAGTTTCTGCAGGAAGGGATATCATTCATGTCTTGAGCTTAAGCTGATATAGCTTAGAAACTCAATAACTGATTGAGCACAAATGCTGTGTTAACTTAAAGAGAGATCTAATGCTCTTTTTTTTTTTTTCCCAAAGATGCATTTAGACTGGAGCATTTCATATTTGACTCCCTTCTGCATCTATCACAACACCTAACTGTATAGTTCAATATTTGGTAAGTCTTGGGTATTAGTCATTTTTCAAGCACAATCAAAAACTCGTACGAAAATATCAGTATAAGATAGAGATCTGTCATTTGGTATCCCCTAATGGGGTGGCACTAATGATTAAAAAAAAAAAAATCTGCCTACCAGTGCAGGAGATGTAAGAGACATGGGTTCAATCCCTGAGTTGGGAAGATCCCCTGGAGGAGGTCCTGGCAGTTCACTCTAGTATTCTTGCCTGGAAAATCCCATGGACAGAAGAGCCTAATGGGCTACAGCCTGTAGGGTTGCAAAGAGTCAGACATGACTGAAGTGACTTAGCATGCACACACCCACAGTGTCTCATAACAGTGCTGGAAACATAATAGATACTCAATAAATATTTGATGTCTCTGTATAAAAATAAAAGATGCCATGCCTTACACTAATGCTTTGCAAAGTTCAAATTAAGAGTACTTCAAGGTACTTTTATTAAAGATAACTATTTATATCCAGAAATGAAACTTGGACATTGTGGTTAATGTTAAAATACAGAGTTGGAGTTTAAGGTGCCTTATATTTTTCTTTTCTTTCAATATATAGTTCTGAAAGCAACAAAAAATTTATCTTCACCCTCTGCTTCTGTAAGAATGAAGTCACTAGTCATTGAAGTTGCTGATTTTTAACATGCCTTGAAAGGAATTCAGGGTAGAGATCAAGAATGAGGCACTCTGTGCTCTAGAAAAATTAGCAGAACAGGCTTCAGATAGTCAGACATTTTCAGGAGAAAATATTCTGAATCAAATTTCTTGCATCTTTTCATAACTAGAAAAGCACTAAAATTATTACCTGAGACATCTGTTCTTCTTGACTAGCAGCAACCTTCCACTGAGATAAGCATGTGTGTGCTCAGCAGGTCAGTAGTGTTCAAGTCTTTGTGACCCCTTAAACTGCAACCTGCCAGGCTCTTCTGTCTATGGGATTCTCCAGGCAAGAATACTGGAGTGGGTGGCCATTTCCTCCTCCAGGGGATCTTCCTGACCCACAGATCAGACCCATGCCTCTTGCTTCTCTTGCATTGGCAGACAAATTCTTTACTGCTGAACCACCTGGGAAGCCCACTGAGATCTGTACTTGATTGATTGGAAGGAACCACTTCACCAAAAACACACATATACCTACATTATCCCTTACCTCTTCAGAAAAATTCCTCAGAACTATGTGAAAAACTATCTACCTGAGTATAGTCCTAAGTAAATCCTCAGATAAAACTGAAACTCACAGCTCTCCTTTATATATATATATATATGTGTGTGTGTGTGTGTGTGTGTGTGTGTGCATTCATTTAACTGTAATCACAGTGCCTAAAATCTGAAAGTTAAAATAAAATCATGGTTTAACTTAGAGTCAAATTTTACCCAGATATGGAAAAACATGCTAATTTATCTTTGAGATTCCTTTGTGAATGATATCTTTATTAGAGTCCTTTTCTGTAATATAACCATTTCTTTTCATTATAAATGTTTTATTTTCAAAACTTATGAAAGCTATAGCTTGTGCACTTTTAGTGAAATATTATTTGTTGTGTTCTCCTGAACAAAAAAAACAAAAAAGTGATTTTATCATGTTTACTATGATGTGCCTTTATTTTTCACATCCCTTCATAAATAGCTACCCTGATAATAAAGAATAGAGGGTGTTGCTGAAGTGAAGGATGTAGGCAAGGCGAGCACTTATAAAGGAAATCTATTGTAGAAGGTGGTTTCAAAATGTGGAGAGAGTTAAATAATATTTTAAAAAAATTTAAATAGTAGAACTTCTCTGGCAGTCCAGTTACTCTGTGCTTCAATTGCAGGGGGTGCAGTTTCCATCCCTGGTCAGAGAACAAAGATCCCACATGCTGCCTGGTACAGTCAAACAAAATTTTAAATAGTACTTTGAGTATGTAATTGTATGATTATTTTTGTTTGTTGATTCCTTTTACCCTTCTGTTTGTCTGGTTCATCAGAGAAGGAAGGTGAGTGAATGTAGGATCATGAGTGCTTAGTTTAATACTTAAACACACTGTCAGTAGGTCCTTTTGGCTTGACTAAACTTCAGGCAGGGTTCTTCTTGACCTTGCTTTTCTTAGAGCATTTGCTTTAGAAAACTTACAATTATAACTTCTTTTTCTACATCTTTGAGATTTTAATCTTCTGCAGTCCAAAAATATTTCTCAAAGACAGGTGAGGCATCTTTTTGAAATGTGATCAAGAAAGGTTCTCTATCTCCAGGTTCTGTGGGAGAGTGGGGGCTTAAATTCAGAAAGTGACAACTAGCAAACACAGATGGACTAAGCACATCGACTAACCTCCCATTATATATCTCCCTGTACTCTTCCATAACATCACTCCACCTTTTAAAATTACCCTATTTTGCTTTAGTGAAGTTGAATATAATATTTCTCCTTAATTGCAGTAGTCTTGAGTCATGTTTTCTTTGCCTGTTTAACTAACTTGGTGCAATTTTTCTTTTAGGGTTCTAGGAGTGCAGGGCCAGTTATCAAAAAAAATATACAAAATTCTGTTACTGTTTCTACTCTTTTTCTCACTTGTATTATCTTACTTCATATTATCCTAATTTGTGATGATTAATATTCATATTGTCTAGTTTCAGTTTCAAGTAAAATAAATGGAACCTCTCTCTCTCATTTTTTACTTCATCATTATTTTAAACCAAGTCCTTTAAATTTTTTTTTTTGATCTTTAAATAAGGCTATGGGAAGTATAAGTTTATCAGGAAATACATAGGAGTACATGCCTAAAGCAGTTTAAATGAGGAAAGCAATTTGAGTTCCTCAGACCTGACCTAAAATGTATTGCATAAAATAAAAATTAGTTAACCCACTTAGGAAAGAACTCATTCAAACACTGAGTCTAAGAGGCATGAATCTGGAAGCGTACTTAAGATGAAGCTTTGCTTCAGAGTCAAATCTTGGTCAGAGAGATGCCAACAAAATCCAGGATTTGTTTTACGTAGAATTGGGAAGGGGTCGAGATAGTCTTCAGACTTTTTTTATCTCAGAATTATTCTTTTAGCTCCCCCATCTTTTTTTGATCCCTGATTGAAGGCTTTATTTCAAGATCTCTCATATGAATACCTTTATAGAACTTAGCCTCTTACTAAAGTCATTGCTCTTTCTGTTTACCAACCCTCTCAATGCCAGACCAAGTCTTACCTATCCTATATTTTATTTCTTTTGGGTTCTGCTCACTGACAAGTCAATTGGATGCATCACATGACCAAGTGAACCAATCAGGTTACTGTTACAAGTACCATATTTGTGTTTTAACAGGGACTTCTGGAAACAGATTTAATCCTAGGATAACCATACTTTAGTGGTATGGCACTAGTGGTAAAGAACCTGCCTGCCAATGCAGGAGACAAAAAAGACACAGGTTCAAACCCTAGGTATGGAAGATCCCTTGGAGGAGGAAGATGGCAACCCACTCCAGTATTCTTGCCTGGATAATCCCATGGACATAGGAACCTGAAAAGCTACCTGAAAAGTTCATAGTGTTGCAAGGAGTCAGACATGAGTAAAGTGACTTACCACAGCACAGACCATGTTATGAGTACCGATATTCTCACTACAGTTATTCACAATATGCCCTTTACTCTCAAAAGTGCCTCCATGTCCACTAAAAAACATGCACAATATGAGAGTTGTGAGATAACTTTTACTTGGCACAAAATGAGGACTGTAGCCTGGGAGATAGGGCTTCAGATAGCTGTGAGAAACTGCTCCAAAGAGGTAGTATGGGAAGATCAATATATATAATTTTGGTAATGGAGAGTTCAATGCAATCAAGCACTTATTTTCAAAAGGTTTTCTGCTAGTCAAGAGGAGCTGATGTCATCATGAAAGGTTTTAGTGTTTTTCTAGATATGAGGAGAGGCAAAAATTAGATATGTACATGTTCTCAGTCATGTTTGACTATTTGCAACCCTATAGACTGTAGCTTTCCAGAATCCTCTATCCATGGAATTTTCCAGGCAAGAATACTGGAGTGGGTTGCCCTTTCCTATGCCAGGGGATCTTCCCAAGCCAGGAACGGAACCCGGATCTCTTGCCTCTCCTGTACTGGCAGGCAGATTCTTAACCATTGTGCCACCTGGGAAGATACAAGATGCAAAGATTGTAATCATGGAATTAGTTCTTGAAAATATCTAGCTATCTAAAGACCTGTTCCACCAGATTCCCTAGATATTGAGTGCCTCACTCTCTACCTTAAACTCCTTTCAGGGCATGTCTAAGGTCAACAGCTGCAACAGCACAGGGGTCAATCTCCACCGAAGCAGATGGTGAATGCCCTTCACAAGTGCCAGTTTGTAGCTGAAACCCATTATAAACATAAGTTTAAATAGTCATCTTATGTATTAAAATATTAGAATGGTCACCCACTGTAACGATTAAAATATTCAGATACAAAAGCAAATTATTGTTACAAAGAACACAGCCAGATTCTGGGTCCTTAAAAACAATGACACAAGGTGGCAGTTTCATGTGATTTATTGTTGTTCGGTTGCTAAGTTGTGTCCAGCTCTTTGCAAACCAATGGACTGCGGCACACCATGCTCTCCTGTCCTCCACTATCTCCCAGAGTTTGCTCAAATTCATATATATTGAGTTAGTGATGCCATCCAACCATCTCATCCTCTGTCATCCCATTCTCCTCCTGCCCTCAATCTCTCCCAGCATCAGGTTCTTTTCCAATGAATTGTCTCTCCACTTCAGATGGTCAAAGTATTGGAGCTTCAGCATCAGTACTTCTAATGAATATCCAGGGTTGATTTCTTAAAGATTAACGGTTTCTTCTACTTGCTGTCTAAAGGAATCTTAAGAATCTTCTCCAACACCACAATTCAAGATAATCAGTTCTTTAGCACTCAACCTTCTTTATGGTCCAAGTCTCACATCCATACATGACCACTGGAAAAACCATTGTTTTCACTATATGGATGGTTGTTGGCAAAATGATGTCTCTGCTTTTTAATATGCTGTCTAGGATTGTCATTGCTTCTTTCATGGAGAAAGTGTCCTTCAATCTGTGGCTGCAGTCATAGTCCGCAGTGATTTTGGAGCCCAAGAAAATAAAACCTGCCATGATTTCCGCTGTTTCCCCATCTATTTGCCATGAAGTGGTGGGACCAGATGCCATGATCTTAGTTTTTTGAATGTTGAGATTTAAGCCAGATTTTTCACTCTCCTCTTTTACCTTCAACAAGAGTCTGTTTGTCATTGTATCATCTGCATATCTGAGGTTGTTGGTATTTCTCCTAGCAATCTTGATTTCAGTTTGTGATTCATTCATCCCAGCATTTCACATGATGTATTCTGCATAGAAGTTAAATAAACAGGGTGACAATATAAAGCCTTGAAAGACTTCTTTCTCACTTTGGACCCATTCATCTGTTCAATGTTTGGTTTTAACTGTTGCTTCTTGACTTGCATACAGGTGACTCAGGAAATAGAAAAGGTGGTCTGGTATTTCCATCTTTTTATGAATTTTCCAGTTTTTTGTAATCTGTACAGTCAAAATGTAACCAATGAAGCAGAAATAGACATTTTTCTGGAATTCCCTTGTTTTTTCTATGATCCAGTGGATGTTAGCAATTTGATCTCTGACACCTTGCCTTTTCTAAATCATGCTTGTACATATGGAATTTCTCAGTTCACATACTGCTGAAGCCTAGCTTGAAGGATTTTGAACATTACCTTGCTGGCAAGTGAAATGAGTATAATTGTGGGGTAGTTTGAATATTCTCTGTCATTGCCTTTCTTTGGGATTGGAATAAAAAACTTAACTTTTCCAGTCCTGTGGCTGAGTTTCCAAACTTGCTGGCATATTACGTGTAGCATTTCAACAGCATCATCTTTTAGGATTTGAAATAGCTCAGCTGGAATTCCATCACCTTCACTGGCTTCATTTGTAGTGATGATTCCTAAGGCCCACTTAACTTCACACTCCAGGATGTCTGGCTTCTGGCTCTAGGTGAGTGACCACATCATCGTGGTTAGCCGGGTCACAATTTGATCTCTGACACCTTGCCTTTTCTAAATCATGCTTGTACATATGAAATTTCTCAGTTCACGTACTGCTGAAGCCTAGCTTGAAGGATTTTGAACATTACCTTGCTGGCAAGTGAAATGAGTACAATTGTGGGGTAGTTTGAATATTCTCTGTCATTGCCTTTCTTTGGGATTGGAATAAAAAACTTAACTTTTCCAGTCCTGTGGCTGAGTTTTCCAAACTTGCTGGCATATTACATGTAGCATTTCAACAGCATCATCTTTTAGGATTTGAAATAGCTCAGCTGGAATTCCATCACCTTCACTGGCTTCATTTGTAGTGATGATTCGTAAGGCCCACTTAACTTCACACTCCAGGATGTCTGGCTTCTGGCTCTAGGTGAGTGACCACATCATCGTGGTTAGCTGGGTCATTAAGACCTTTTTTGTACAGTTCTATGTATTCTTGCCATCCCCTTTTTAATCTCTGCTGCTTCTGTTAGTTCCTTGCCATTTCTGTCCTTTATTGTGCCCTTGATATTTCCAATCTTCTTGAAGAGATTTTTAGTCTTTCCTATTCTGTTGTTTTCTTCTATTTCTTTGCACTGTTCACCTAAAAAGGGAATCTGACTTTCTTGTGGTTGGTTGCCTTAGAGTTACCAGGTCAATAGTGTTGCTTCTTACCCAGGATAACCGTCCAGGCAGGAGATTCGAGAGGACCTGTCATAAATACTCAGAAATTCCAAATATGTAGCAGAGGATAACAATTAAAACTTGGACAAGCAAATGAAAAGACTGTGTAAAACAGTAATTATAATTTAAATTTCTGTAATGCTTAGAATTGCTAGACATGATTCTAAACATTTTAATAGTATTAACTCATTTAATCATAGCAAGAACTCAATAAGTATGAGATCATCATTCTACTCATTTTATGGATGAGAAAACTGAGGCAAAGAGAGGTTATGTATTTACCCAAGTCATTAAGAAGTAGTAAAACTAGAAACATGGATAATTTTCATTTAAATTTTCATGATCTAAAACATAATTCTGTCTTATGTCTTTTCTCAGGAAAAGAAGAGAGAGAAGGAGAGAGAGCGGGAAGGAGAAGAAAGAGAGACTGATTCTTCTTTCATCCACAGTAGATATCAGGCTATGCATGATCCTTGTGTCCCCTGATATCTACTCTATTTATGTGGTACATTTCTTCTCCTACCCTTGAGATCCACCAGTCTGTTCTACTCTTGAACTGTCTTATCACATCCCCCACTCAACTCTGCTTTCCATTACCTCTTACTCTCAGCCTCCTGGGAAGGATGTCAGACTGTTCATTCCTTCATGGTCTACTGTTGGATCCAAGTCACTGATTCCAGATCCTAAGGAGGGAAAAAGAGAGAGGAAGTTATCATAAAGAGATGATAGTCTTACAGTTAAGTGCGTTCAAGTATCACTACTTCTGTGCATTATTTTAGTAATAATTTTGCCATCTCTGCTACAAGTTGCATTTTCAAAGCTCTCTTCTATCTATCTTGATAATCTGTAGGCTTCCAGGACAGAGTTGTCTTTGCATGGGGACTTCTATACAAGGATCTGTATGAGGAGAGACAAAGACAGAGTAAACATACAACAAATACAAACCCTTAGAAGCCACTTCAGGTACTCTGTGTTGAGTTGAAATATAACAATCTGTCCTCCTCTAGAATAAGTGAGCTTATCTCCTGTAGCCTTCCCTTTCTGATACTTCTACTGTATTTTCAGTAAGTATTAAGAGTCCATTCTATTTGTATACTATTAGGCTATATCTTGGGCTTCCCTAGTGGCTCAGAGGTTAAAGCGTCTGCCTCCAATGCGGGAGACCCGGGTTCGATCCCTGGGTTGGGAAGATCCTCTCGAGAAGGAAATGGCAATCCACTCCTGTATTCTTGCCTGGAGAATCCCATGGACGGAGAAGCGTAGTAGGTTACAGTCCACGGGGTCGCAAAGAGTCGGACACGACTGAGCGACTTCACCTCACCTCACCTCAGGCTATATCTGGATCTATATAAGATAATGCAAATGCTTTACTTTGAACAAACTGAAATCAAGGGAAACTCAAGGCAAAATATTCCTAAGAATATACTTCTATAAATCACAAATTAGCAGCTTGTAGTTCTCTAATTTGACATGGTTATAAAAATAGATGTGTCACATCATTTATTGGCATTTTGTTCTTTAGTTAATCTACTAAAATGCAAACTGTAAAGGCAGAGAATGCTTGCCTTCTTGTACCTAATCACATCTGACACCAGAATTTCCAACCAAATGAATCATGACTGGCACTGCATGTAACTGCTTCTAAAGTTGTCAGATTCTCTAAGACATCATGGGGAGGCCAGAAAAGTTTCAAAGCAATGCCTGTTACAAGGAGGGTCATTTACTGAAGGATGGCAGTGATTTGAAGTGTCTAATTTTAAAAGTAGAAAATAATAAAATCTAGAATAATGATATTGAAAATATAAACTAGTTCAAGAAGTCCAGAAAGAAGCAGTAAGCCACAAGAAAAGGAAATACCTATAGCAAAAACAAGCACAAAAATCCTTTTGATTTGATGGCTCCCTTTTATTTTTTTACCACTTTCTATATTCTCAAATATATTTGTGTCCAAAAAATAAACTGTAGAAATATAATCTGATTCAATATCAGTGAGTTTTATTGTCAGTGAATAACAAATAGAAATTAATTAGATGAATTTTTTAGCTTTTGGATTTTAAAATCATCATAAGAATTTTGAATGGAGTTTAGTGCAGAAGCAGTAATGCAGGAGTTAAGAATTCAAGCACTGAAAATGTAACAATTGAGGGTTGAGTTCTAGTTCCATCATTTACTAGCTGTTAAACATTATTATTATTTTTTTTTAGAATAGAGTTAAATAGAGTTAATAATAGATCCTCTATCACAGTGTCTTTGTAGTATTAAATAACATACTACCTTCTACCAAAAGTAATATACATAGTAGTAGTATTATAATAATGTATTTAAGAATTTAATAAAGAAATTTAAGGTATTGATAAAGTAATACTGCTTTTGCTTTAAAAAATATGTAAGTTTGTAGAATATTGTCATTGACTTTGCCTCAAGGAACTAATTTATTCTTTGTGTTCCTATCAATTCTTTCAGCCCCTCTTGAATATATAATGTCTTTATCTCACTGTGGTAAATTCACATTTATTTTATATTGTTTCTCTTCAAAACTTTATAAGTGATTTTTATACTTATGTCCCTCACCAACCTCTATGCCTGAATTTCATCACTAACAATTTGTTCTCACTTTCCTAAAATGATAATTGCATTGCTTTTGATTAGAAAACATCTTTGGTTTACAACTGTGTAAACTGTGCTAACATTTACTATACAGCTATTAATGGCACATACCCAGCTTTCTGGTAAAAATTAAATATTTTATTTCAACTTCACTCTCAGAACTATTGAAGAAGTTTCATAATATGTCTCCCATATCAATGATCAAATTTGCAAAAAAAAAAAAAATTGCAAGTAACACCATGGCAACGAGGACCATCGAAATCTTCCAACCACAGATTATTCCAGATCTTCTTGCCACTGCTTTCTTCCTTATTTGTTTCCCAAAACAAGTACTTACTTTAGCTATATAGAATATCTTACATCTCTTAGAATGGCCTCCACATTTTTATGTCTTTTAACATCAAAATTCTTCTGCTCAAAAGGACCATGTCTTCTTTTTGGAAGATTTCACCTCCTGTTAGAACCAGAAGGGTTTTCAGTGTATTGCATTATGTACTTATCTTTCCTATAGCATATATACTGTGAATATGTGTGTGTGTGTGGTCCTTATTTTATCTTTAAACTTTTGGTCACATTTTCTAGCACAATTTCAGGCACATTACAGGTGTTCAAAAATGTCTAATGATTGAGCAAATGAATAATACTCCATGATGTTAATCTTTGGTACTGTGAAGTAAAAATATTGTGTAAATTATTGCCATTAGAAAAAAAAAAAGTCATTGTATTTGCAACTAGCAATTGCTATTCAAGATCACAGTTCTGGTTTGAAACTTTAAAAGATCAGATTTGTGACAATTAAGAAAATAATTCAGAATTTCGTTTTCTGAATTTATATTTTAAACTTGACTTTAACCAAAAAAGTAGAAAATGTTAAAAGTTTTTCTTAATAGATTCTAAGTCTCTTTTTCATAACATTACATTTTTGGCAGGTGATACTTATGGAATAAAAATGATGTGAATCTAATAATAAAATGTATGCTAGCCAACTCTATTTCCTACAGAATACTCTATAAAATAAATTATAATAAACCAAACTCTTCTAGACAGTAATGATGAATAATTCCAATTTATCTTATTTCATGAATAAAAATATGCCTATCATAAATCCTTTCTTTTAACATAAATGACTACTGTTAAATTTCTGATGATGCTACCTCCCACAAATTATCACCTGAGAATCCTTAATAAGAAGCTGAAATATATTACGATGATTTCATTCTTAGCATTTATACCTATCCATACTCTGCATCTGACTTATTGAAACCATTTGTCTTTCTAAAACATATTTTATTCAATGATTGTGATACTTCATATTAATTCATCATTGCATTGCAAATGCCAACTATATTTAAACAGAAAATGCATTCGTCCTTAAGCAATACATATCTATTGGTCTTACTAGTATAGGCAATATGTGTACAAAATATAAAGTGCAAGTAAAACTTGGTTTAGTCGACACAGAATTCAATAACTATTTGTTGCTGTTGTTCAGTGGCTAAATCATGTCCAACTCTTTGTATTCCATGTACTGCAACACTCCAGGCTTCCCTGTCCTCCACTATCTCCTGGAATTTGCTCAAATTCATGTCCATTGAGTCAGTGATGCTATCTAAATCTCATCTTTTGCTATTGCCTTCAATCTTTCCCAGCATCAGGGTTTTTTCCAATGAGTCCACTCTTCACATCAAGTGGCCAAAGTATTGAAGCTTCAGCTTCAGAATCAATACTTCCAGTGAATACTCAGGGTTAATTTCCTTTAGGATTGACTCTTTGATCTCCTTGCAGTTCAGTGATTATATTTCTCATCTTTTCCTTTATATTTCCTGTTTTAACATTTTATATTCTATATCCATAACTCTCTGGTCTTTTATATAATTTTCTTTGCTGTCATGAATAGAAGGGTATAAGATAGAAGAAAAGGTAAATAAATTTTTTTTCAGTATTTAATAAATGAAAGACACTTCAGGTAGCAATCTACATACATTGTTTCATTTGTAAGATAAACATTATTTCCCTCTTTTTTTCAGATAGGAAATGGAGGTAAAATAACATATACATAATGCCTAGTGTGTTGCTAGTTGATACAGTAACTCAAAAAGAAAACCATTTTAAAAGGCTGACAAATCAGAGAAAACATCATAAAAGAAGGAAAGTGATGGAAAAGATGGCATGTTAGATTTTGTATTAGGTAATAGAGAACGTGTTTACTGGAAAAGCTGGTGATACAGTTGAATTACTTATATTATGGATCATGAAAAGTATCAAATGCCAGATGGGATTATAAAATTTATTTTATTATAAAATGAGATTTCTTTATGGCCTTACATAATGGTTTAACATGTGTTAACCTGTGTTTTAAGACAGCTTCTAGAATTATAAGCTGACAATCATGTAGAATCTACTGGAACAAGAAGAGATGGGCAGGAAATTGATCAATTGGAAATTTTATAATAGTCCACAAATGGACTCAGTTCAGTTCAATTCAGTGGTTCAGTCATGTCCGACTGTTTTCTACTCCATGGACTGCAGCATGCCAGGTTTCCCTGTCATCATGAACTTCCAGCATGCTCAAACTCATACCTGTCCAGTCAATGATGCCATCTAATCATCTCATCCTCTGTTGTCTCCTTCTCCTCCTGCCTTTAATCTTTCCCTGCATCAGGGTCTTTTCCAAGGAGTCCTCTATTCACATCAGGTGGCCAAAATATTGGAGTTTCAGCTTGAGCATCAGTCTTTCCAATGAGTATTCAGGACTGATTTCCTTTAGGATTGACTGGTTTGATCTCCTTGCAGTCCAAGGGACTCTCAAGAGTCTTCTGCAACACCACAGTTCTAAAGCATCAATTCTTTAGCGCTCAACTTTTTTATAGTCCAACTCTCACATCCATACATGACTACCAGAAAAACCATAGCTTTGACTAGATGGACCTTTGTTGGCAAAGTAATGTCTCTGCTTTTTAATATGCTGTATAGTTTGGTCATAGCTTTTGTTTTGTTTTTTTTTCAAGGAATAAGCGTCTTTTAATTTCATAGCTGCAGTCACCACCTGCAGTGATTTTGGAGTCCCTAAAAATAAAGCGAAAATAGTGTTTCCATTGTTTCCTCATCTATTTGCCATGAAGTGATGGGATAAATGGACTAATGAAGGGATTAAACAATGGCTGTGACTCTGAGAATAGAAGGAAAATATAAATGAATCTGTGATAAGAATAATTAAAAATGATAGACTGCACACAAAAGTTATCCAGAAACAGGAAGAGAAACTGGTAGATTCAGAGACATCTTCATATTTCAGAAATGGAGGACTGAAAGAATGGTAGTGTCTTTGGCATACCTAGAAAAGCAAGAACAGTTATGGTGGAAGACAGAGAACTTAGGTTTTAAGTAAGATGGATTTCAGGGCTTCCCAGGTGGCACTAGTGGTAAAGAACCTACTTGCCAATGCAGGAGATGTAAGAGACATGGATTTGATCCCTGAGTCTAGAAGATCTCTTGCAGGACAGCATGGCAACCCCTTCCAATATTTTCGCCTAAAGAGTCCCATGGACAGAGGAGCTTGGAAGGCTACAGTCCATAGGGTTGCAAAGAGTTGGATGCGACTGAAGTGACTTAGCATGCATACACATGATGGATTTCAGATGATAACATAGTCTTTAGTATCAACTTGTTGTTAGTTAATCGAAGATGCTCAGAATCTAATTTTAGGATTTCTCTTAGAGAGAGGAGAACCAAGGCTATGAAACTATCTGAGCTCTCTGAGAAAGAACAAAATGGAATTCCTCATCCTTCTTATCACACCTTCACTTAGAGGGAAGATAGTGATAAGGAAGAAAAATAAAATGAAGTTGCATTCAAGATATAGGTCAAGAAGCAAGCAATACACCATTACAGAAATCAATGGGGTTCAGGAAGTTGTTTTTAAAGTGTTTTTAAAGTTAAGACCTTGTAGACCTGGAGGTCCAGTGGTTAAGAATGCAAGCTTCCACTGCCAGGGGGAAGGCTTCTATCACTGGTCCAGAAACTAAGATCCTGCATGCTGCACAACATGGCCAAAAAAGAAATCGTCATGTTAAAAATATTAAAATGTGACTACAAATAGCCATTTGTTTTAACTTCTGAGAGTTCTATTTTTTAAACAACTTTATTGTGATATCCATGATATATAAAAAGTGTATTTAGTTAAGATATACAACTTCATGTTTGGGTCTATGTATATATTATGAAAAGATCACCATAATTAAACTAAATAGCCTATCCATTACCTCTACATAGTTACCACTGAGCATGTGTGTGTTTGTGTGTATGTGTTTTGGTAAGAAGATTTAAGACCTATCCTCTTAGCAAGTTTCAAGTATACAATATAGTATTAGTTATCATCACCATGTTGTACATTAGATACAAGGTTGGGGATCCCTGTGGTATTTCCACTGAATTCACTAGGATGGTTCCTACATTAGAGCTGCAAATCCTGGATGACACTATCTTTGCACAAACTCAATTTAGTAGGATCAATTTTATTCACTATGCTAGATGTAATATCTTTGCTACAGAAAACTTACATGATTTCCAGGATATGGTAGGTGGACACTTATTTTGTGAACACATTCTTTTTCATTTCTATCATAAAAAAAGAGATAAGGCACTATTTACATTCACATGAAACAAGTAACAATATATATTTCCAGCTTAGGACAAAGGACCATGTGAACTCTTCAATTATGTATAATATAATAATATTGGTCAAAAATATTGAGTAGATCTAAACATCCTGCAGAATATTAAAATGACCCATTATAAAAATGACATGTTACTGAGTTACACAAACAAGAAATGCCTAACACGGCAGAGGCCTTGACTGATGCATTCACTCTTGGTCATGGAGGATAAACCCTATGAAAACCACTACATCACATTACTACTCCATTTACCTCTTTAGGGGTTCTGTGGTTAGAAGCATCTTGGCACATGATATATAAAACACAAGACAAACTCTTACATCTTTGCCAATAAAGATGGGAGTACAATGTAGTACTTCTTACATTATAGAGGCAGTGTATTTCATATCTAAGTATATTGCTCAAGGCTATGTTATCAGTGACATTGAGGCTGACAGTTTCTAGTGACACAGAGCAAGGAGGTCTGGGCTGTGGTGTAAGCAGCCCTGCCATTTGGAGACTCATGATCTACCAAAATTGTTTCAGTTGTGGGCCAAGAAGTGTGGCATTTATGGCAAAACAACAATGCAGGACACCAGTGGTCCAGAGTAAGCCCATGACATCTTTTTTTGTTTGTTTTTTAAAAAGCAATCCCTGTCATATTTTGAAAGACAGTATAGACGAAACACAACAAATATAGGGCTTCAACTGACCATGATTTGGCTATTCTGATCATGAACTAGAATTCTTCCTGTCCATTAAGTCATTAAGTTTGATCAGGAAAATCAGTGGTCCATTATAGGATGTAATCTGAGGTAGCACAAGCAAGACCAGAGAGTAAGCATGAATATGTTGCCCCGAACCCACTATCATCTACCATATTACACCAGCTCCTCTCCTTCAGCTCACACCTCACAGCTCTGTGGAAGATCAGTTCTGATCCACTGAGAGAGGAACAAAAAGCCAATTAAGTGTTGCTTATACACAGGTGAGCTCAGTATTTCTGTGCAAGCTGAAAAATGGAAAGCAGCTATGTTTCATTCTCACTGAGGCACAACATTGCAAGACTTTGGTGAAAGACTATTTTCCAAAAAGGGTAAAGCTGTGGTGGTGTGCTTGATCACCTACTTTGCTCACAAAGGGATAGGGCAAAGCTTTGAATATATATGGAATCAAAAAAGATTCCATAAAGAACTATAAAGTTCTCAAAGGATGAATGCCTGCACCTGAGAATGAAGCCAGAGTCCCCTTGAACTCTAAGCTCTGGTTGCCACCTGGTCACTGTAGCTGCTCTATGTGCGGAGATCAGTAAGCATGAGGAGGAACTATCATGGCAGGAGTAATCAGCCTGGTAATGGAAGGAGGTAAGGGCTGTGTTTACATGATGGAGGGCAGGGAAGTATCTGCTAGCACACAAGTAACCCTCTTGGGCTCCTCTTGATGCTCCCTTATCTAATTTTGGTGGTTAGAGTTTAAGTGAAGCAACATTAAGAACATGGTGATAAGGGGCTCAGACACCTTGAGGATAACTTCAGTGTCATCCTCGTGTGAGCTAAGACTAACAAAGGTGTTAGCAGATGGTGAGGACAACTGAGAATGGATAGTGGGGGAAGGAGGTGATAAATATCAGTAGTAGTTCAGAGATCAGCTGTAGAGTTGGGACCTGTAGTCCATCCCAGTACCCTTCCTTTTTTGAAGTTTCTCCCAGAAAGAAAGACTTAACAGAATGATGAAGGTGTTGCTTCCTGAACAAAGAAGTGGATCTGAGTGGTACAAAAGATGATTGGGCCAAGATATTTTCATTCAATGATGAACGTCTTGCCTCTGTTTCTGGGTTTCTGAAGCAACAGACAGCACCAGCTCTTAACCTCTTCAAGGTTGCTTCAGAATAAAAATCTGCCTATCTTACAATGACATCTTTCTAAGTTGACCAATAGGTGAAAATGGGGATATAAAATATATGGACATTTTAGCTCAACCTGGGGCTGATTTGAAGTACTATTTAATACCAGTTGACTGTGTCTTTTAAGTCTATATGACAACTCAACATCTCTCTCTGCCCACTTTTGCTTCCTTCCTTCCCTTTTTCCATCATGTACTCTTGCAAAATTCCTGCCCACTGCACTTACTATGTCTCCTTCCTCAAGCTATATGACTATCACTGCTGCCACATAAGCCATGTAAGTCAGAAGTGTGGCCATGCCACAAAATGACCACATTACAGAAAGCATTATTTACCTTTTCACATAAATGTCATTATTTTTTATATTTCTAAACTACCATTTTCTTGAAGTCATTATTTGCTTAACACTCTAAAGTAACTGTTCCTCCAGTTACTACTTCTCAACATTGCCTACTTCCCTTTTTCCATCATGTACTCTTGCAAAATTCCTGCCCACTGCACTTACTATGTCTCCTTCCTCAAGCTATATGACTATCACTGCTGCCACATAAGCCATGTAAGTCAGAAGTGTGGCCATGCCACAAAATGACCACATTACAGAAAGCATTATTTACCTTTTCACATAAATGTCATTATTTTTTATATTTCTAAACTACCATTTTCTTGAAGTCATTATTTGCTTAACACTCTAAAGTAACTGTTCCTCCAGTTACTACTTCTCAACATTGCCTGTAAGATAAAACTTATAGGTTACTAGGTTGCTACTTTTACTGCCACCTTCACCTAAGAGATATACTGTAGATGAGCTAACTAATCTCTCTGGATTCAGTTTTGTTATCCAAGAAATAATGAACAAAAGGTATGACGTTATATCCAGAGAAGCTTTGCTCTATCAGTACACACTGCAATATCATGCCAAAATCAATGGTATTAGAAGATCTAAAAGACTGAAGAAGTAGTTTTTAATCCAAGTCTGTGGTTCAGATAAGGCCCTAGGGTATAGAGGTTTGGTGTCTTAGTTTTGAAGTGAGATTTTTTCAAGATCAGAAATTTTTATTCAATAATCTCTAATAATGAGGCAATTCAGTACTGTACAGTATTAGATAAAACAAAGACTGCAATTAGCTAAAATACATGAATTTGCAAAACCAAATGAAATCTCTGCTTTATTTTTACTAGGATATTCTTTCTTTGTTCAACTTAATTTGAAAACCTCCATTTTTTACTGCAGCCTGCAAAGAGTGATTGTACTTTCTAAAAAGTAAATGAGGTTGAGATTATTTAAAGTTCTTTTATGTGAAGTTTAGAAGCTTAAGATACTGTGTGTGCCCTGAAGAAATCTCATCATCAGATGCCTTTGAAAGCCTTTACTTGTGTTTCACTCTATCTTGATATGTCTTTAGTTTTTCTAATCAATGAACACAATTGCTGCACACAACCCCTAAGGCAGGAGTTGCCATAAATAGTCAGTTTTCAGCATGAGAAAAAACAAACTGAAAGAGTGTTCCAGAATATGTTTACTAGTATCACTGACAGAAAATTTCAATAACCCCATGGCCACCACACATTGTGAATGGAAAATGCATTCTTTTCAATAGAATCTGTGTCCTTAATATTATCTGGTAATCCTACTTTGGTGTCAGTTTCAAAAAAAAAATAATTTAAGAATTTAAAAAAATACTAGATGGGTTAGGCAAGTATGACAACAAAACTTTAATGAAAGAGAAGTCTTCAAAAAGTATTCCCAATGTTTATCAGTTCTCTTTATCAACTATTTATATTAATAAAAAATGGCTGAATACATTCTGAATTTCTTTAATCTATCAAACAAAACCTAGGAAGGGTAGAGGAATTGCTTAACAGCAGACATAGTCATGGGCTGGAGGGTAATTCTCTATGTGGCAATGAATATCTATCATTATAGACATTGTTAAGTAACTAACTTTTTAATCAGGCAGCTCTGGGCAATTTCTGAGTTTTACCATTCACTCATTATGCAACTTTGTTAATAACCAAATTTTGCTAACTTCAGTTATCTCTTTAATAAAATGGGGATATTAACAGTATTTACTTCATAAGGTGGTTTAAAGTCTAAAAGGAAAATGCACATGAAGAAGCTGGCACTGTTTGTATGTAATACATTTTAGCATTTGTCCTCCTCCTTTTCTTCCTCTTCCTTCTCCTTGGTGTTAGGATTTTATGATGGAACTAGGAATCTGAAAATCTGGAAACGTTTAAAAGAATCTCACTGGAACTTGCTTCTTATCCTGAAGCATCACCCTCTGAAGAAGCCTTCTACTCTACTGATTTAAATTAGTCTCCCAAAGTAATTCTATCTTATTACTCAATTTTATTTTTCTCTTAGCATTTAATATCACTATCTTGATGATTTATTTATTTGTGTGCATGCATGCTCAGTTGCTCAGTCCTGTCCAACTCTTTGCGACTCCATGGACAGTAGGCTGCCAGGTTTCTCTATCCGTGGGATTATTCCAGCACAAATACTGGAGTGGGCTGCCATTTCCTCCTCCAAGTGATCTTCCCGACCTAGGGATTGAACCTGAGCTCTGGCGTTGGCAAGTGGATTCTTTACCACTGAGCCACCCATTTCCTATTTTATAATTAATTTCCAGTTCCAATGTCTGCCTGTGAAAGGAGAGACTGATTCATCCTGGCATGTACTAGTGCATGTGTGCATGCTAAGTCACTTCAGTCGTGTCCAACTTTATGTGACCATATAGACTGTAGCCCCCCAGGCTTCTCTGTTCATGGAATTCTCCAGGCAAGAATACTGGAGTGGGTTGCATCCCTCCTCCAGGGCACCTTCCTGACCCAGGGATCGAGCCCATGTTCTTATATCTCCTGCATTGGTGGCAGAGTCTTTACCACTACTGCTGCCTGGAAAGCCTGACATGTACTAGGCACATGACAAATTGTAGTAAATGGAAGAATGAATGATCTTTCTCTTCTTGCTTCTTCACCAGAAGTGTCAGCTGTTCATTTAAAAAAAAAGACCAACAGAAAGCCTTGCTGTCAACACACAACTTAGACATTGTGGCAAGGGAGAACACAAACTTCACAAAGGTCTTATCAGAACCTCGAAGTTTAAAATTGGGTTATGGTACAGTCAGCATTTTAAGGGCTTGAGCTGAGTGATTTTAAGGTGAGTCCCTGGTGGCTCAGACATTAATGAATCCACCTGCAATGTGGAAAAACTGGGTTTGATCCCTGGGTTGGGTAGATCCCCTGAGGAGGACATGACAGCCCACTACAGTATTCTTGCCTGGAGAATCCCATGTACCAAGGAGTTTGGTAGGTTATAGCCCATGGGGTCGCAGAGAGTCAGACACGACCGAGCAACTAAGCACAGCACAGAATTTACAGGGTTGGAAAGAAGTTGGATTTCTATTGTGAGGTAATCTTTTTTTTTTTTCCCTTGACTATTGTATTCAGCAAGATGAAAGACATGAAATCAGTCATGATAAGTATGATGTTTAGTTGTTTCAGTATCTGACTTTCTAAGAAATGGTATTTCCTGAAGTAAGCATCTGAGTTATTTTTACTTGTTTTCAAGATTGCCTAGCAAAGAACAGAAAATTATGCTTCACTCAAGAATTGTTAACACAGACAAAGAAGTACTACTTGACTCATTATTATTTAACACAGAGGCAGAGCATTATTTGGTTTCAGTTATTAAAGTTTTATTTTTCTTATGACACACAGATTTCTGTCTTATTATTGCACTATTTTTACTTTTGTATAGGTGGCTCAAGTGGTAAAGAACCTGCATTCCAATGCAGGAGACACAGGTTCTGATCTTGAGTCAGGAGATCCCCTTCCTTCCCCAGGAAAGAAGGCACGGCAACCCACTCCAGTATTCTTACCTGGAGAATGTCATGGACAGAGGAACCTGGCAGGTCCATAGGGTCCCAAAATGTTGTTCACAACATACATACACTCACGCATGCACACACATGCATGCATTACAGCTTGATGATGCAATTTTAAGTTTTCATCTGTGTTTTGCATTACATTATTCTAGAGTTCCTCTTATAGTTTTTTCCTGTCTCCTTTACTGAATACACCTACATGGTTCCCACATGTTCAATGCACATCCAGATTTAGGCCTAGGATTTCTTGCAATTTTTAATCTACTGTTACTATTTAGATATATCACCCATGGTCACATCTTCAAACATAATCTGTTGGCAAATGACTCTTAAATATTAAATTTTATTATGAACTTTCTCCTAAATTTCAATCCACTCGTATGTAAACTAATCCACATTTATAAGACATTGTTCCATCTTTACATCCTTATGTGTATATCTAAATATCGATATGTGGGAATCCTTATGCAGTAGTTTTTTGTTGTTGTTGTTTTTGTAAACAAAACAAAACCTTCCATCAGAGGTTTTCTTGTGTGGGTGGGCTTAATATTTTGGAAATAAATAACTTTGTTCAATCACTGACTCCTCACTCACATCCTGTTATAGTTTTTGGTTGGTATCAGTAACAACAGTTGCCATGTCTCCAAGAATAACCTTTCTGTTTCATTCATGGCCAAGAATATAGTTTAGTTGGATCAACTGAAAAGTGATTTTTATAAAGAGACTTTTCCGAGATTTCTTAAAGACTTTCTCTTCACCCCACATAATAGCCAGATTAAATTTTCTAAAAATCTGTTTGAACTGCTATTTAAAACTCTTCAGTGATATGGAGTTTCCAATCATTTAACATCTTTATATCACCTCTCTAGCTTAATATGTATTGTTACTTATAATAAGACTGTGATTAATCTTAGAGTTTAGGTACATTTTTTCCTATATCATTGAACTAGTCATGCTAGACACTTGCTATGCTTTAAACATTTTGGACATTTTTCTCTATTCTTGATCACATATTCTCCTTTAGAATATTCTTTCTCTTGGTCTTATTCACCTTTAAATTATCATTCCAAATTCCTCTTTAATGAAACCTTCCCAAAGTTGTCTAATCCATAGGGTTAAATCAAATGGGCTCAATGGCAATGTTACTTTGTAATGGAGGAGATGTACGTTCCATCCCTGCATCAGTAAGATCGTCTGGAGGAGGGCATGACAACCCACTCTAGTTTTCTTGCCTGGAGAATCCCACGAACAAAGGAGCCTGGTGGGCTACAGTCCATGGGGTCACAGAGTCAGACACTACTGGAGTGACTTTGCATGCATGCACCCTGACATTGTCAATTCACTGTTTTTGCTTTTGCTTTGTCTTCTCATATTCAATATACAAAACCTCATGATTAGTGAGTTTTTTTATACACCCTTTACACACTCTGAAGACAACACATTACAGATTATGCAATATCTTCATTGTCGAGCGTCATCAATTTTAGAGATTTGACATTCAGAAAGGCATTACATGGCTCATAGAAAGCTCTCTAAAGGGCTAGGGCCATGAGGTGGAAATGCAGAGTGATTTGGTTCACTGGGTTTTAACAGGCAGGTGAATGAATAAAGAAGCAAGAGCATCAGAGAATTGTTCTGAGATAAAAAATACCTTCAGGCCCTTAAGGCAGCACTGAAAACATCCTTATTTAATAGGCTATAGTACTGCTCAGCCTTTTCTTACATAATGTATTGTCTTTGTTTCTATCTTATTAAATGTGTGAAATATATTGAAGTCAATTTGTTTCTAGTCTCTTCATGAAAAAAAAAGTATATAGTTTATCATCTTATAGGACTCTAAAAGACAAAGAAACTACATTTCCAAATATTTTACACATAAAACTGTTTCCAAAGTAAAGCCTCAAATATTTTCCTTTAGCTACCTAGTTTCCTTCAGGAAAAATGTAAAGTTTATTGCTTCAATTGTTGTTTTTTGAGTAAATTGTCTTAAAAGTAGAAAGCAGCACATGGTAAGCTTTCAAGAAGTCCATATTCATTGAATTTAAAGATATAGGCTAGTCAGATTCAGGTTTTTTTTCTCTTCTGTGTTTTACTTCTCAGTTAACTGAATAAAATATTTTCTTTCTCAATTATATAATTGATTCCCTTTCTGGAAAATGAATCACAGTTTCTGGAAGAGGCTAAGTTCATTTCTATGTACTGACTAACATGACAATTCCCATGCATCCATTAATTATTTTCCAAGAACTATTTCCCAAGTGTTCTGAGGAATCCTAGTCTCATGAAATCATAAGATGAAGTATAAGAAAAGTCTGTATTCAAGTACATTGCAAAGAACTATTAAATTTTCATCTTGAGATTCATAATGCACATTTCAATTTTAAAGGTCTGAGGAGTCTCACAGGAAATAAATGTTTATTTTTTATTTAACCTGAAGCCTTCCTAGTATTTTACATAGTATTATTCAAAGTAGTACATTTCAAACCATCTCTGTTAAAAAGCAGTTGTGTTTTTGTGCAGTTAAGTCATCATGTATAATAATTTTATAAAATATTAAAATACCTGTTATTATAAACATTAAGTAAAAGATATAAATTCGATTTCATTTTTAGCTCCAACAGAGATAACACTTTCACATTTCTAGAAAATGCAAAATATTTACACTCAGTTTCTCTTTGTGGATTAAGCCAAGTTCACAAATCATCATTTGACCAGCACAGTTATAGTATACACTGATTGCCAGAATTCCAGAAATTTCTTCAGATTAGTTATAGAATAATTGACAGTAACATAATTTTAATAATTTTAAATATTTTCAGCAAACTCAGTTCACTTGAGATATATAATATTCATTATTTTCCAAATTAAAAAAATAAACAAAACTCATGATCTACATGATTTCTTACCCTTTTTCCAAACTGATGTTCATAGATTGACTTTTCCTAATTTTTAATGTACTCATGTAAAAAATATGTTGTTGTTGTTCCTGCTATGACTTATAGATTACCGTTTTGTGTGTTGCAATTTATTAATCTTCTTTTGGTCTAATTCATTATTGGAAGGTCAACTGGATTTGCGCCTGAAGGATTAAGGATCTGACAGGAGAGGTTGGAGGATCAAGGATCAGCTAAGGTAAAGAATAGAACAATGACTGTATTAATGTCTTGAGCATATTCTTCAACTATTTCTCATGTTACTTAATGATTCATTACATATTGGCTCTGTTAAATGGTAGTGATACTGAGATCCTAACACTGAGCTCAGTTAATATCAGAATACTTGCTATCTTGACAGTTTGATTTGGATGGAAGAATTATTTACTTCTAGCAGCCAGTACTCAGCCTTGGCCTGTTCCTTTGTCTGTGAACCAGAGGAGTTAGAAAGTCTGCCTCCATGGTTCCTAAATTCAAGATTGCAGCATGTGACTTGGCTGGCCTGGAGATTTGAAATATCTATCCATTATACCTGTCTATCTATCTATACATTATCCCTTAGGTATCACACTAAATCATACTAGTTCAGAAATCTGACGTAGGGCCAAGCTTACATCACTACAAATCCTCAATGCCATCCTGATATGCAGCCAGTTTGAGAAATTAATTCACCGTGGCATGAACCTTTGAGTAACTAGGATGGAGGCTTCCCTGGTGGCTCAGTGGTAAAGAATCTGCCTGCCAATACAGGAGACATCGGTTCTATCCATGATCTAGGAATATCTCATATGCTGTGGAGCAACTAAGCCCATGTACTCTAGAGGTTATTCTCTAGAGCCTGCATTCCACGATAAGAAACTACCACAGTGAGAATCCCACACACCACAACTAAAGAATAACTCCTGCTCACCTTGGCTAGAGGAAAGCCCATGCAACAATGAAGACCCAGCACAGCCAAAAATAAATAAATAAATATAATTATTTTAAAAAAAGAAACTTTTGGGGAAGTGGAATTACATGACACAGGGCACCTTCTTTTTCAATCTAGCTCTCATGTTCCATAACAGAGTTTTACAGATGGGAAGTTTGGGGGAGCCTATAGCTAGCTAAAGTAGTGGCATTTCAGCCATTACAAATTACAATATTAATTGCAATATTTGTCTGTCAGTATGTAGATGATTTTCAAGGTTTGAGCAGCCACAAGTATGAGTGTTGTCCACAGAGTTCTTAGAAAGTGCTTTTTTTGTAAAAGCTTCTGTTACTTAAAAATAAATAAACTTCTATTATTTAAAAATCAATGCAAGAATGAATGCCAATTATTGAATATTCTGCTTATAAATTTCAGATCTTCTAGTTGTACATTTGTCTGTCCTTACTTAATCTATGTCTTCCCTGGTGGCTCATTGGTAAGAATACACCTGCCAATGAAGGAGATGCAGCTTCTATCCCTGGGTCAGGAAGAATCTCTGGAGAAGGATAGGACAACCCATTCCAGTATTCTTGCCAGGGAAACCCCATGGACAGAGTAGTCTGGTGGTCTACAGCCCATGGGGTCATAAAAGAGTTGGACATTACTTAGTGACTAAGCAACAACAACAACAAAATTGATGTAGCAATAATGGATTCTGAGGGAAAAAAATAAAACTTTGTTACAACTTATATTCACCAAAAAAAGCCTTAAGAGTCCCCTCAGCTTGACTAAACTCTAGAAAACCTTCTTCCTATATCTAGACTTCTGATTTACCTTTTCTTTGTTGTTGTTTCACTAAGTCATGTCCAACTCTTTGGGACCCCATGGACTATATAGTCTGCCAGGTTCCTCTGTCCATGGGATTTTTCAGGCAAGAATACTGGAACAGATTGCTATTTCCTTCTCCAGGGGATCTTCCTGGCACAGGGATCAAATCCATGTCTCCAGCTTGGCAGGTATATTCTTTACCACTGAATCACCTGGGACATGGAGCAATGGACTGGTTCAAAATTGGGAAAGAAGTACATTGAAGTTGTATATTGTTACCCTACTTATTTAACTTATATGTAGAGTACATCATGCAAAATGCTGGGCTAGATGAACCTCAAGCTGGAATCAAGATTGGAATCAATTTGTCATGCAGATACACCACCCTAAAGGCAGAGTGAAGAGGAATTAAATAGCCTCTTGATGGAGGTGAAAAGAAGATATTGAAAAAGCTGGCTTAAAACTCAACATGGCATGTGGTCCCATCACCTCATCACAAATAGATGGGGAAACAGTTAAAACAGTGACAGACTTTATTTTCTTGGGCTCCAAAATCACTGCAGATGGTGACTGCAACCATGAAATTAAAAGACGCTTGCTCCCTGGAAGAAAAGCTATGACAAACTTAGAGTATTAAAAAGCAAGGCATTACTTTGCTGACAAAAGCCTGTGTAGTCAAAGCTATGGTTTTTCCAGTAGTTATGTACAGATGTGACTGCTGAGTGCCAAAGAACTGACCTTTTCAAACTTGTGATGCTGGAAAAGACTCTTGAGAATCCCTTGGACAGTAAGATCAAACCAGTTAACCCTATAGGAAATCAGCCCTGAATGTTCATTAGAAAGACTGATGCTGAAGCTGAAGCTCCAATATTTTGGCCATCTGATGTGAAGAAAAGACTCTTTGGAAAAGACCCTGATGCTGGAAAAGATTGAAGGAAGGAGAAGGGGATGACAGAGGATGAGATGGTTGGATGCCATCACCGACTCAATGGACATGAGTTTGAGCAAGCTCCAGGAGATGGTGAAGGACAGGGATGCCTGGCATGCTGCAGTCAATAAGGTAGCAAAGATTTGGACAGGACTGAGCAACTGAACAGCCTGGCAAACCCTTTTATCAATAGGATATATATATATATATATATATATATATATATATATATATTTTAGAAAACTTGTAACTGCAAATTTTTTCTCTGCCCTTTTGATACTTAAAAGTTTTTGAAAGCCTTTGAGCAGTTTTAAAACCCAAGCTGGTCTTTCTCAAGAACCTGAACCTTCCCTTTGAAATGCAATCAGGAAAAATAACACATACCTGGCAGTGTCTCAGGGAGGATAGAGGTTCAACTTCAGTGGGTGCTTTGCTCCAAGTTGTAAAGGACTTCCATTCATAAAGATACAAAAAGTTTGCTCTTCCTTTGGTTAAGGCCAATTAGCAAATGCAAATCATCTATGATCACCTGGCCCCTCCAATACAATAGTCTTGAATAAAGTCTGTTTTAACTTTGTCCTGCACAATTTGTCTATTTTCATATGTTAATCTAAACTTCAGTTCAGTTCAGTCGTTCAGTCACATCCAACTCTTTGCGACCCCATGAATCGCAGCACACCAGGCCTCCCTGTCCATCACCAACTCCTGGAGTTTACCCAAACCCATGTCTATCAAGTCAGTGACGCCATCCAGCCATCTCATCCTCTGTTGTCCCCTTTTCCTTGTGCCCCCAATCCCTCCCAGCATCAGGGTCTTTTCCAATGAGTCAACTCTTCTAAACTTAGAGACTACTAAAATATTCTACTACTAATTTGCAACCATTGTTTATTTTTTACTACTGTTTCATTATTTCGCATCTGATAACATCAAGTTACTTTGCATCACTTAAGTAAAAATGTATTCCTCATAATAACTTATCTCCAACTGTAGAATATTATCTTTAACTGTAAGTCATTCTTATTTATACACATAAAACAGAATAAAATTTGTATGCTAATTAAATAATATTCCAAGTATTTTTCTAAGCACTCTTCTGCCTTTTGAATGCTCAAATGTCTAGCTTAACAGGGCATGTCTTGAGTTTTCCAGTTTTATATTTGCTGTATTATGTTGCATTAGTTTTTACCACATGATTCATCTGAAATGATAATCATCATATTCACTTATATGCTGTAATTTTTAAAATATATCTGGTTATTTCAATTTTTAATGGTTCTTGTTCCATTTTTAAAGACATCTCTTGGAATATCCTCTTAGTATTTTAGCTCTTTTTTGTAATATTTTCCAAATGAGAATTGAAAAAGAACGGTCAAATATTTTACACAGTTCTTGTTGATATGTCTTTGCAAAAGTTTATCATTTTTATTACATTTATTTTTACAAAGAGTGTTCATTGTAAAATAAAACAGAAATATAAAATAGTTTCTGGACTTTCAATAACCACTTAGAGAATGATAGAAGTCTTTTGTAATATTCAAGAGAAATTATAATTGGTTATCAGTCATCTTGGCATATTCTTACACTTTTGCCACCAGGATGCATTTAAAGACTATTTCTTACTTTTAATTAAAAATAGTAAGAGTTAAACATTATATTTAATGTTAATTTAATACATATTAAGGATGTATTATTTAATGTAATTTTCTGGCCTTTGTTTCATTTTTTTATTCTGTTACGTAGTTAGACTAGGAAAAGGAGTCCAAAATGGCAGTGACTAAACACCACACTGATGGCAGAAAGTTAGAAGAACTAAAGAGCCTCTTGTTGAAAGTGAAAGAGGAGAGTGAAAAAGTTGGCTTAAAGCTCAACATTCAGAAAATTAAGATCATGGCATCTGGTCCCATCACTTCATGGCCAATAGATGGGAAAACAGTGGAAACAGTGACAGACTTTATTTTTGGGGGCTCCAAAATCACTGCAGATGGTGACTGCAGCCATGAAATTAAAAAAAACGCTTGCTCTTTGGAAGAAATGTGATGACTAACCTAGACAGCATATTAAAAAGCAGACATTACTTTGCCAAAAAAGGTCCATCTAGTGAAAGATATGGTTTTTCCTGTAGTCATATATGGATGTGAGAGTTGGAGTATAAAGAAAGCTGAGTGCTGAAGAATTGATGCTTTTGAACTGTGGTGTTAGAGAAGACTCTTGAGAGTCCCTTGGACTGCAAGGAGATCCAACCAGTCCATTCTAAAGGAAATCAGTCCTGAATATTCATTGGAAGGACTGATGCTGAAGCTGAAATTCCAATACTTTGCCCATCTGATGAAAAGAAGTGACTCATTTGAAAAGGCCCTGATGCTGGGAAAGATTGAAGGTGGGAGGAGAAGGAGAGGACAGAAGATGAGATGGTTGGATAGCATCACTAACACAATGGACATGCGTTTGCGTAGGCTCTGGGAGTTGATGATGGACAGGGAAGCCTGGCGTGCTGCAGTCCATGGGGTTACAAAGAGTGGACATGACTGAGTGACTGGACTGAACTGAACTGAACTGAAAAGGCAAAGAAAGGGAAAAGCCCATGGAAATGGTACAACAGAAAATCCACAAACTGGACTGAGAACTTCAGGTGAAACAAACAGCCTTTCTGGCTAGCCCAATTTGCATAGAGAGATGGTTGGATAGCATCACTAACACAATGGACATGCGTTTGCGTAGGCTCTGGGAGTTGATGATGGACAGGGAAGCCTGGCGTGCTGCAGTCCATGGGGTTACAAAGAGTTGGACATGACTGAGTGACTGGACTGAACTGAACTGAACTGAAAAGGCAAAGAAAGGGAAAAGCCCATGGAAATGGTACAACAGAAAATCCACAAACTGGACTGAGAACTTCAGGTGAAACAAACAGCCTTTCTGGCTAGCCCAATTTGCATAGGGCAGGCTCAGCCGGGGAAGGAGACAAAAACTTATAAAAAGAGGATGCCAAGAAGAATTGAGGCCTCTCCTTAGGGGCCAGCCTGCCCTCATGCCTGAAGGGTATACTTTCGTTTGCTTGTTGAATAAAACCCTAAGTTGGAACCGAGCTGGAACACTGGTCTGCCATTTCAAATCTTTGCTGCAGCTAGACAGAACCAAGGAAATTACACACTCCCCAAACATTTCACATTGTGGGCCCAGAAATTCTCACTTCATTCCATGGAGTTTCTTTTGTTTCATTTTCACAGGTTTTTCCCTTTCTTTGTCTTTTAGTTAGCACCATTTTGGACTCCTTTTCCTATTCTAACTACCTAACACTTCATATTCAGCAACTGGCTGTAGTTTGATCCTTGGCTATTAACCCTTATAGATGCACCATTACCAAGGTCATTACAAATTAAAGCCTTAGCTTAGAAAGTAGGCTTGTGCTTCCAGGTGGTGCTAGTGGTAAAGAATCTGTCTCCAATCCAGGAGAAATAAGAGATGTGGGTTCAATTCCTGCATCCAGAAGATCCCCTGGAGAAGGAAATGGCAACCCACTCTAGTATTCTTGCTTGGGAAATCCCATGGCAGAGAAGCCTGGCAGGCTACAGTCCATGGGGTCCCAAAGAGTCGGACATGACTGAAGTAACTTAGTACACACACAGAAAGTAGATGGGTAAGACTGGAGATGAGGATTTTAACTGTATTTTGTCATGTAAGATAATTAAATTGAGTTGGTTTCTAAGTTAAAGAAATAGAAGCACAGACAGGTTAAGGTCCCAAAAGTTACATTGGCAGAGGGGGCATAACAAGGACCTGACTGAGGCCCTCAGGAAGTGTCAATTTTCCATCTCTATTTCCTAATGCATTACCTGGCACATCTTTGTAATTCAAGTCCCATTTTCTCTATCCTTTTGATCATTTTCCACTGCTAAAATCCATTGAGTTTATGAAAATCATTCTCTGTGGTAGACAATGCTTATCTAAATGTGAAATACCACAATTCAGGCGTCTATAATCAAACTCAGATATTCAGTTTTAAATTTTAGTATTTCAATGTGCTTAGAGTTACCTATATGCTTGGGTTTTGAAGTAATGGACTTCATGTATTTTAAAAACTGTTTTTCTGTATTCCCAATCTCCTCTTAATTTTACATTGCTTGATGTGCTTTCTGTAGCCCTCCCGATCCCACCCCAACACAGAGCAGAGGGTAAGCATCCCCTGGAGCTACTCCTATTCCCTTTCTTTAAATTAGCTGATTATAGGCTGAAATAGATGTCATTCTCTCAGAGGTGTGGAACTTCCTTCTCCAAAATGACCAGTCTCTACAGACCAATTAAGCAAAAGAATGCTGAGCCTGCTTCCGAAAGGTAAAGCTCTCAAAACACACAGCAACTGTCAGCCTGTGTACCTCTAAGCAATTTCTGTGAGAGGAGTTTCTGAAAGGTTGAGCTAATGGGTTTGAATACAGCTGTGCAGAAGGTTTTGCAGAGCCAGCAAAACTAAGGAAATGTCAGTTTTTGCCAGTTTTCAAGAACAGCAGTTCTCTGCTTGCATAAACAAAACAGCATAGGAGGGCAAAGCATTCCTTCACCCCTAAAGACCACTTCCCACTTGGGGTAAGCAGCGATTTTGAACTCAGACCACTGTGTGGCCTTCAGCTGCTTAAACATAAAAGGGCAAGTCAAGTTTTATGGAGCAGATTTGGCTAAGCTTCTACTTTCATCCTTTTCCCTAAGCTTTTATCTTCTTTGTAGGGGAATTTCTCAGCAGCCTTTTCTGCATAATGATATCTGAAATGCTGTCACCACTAATCGATCTCAGACTTTTTTGAAGGAGTATCTTATTACTGGGGAATCAAACTGAATATATTTTATTTATTTAACATTAATTTTATTTCAGTATAGTAAATGGAATGAACATAGTCTTCAGAGTCCAGTAGTCTTGGATCAGAACCCTGAGTTTGATTACCTAACAGCTGAGTGTTTCTGGGTGAGTTAGTTAACCCTTTCCTAGTTATGGCAACTCATTCCAGTGTTCTTGCCTGGAGAATCCCAGGGAAGGGGGAGCCTGGCCGGCTGCCATCTATGGGTCGCATAGACATGGACACGACACTTTAGTAGCAGTAGTAGTAGTACTAGTAGTACTAGTAGTAGTAATCTCAATTTTCAGCTCAGAGATATGGTAGAAACATCTGCTCACATGCCTGCAATGTATTTAAAGAGTGTCAGGCATCATATGTACTCTCAATGAGTGTGTCTCCTTTTTCCATACTCTGTATATTCTAAGAACAAATCAGTCTAGTTTTTTTTAATTATTTTTTTAGTAGACTACAGTAAATTTTCAAACCATACTCCTATGTTTAACTAACACAGATTTTCTCACTTAGGGAAAAACAGTGTTTTGGATCAATCTGATGCATGAACTATTTTTATATGGTTCACAAGTGCAGAATTATTTCCACACATTTTTTTAAGGTAAAGTTAAAAAAAAAAGAATAATAGTTTCTAACACAGGGAAATGATATGATATTGAAATTTTGGTGTCCAGAAATAAAACTTAATGGAAATTCAGACATGGACTTATGTTTAGAAATTGTGTATGTCTCTCTTGGTGCCACAAGGCATGGGTGAATAATTGCAACAGAAGCCAGATAGCTTGCAAGGTCTAAAATATATACAATCTTGTCCTTAACAGGTAAAATTTACAGACCTATGGTCTGGAATATTGAGTATGATCATGTCAGTATTCTAAGAATGACCTCACTGAATAGCTCTGTGCTCAGTCATATCTGACTCTTCTACAACCCTATAGACTGCAGCCCACTGGGCTCCTCTGTTTGTGAAATTTTTCCAGGTTAGAACACTGGAGTGGGTTGCCATTTCCTTCTACAGGGGCTCTTCTGTAGATCATTGCTGAAAAAATATCAACCTATATAGTAAAGTTTAATATGGAACCGAACGAAATGTGCATATTGACTTTTTGTTGACTGAAGCTTAGTGCTTGTTTTCTGGGATGTGAATCACAGAGATTGAGGATTGAAGTTCAAATACATACTGTATTCTAAAGACTCAACCTGGAGTCAGGAATCTTTAAAGCCCTAATCATTCTAGTTAGCTTTTCTTGCAATTTGTGTAACTCATTGCCCTATCTAGTAATCAGGTCTCCTATTTGTAATTCAGATAACCATTAGGCTTCATCATATCTAAACTTTAAAAATTTAAATTATGTTCTTACTATCCTTTATCCAAATGTTCCTTATCACTCTTAAACTTAGTATTTTATTTAATAAAGTAAAAATTATGTTAATATCTTTAAAAGTTTTTGAAGAACTTATTCTCAAACTCTTTAAAGTAGTCTTAATGGCTTTTAAAATGAGCTGAGTTTGCTGAGGAAATAATAGAAAACACAATGCATTAATTTCTCAACATGGTGGCTTCCTAGACTACAAAATAATTATAAAGCACATTCTTTTTTTCTTTGTGTCAAGAATTTTCTTTAATATTTCTAAAAATACCATACTTTATTTGAGAGCTCTATGAATTTAGTGCATTTCATTTAAATAATAAAATTTGGCTAATGTTGAGAAAACAAGTAGAGGGATGTTACACCTTATCTTATATTTTCTTATGTGCTTGTAACCATTTCATATTCTTTTCAATTTTTTGATACCCAAATAAATATGTCCATTCTCCTACAACATTCAAATGAAAAGATCAATGAAGGACAAAAGGATTGAGATCCAAAGAAACAGGACAGTAAAATAAGCTGCTAAAAATTAGGGCAGCATGATAGGCAGAAACAATTAGGGCACTGCAATTCAGAGATAGGGAGAAGTAG
The DNA here is from genome assembly GCA_006408695.1 of Aepyceros melampus. Classification (NCBI taxonomy): domain Eukaryota; kingdom Metazoa; phylum Chordata; class Mammalia; order Artiodactyla; family Bovidae; genus Aepyceros; species Aepyceros melampus. The sequence goes on along the minus strand of SJXQ01004163.1, from coordinate 14,618 downwards.
AGGGCAAGGAATAACATAATATGACAAGTGAAGAATGAGCTGGGTCTTTACAGTATAAAGGAGGAAGTTGAAGTACTTGGATAGGGAGGGGAAATCAAATGAACATCTGCTGACTCCAAATAAGGTGTCAACACTCCAAAGGTGAGATATGAAACTAAACAGGAGAAACAGTCATTAAAGGGTGCCAGATTGTTTATGAGAAATTAAAGGGATTTCATGAAGATGAAAGAGATGTGTCTGTTCCTGTAATAGCAGGCATAATTTTATCTTTGGGTGGTTCCCTCTTCAATATGTATCTAAGCTTTTAATAGATTTTTAAAAATCCTAATACATTGCACACAATTGGTTTGATTTTAAAACACCATAATTGAAATAATTCTGGCTCTGTTTTATTTAAGCATTATTTTACAATTTCATATGGTGTTTTATATGACTGATTACTTAAAAACTTTATATAAGCCATTGATATTTTGCATCATAATTAAATATTTATAATGTAGTATTACAATTTTTCACATAAGAAAGTAAAATATAAGATCCAGTTTTGTATTCTTCCTACTTCTGACTTGTTTTGTAAAACTCATATTTTAAAAGTGTCAATATAATTAAACAAACAAGCAAATAACAATCACCTTTCTTCCCAGAAAAACAAGAGCAAGATCAGGATTAAGAATAATAGCAGCAATAAAAAGAAAGGCTAGATGTACTAGACCATGGAAGATGCTTTTTTTTAATTAATTTTTATTTTTTAGTTTGTTTTGCTTTACAATACTGTATTCATTTTGCTATACATTGACATGAATCAGCTATGAGTATACATTAACTCCCAATCCCGACCCCCACTGCCCCCCTCCCGCNCTGGTTTCCTCGGTGTGTATGCCCAGCAGTGGGATCGCTGGATCATAAGGCAGTTCTATTTGCAATTTTTTTTAATTAATTTTTATTTTTTTAGTTTGTTTTGCTTTACAATACTGTATTCGTTTTGCTATACATCGACATGAATCAGCCATGAGTGTACATGAACTCCCAATCCCAACCCCCACTGCCCCCCTCCCGCCCCTCACCTTCTCTCTGGATTATCCCTGTGCCTCAGTCCCAAGCATCCTGCATCCTGCATCAAACCTGGACTGGCGATTCATTTCACTTATGGTATCATACACGTTACACTGCCACTCTGCCAACTCATCCCACCCTCTCCCTCTCCCACAGAGTCCAAAAGGCCATTCTATACATCTGTGTCTCTTTTGCTGTCTTGCATACAGGTTTATCATTACCATCATTCTAAATTCCATATATATGTGTAAGTATACTGTATTGGTGTTTTTCTTTCTGGCTTACTTCACTCTGTATAATCGGCTCCAGCTTCATCCACCTCATTAGAACTGATTCAAATGTATTCTTTTTAATAGCTGAGTAATACTCCATTGTGTATATGTACCACAGCTTTCTCATCCATTCATCTGCTGATGGGCATCTAGGTTGCTTCCATGTCCTGGCTATTATAAACAGTGCTGCAATGAACATTGGGGTACATGTGTCTCTTTCAATTCTGGTTTCCTCGGTGTGTATGCCCAGCAGTGAAATTTCCATCTAAATGATATAAGCTCTACATGAGGAACAGTAGTCTGAGGAATATACATTTTCTCAATGTGAGACCAATATCACTTACAAAATTTCACTGACTTCAGAGTTCTGAGAAGAAAATCAGTAGAAACCAGTAAATGTTAACACACACATTATCCTGTATCAGGACTCTGCCCTGAATGCTATTATTTACTTAAAAATAATTTATGCCTGTATCTCTGAAAGCTTCCAGATAGGGGCAGTAAGTAGTGCTTTTTGTCACTTATTCAGAGAGAACACAATTCATTTACTAATATCTGGAGGCATTTTGACATAGAATTTAAATATGCAAAATTTAAGTATCAACTACCAGGTGGCACTAATGGTAAAGAACCTTCTGGTGAAAGCAAGTAGACACAAGAGATGTGAGTTCGATACCTGGGTCAGGAGGATCCCCTGGTGAAGAAAGGGGCAACACACTCCAGTATTCTTCCCTGAAAAATCCATGGAGAGGGGAGCATGGTGGGCTAAGGTCCATAGGGTCAAAAAGGATCAGACCAGACTGAAGTGATTTAGCACACAAGCAGGCACCCCATGTAGAGAGGCACTTTTTAAAAAAGAACTAATGATAATCACAGAGATATTATGCAGCTAAGATCAAAGAATAATTTACTGTAATATGAAAAAAATAACAAGACGATTTTGCAGTGTCTCTTGTGGAAATGGAAATTCACTTCTCTTTTGTTGTTCAGGGATAAGCCCAGAGGGAAGCTCATCAGTTTTATATCCTAAGGTGAATCTATCAAATATATTCTGTGAGTAATAAAAGTAGGTTTGTCTTTAAAGTTTCTTAACTATCATTTGTATTTATTGTTTAATGAAAGCCCTCCTCCCAGCCCTTGTCATGATTCATCTTTTTAATACTTTTACAATCTCTCTTTTGGTACAGATTTCTTTGACACAAATTTTTCTTAAAAGCCAATTTTAATGCTTGTCAAAGGACTAAAAATCTCAAGATAGTACCAACATTCCATAACAGTTTACAACTTTTGGAGAGTTATGGTGTTTGCTCTGTACTTAAAATTCCCCATAGACTTAGATGTTCAACTTATTGGAAGAAATGTAGGCAATTTTATCCTGAATTGCTAAACTTACACACATATTTACAAAGAAAACAAGGAGATTATATTCTAAGCAAATTAATTCTATTTTTCTCTAGAATTTGAAATGAGTGTGCTTTAAATCAAATATTTTGTTCACTATTTGTGCTCATTCATATTTATAGATTCCAAGTGACAATATATAATTTCCTTTAAAAAATAACATAACCTATCAAAATGATAAATAAGCAGGTACATTTTTTATAGCTAAATCTTTATACAATTCTTCCTAAGTGTTATTTGTGTCTTTACATCCCAGGAGCCCAGTTGTATTCTAAACCAAGTACCAAAAACACCTACACAAACCATCTCTTTGTTACCAAATCTACAGGCTCAAATTTACCATCCTTTTCTTGCCAAGAAGCATATGCCATCTCTTAGTTTGATCAAGGTTTTCTATTTGTTGTCATTATCATGACCGTACATTCCTTTCTGGTCCTGAGCTAGGTTTCAAAGAACAAACTAAGCAAAATTATGATATTCCTGGACCTATTTCTGGTTGAGAATCACCACGTTAGGCAACAAAGACCTTCCATGCTGCCTGCAAAAATAAGGATACAGTGAGATGAATCTTCGAAAAGAAAACTATCATTGTCTTGTCTGATCCTTTAGTGATTTCTGGATTGGGATTTCAGGTCTGATATCATTCATTCCTTCACTTCATTGCTTGTTTAATTAAGGAAAATGTTTTCAGTATCAACTAGGTGGTAAACACAGCAGTGGCCTGGGAATAACAATAATAATGACCAATTTTATTGGATGTTTACATATGTGCTGAGCTAAGAGCTTGACACTTATTTGTCATGATATATCTTGCTGAATCATTTGAGGTATGTGTGAATGTTACAATGACATAATGTTATGTCATTTTAGAGAAATGCAAATTGAGGGTTAAGAAAATTGAATAATTACTTAAGCAGGGTTACAAACTAAGCTGGAGCACAGTACAATTTGAATCTATATACTAGAACTCCAGGTATGACACTGTTTATAACTAAAATGGAAAAAAAAAAAAAGAGAGGATTTTTGGTGTAAGAATTCTCATAATCTAGTGGTAGAGATCAAGAATTAACCAGATAATTACATTGTAGTTTGACTAGCATAGAACTATATATATGTTGTTATGGTAAGATATAGAAGGTGCAATAGCATATTTAGAGGGAATATATCTTTGGATCATTCACCTCAATTTATCACCATATTGCTTCCATGCCTTTAAATAGGTTGTTATGCAAGGTAATACATGCAAAAAGTTCAGCATATCCTTAATTTATATACCTGAAATGATGTTTGTTTTTTGTCTTTTCCATTTATGTCTATATTCAAGACTGGTATTTCTCACACCTACTCAATTATCAGATTCTGTTTTATCACAAAGTAGAGAAATTAATGTTATTTGTTAATATTGATTAAATAAAATTAACTTCTAGATTTATCAAAAGGTAAAGAATCTGCCTGCCATGCAGGAGACCAGGGTTCGATTCCTGGGTTGGGAAGTTCCTCTGGAGAAGGGAATGGCAATCCACTTCGAGCCTGGAGAATTCCATGGACCGAGAAGCCTGGTGGGCTACAGTCCGTGGAGTCGCCAAGAGTCGGACACGACTGCGCGACTAACACACACACACACACACACACACACACTTCTTATTATTACAAAACTAGCACATAGTTCCTATCAACTTATACATATCTGCCTTCAGGTATTGCCATATTTTTGTCATTTTTCCCGCAAGAAGTCAAATAGATTACTATCATTTATTCAGCTTTCCACATTTCTTTTATTTGCTGTTTTTATGCCCCAGCACTCCACTGAAGCTGTTTGTGCATACATCACCGCTGACTTCCTCATTACAAAGAAGAGCAGTTCCGACTTGCTCCTCATCTTCCAGGCTCTCACACACATCTGAAAAAATTGAATGGCTCCTTCTTCAAACATTAAATTCTGTTGATTTCCGTGACACTATTGCCTCATTTTTCCCTTGTTTTACTGATGTTTCCTTCTGAGCCCATTTTTGGGGGTTCTACTTCTTTTCTCAATTTCTAAATATACTTTCCCTCAGAGAGATGAATTGTTCCTAGGTTCCCTTTTTGGTAACTTTGTACTTTTTACACTCTCTTTCCTGGTAGTCTTATTTTGAATGTAAATATGGATTTATCTATCTGTATGTCTATAACTCATATATTTGTCTTTAGCCCTAAATGCTATCCTGAATTTCAGTTTCATCTATAATTTCTTGATTAATTAATTAATTCACTTTATCATTGTCAGAAAACATTCATTTTTTCTTGTTGCTGTTATTTAAATAACTTTTCTAGATGCAGGGAATTTAATCTTCAACAATCCAGACAAGATCCCTACTCAAATGGTATTTTTTGTTTTTTTTTTTACTGGCAGAGTTTTGCGGGGATAATTTTCTCTTTGTATCTTAGGACATTTTGACTGTAACATGAAACCAGGCATTAGAGCATTTTAGACTCTCTGATGGGTACATCTAATGCAATATTGTTATATTCTTTTAAGAAAAAACTTAATGCAAATTTTAAAATTGATAATTTATTATTATTTTATTAGTAGGAGTATAAGTGCTTTACAATGTTGTGTTAGTTTCTGCCTACAACTTATTACTCTACTCAAAGAAACTTCTTTCTAGGTGTATTTTTATTGATTGTGTATTTAAAAATCTATATTGCTAATGTCATATATCTTGGAGAAGGAAATGGCAACCCACTCATGTGTTCTTTCCTGGAGAATTCCAGGGATGGGGAAGCCTGGTGGGCTGCCATCTCTGGGGTTGCATAGAGTCAGACACGACTAAAGCGACTAAGCAGCAGCAGCAGCAGTCGTAAGTCGCTTCACTCATGTTCAATTCTTTGAGATCCTATGGACTGTAGCCTGCCAGGATCCTCTGTCCATGGTATTCTCCAGGCAAGAATACTGGAGTGGGTTGCTCTGCCCTCCTCCAGGGAATCTTCCCAAACCAGTGATCGAATCCAATTGGCAGGCGGGTTCTATCCCACTAGCACCACCTGGGAAGCCCCCATATCTATGTGTATATAATATCTATTCCACTCCAGATACAGGAATTTATTCAGTTGAAATAAGATTAAGTAACTGATGCTTGAATTTCATACACTGTAAAGGGATATCCATAACAACAGAAATAATAATCATTTTATCTTCACTGTACATAAAACACAAAATCATATTATCAGCACTGACAGATAAAAAGAGAATGGGCTAATACCAAGACACATGTTAAATACAAATATGAGTGGAATACTGCATAGTAGATACACACAAAATATCTGTGTATGTGATTGATTGAACGTGGAAGTTATGCACTGAAAAAGTGAGAAGTCAAGAAATGCTTACTAAAATGATATTCAGCCCCAAACAGTATCTGTGTGTTATTTTTTGATAGTAAAATTCTATGCTGTGAAAGTGCTGCACTCAATTTCCCAGCAAATCTGGAAAACTCAGCAGTGGCCACAGGACTGGAAAAGGTCAGTTTTCATTCCAATCCCAAAGAAATGCAATGCCAAAGAATGCTCAAACTACCGCACAATTGCACTCATCTCACATGCTAGTAAAGTCATGCTCAAAATTCTCCAAGCCAGGCTTCAGCAATATGTGAACTGTGAAATTCCAGATGTTTAAGCTGGTTTTAGAAAAGGCAGAGGAACCAGAGATCAAATTGCCAACATCTGCTGGATCATGGAAAAAGCAAGAGAGTTCCAGAAAAACATCTATTTCTGCTTTATTGACTATGCTAAAGCCTTTGACTGTGTGGATCACAGTAAACTGTGGAAAATTCTGAAAGAGATGGGAATACCAGACCACCTGACCTGCCTCTTGAGAAATCTGTATGCAGGTCAGGAAGCAACAGTTAGAACTGGACATGGAACAACAGACTGGTTCCAAATAGGAAAAGGAGTACGTCAAGGCTGTATATTGTCACCCTGCTTATTTAACTTATATGCAGAGTACATCATGAGAAATGCTGGACTGGAAGAAACACAAGCTGGAATCAAGATTGCTGGGAGAAATATCAATAATCTCAGATATGCAGATGACACCACCCTTATGGCAGAAAGTGAGGAGGAGCTAAAAAGCCTCTTGTTGAAAGTGAAAGAGGAGAGTGGAAAAGTTGGCTTAAAGCTCAACATTCAGAAAACGAAGATCATGGCATCTGGCCCCATCACTTCATGGGAAATAGATGGGGAAACAGTAGAAACAGTGTCAGACTTTGTTTTTTTGGGCTCCAAAATCACTGCAGATGGTGACTGCAGCCATGAAATTAAAAGGCGCTTACTCCTTGGAAGAAAAGTTATGACCAACCTAGATAGTATATTCAAAAGCAGAGACATTACTTTGCCGACTAAGGTCCGTCTAGTCAAGGCTATGGTTTTTCCTGTGGTCATGTATGGATGTGAGAGTTGGACTGTGAAGAAGGCTGAGCGCAGAAGAATTGATGCTTTTGAACTGTGGTGTTGGAGAAGACTCTTGAGAGTCCGTTGGACTGCAAGGAGATCCAACCAGTCCATTCTGAGGCAGATCAACCCTGGGATTTCTTTGGAAGGAATGATGCTAAAACTGAAGCTCCAGTACTTTGGGCACCTTATGCGAAGAGTTGACTCATTGGAAAAGACCCTGATGCTGGGAGGGATTGGGGGCAGGAGGAGAAAGGGACGACCAAGGATGAGATGGCTGGATGGCATCATGGACTCAATGGACGTGAGTCTGAGTGAACTCCGGGAGTTGGTGATGGACAGGGAGGCCTGGCGTACTGCGATTCATGTGGTCGCAAAGAGTCGGACACGACTGCGCGACTGAACTGAACTGAACTGAGCATAACCAGGTTAATTAAGTTAATGAATAAGGGGTCTGATAGTGGCAAACACATTTATTATTTGCATGCTTTTTAGGTTCCAGTCACTCTTAAAAACACATTTGAGTGCCTGCTACAACATCACTTCAGTTCAGTCACTCAGTCGTGTTTGACTCTTTGCGACCCCATGGACTGCAGCATGCCAGTTTTCCTTATCCATCACCAACTCCTGGAGTCTACCCAAACTCATGTCCATTGAGTCAGTGATGACATCCAACCATCTCATCTTCTGTCATCCCCTTCTCCTCCCATCTTCAAACTTTCCCAGCATCAAAGCTTTTCAAGGAGTCTGTTCTTCATATCAGGTAGCCAAAGTATTGGAGCTTCAGCTTCAGCATCAGTCCTCCCAATGAATATTCAGGACTGATTTCAGGATGGACTGGAACATATACGATATTAATATCTGTGGTGCTGGAGAAGACTCTTGAGAGTCCCTTGGGTTGCAAAGAGATCCAACCAATCCATCCTAAAGGAGATCAGTCCTGGGTGTTCATTGGAAGGACTGATGTTAAGGCTGAAACTCCAATACTTTGGCCGCCTGATGCAAAGAGCTGACCTATTGGGAAAGACCCTGATGCTGGGAAAGATTGAGGGCAGGAGGAGAAGGGGACAACAGAGGATGAGATGGTCAGATGGCATCATTGACTTGATGGACATGGGTTTGGGTGGACTCTGGGAGTTGGTGATGGACAGGGAGGCCTGGCATACTATGATCCATGGGGTTGCAAAGAGTCGGCCATGACTGAGCAACTGAACTGAACTGAATATCTGTTCTACATTATGAAATATAGAATCTGCTGAATTTTCATCTTTTTCATGGTTAGCTACAATACACCATGTTGAATGAGGGCAAATTTTAACCTTTATATTATCTCTCTTGCATATCTATGATAATCAATTCACAGATTTATATTTACTCAAAGTGACATTAAAGCATGTTTAGTGGATAAAATTCCTTGTCATTGGAAAACACTCTGATGCTGGGAAAGATTGAGGGCAGGAGGAGAAGAGGGCAATGGAGGATAATATGGTTGGATAGCATCACTGACTCAATGAACAAACTCTCAATTGGCTCTACTTTGAGCAAATTCTGTGAGATAGTGAAAAACATGGAAGCCTAGTGTGTTATAGTTCATGGGATCACAAAGAATCAGACACTACTTAATGACTGAACAACAATAATGAATAAAATGCATGTCAAGTGGAGGATTTAGATTTCTCATTTCTTTTCAGAGTTAATATATCAAGGGTTTTAGTCTGTTCGGGACTCCAGGCCTTAGAATAAGTTTTCTCAAGCCGAGAGTACATAGGAAAACTTTAAAGATGTCTCTATATAAGCCCTATTCCTGGAGATTCTGATTTAATTGGCCTGGCAGTGGGGTTCATCATTTTCTTAACATATATTTTAAAATATGTGTTATTTTAAAGCTTCCTAAATAATTTGAATGACAGCCATGTTTAGGAATCATCAGAGTACAATGTATTGGTTAAGATATTGATAGGAAATAGACATCACATTTAAAGAACTAACAGGAAAGGCCTTTGTACAGAGAAGTGGGTAGAGTTAAAAAAACTCAGAAGGGATGAGGACAACAACATTAAGAAGTTCACCAAGTTTAGGGGCATGAGGAGAGAGTGGTTTTAATAGAACCTGGCAAGCACTATAGTCAGCAGAGAGGGTCTTCAGGAGAGGAACACTGGCCATGAGTTAAAAAATAAAAATAAAAAAATCATCCAAACCAAAAAGTAAAGTCTTCTGGAGCAGGAAAAACTTAGCAAAAAAAAAAAAAAAAAAACTTGGAGACCCTGACATTTCTTGCATATGGCCATTTTCTCAATATTGCCTCTGGTTTTCTGGCTTTCAGATTCTGGTTATATGCCAGGATAGGCTTTCATCTTTTTTTTTTTTTTCCTATTGGAATATAATTGGTTTAGAAACATGAATTAGTCATATGGTCATATATATACATATATCTGCTCCCTCTTAAGCCTTCCTCTCACCCATTTAGGTCATTGCAGAGCCCCAAGCGGGGTTTCGTGTGCTATACAGAAGCTTCCTGGTAGCTATTCAAGCTATCCATTTAGAGCTGGAGGAATCTGAATCTTTCCTCTATTTTATCATCTACTGTGATCCTCTGCTTAAAAAAAAAAAAAAAAGCACCAACATTGTGGGACAATCATCTTTTTCTTTTACCTGAGTCCCTGATTACTTTCCATCTTGGTTGTTATTTCAATCACAGTGACCTCTTTGAAATATGCTTGGTGTACTCAAGTCTCAAGTCTTTGCAGTGTGATTTATCTGATTAAAAAGACCTTAAGACACACGTGCTAATTTGCTTCAGTCATGTCTGACTCTTTGCGACCCTATGGACTGTAGCCCGCAAGGATCTTCTGTCCACAGGGATTCTCCAGGCAAGAATAGTGGAGTGGGTTGCCATGTCCTTCTCCAGTAGATCTTCCCGACCCAGGGATTGAACCTATGTCTCTTTTATCTACCTGTATTGGTAAGTGGGTTCTTTACCACACGTGTCACTTGGAAAGCTCTTAAAAAGACATTAGCTCACATAAACAGATGACTCACTCTGTCGTCTTCAAAGATTGTCATATCCTCAGCAAGTTCTACTCTGAGTAACTACAAACCTATCTTCTTGACCAGCAGGCTCAACTCATTCACCTTGTCTATTTGTCTCATGGAAAGTGCTGCCTTCTAAAAGTATTTTATTTCTTTTATTAATTTTACTTTGTATCTCTCACTATTATAGCAATCCCATGAAACAGGCATCATTGTCTTCCATTGTCTGTTCACTGTTGTAGCTCCAGAACTTAGCCCACTGTACACAATATAAACATTTGTTGAGTAAAGCAAATGTATCCATTATGATAACAAAATATTCTCACATTCACTATAATTGATTTGATTTAGAAATAAATGAAAGCAATTTCTGTAATTGATGTATAAATGATTGCTAAAATAACAATAGTTATCTCAACCTGTGGGATACAGCTTATGCATTATATATAGGGAGCTTTAGAACCTTACATGCTCAATTTTAAGAGAAGGCAGCATCAAGATAATTAGCTAAACATATGAGCTACAAAGTTCACATACTTAAGACAGAATATGTGGACAGAAATTTGAAAGAAAAAAAATGCATTGAAAATTCATTTATTTCATAAAAGAAATGATATAGGCAACTTTCACTTAAGTGAATAAGGGATAAAAGAAGACAAATGTATAAATTTTGAAAAGGGAGGATATGATAGTAGATGCCGTCAAAATTAAATAGAAAAGTGCATGTCATGAATAATTATAGGCAATACATAAAAAATGTAAGCAAAATAATGGAGAAATTAAAATGAATTTGCAGTTTAACAATTTGACTTATGAAGAATTACAGAATCTGAACAAGTTTGCAATAATTAAACAAATAGAATTAGTGGTTAAAAACTCTTTACCAAAGGCTTTACCAATGGTCCAGTGGTTAAGAATCCACATTGTAATGCAGAGGACACTGGTTCGATCCCTGATCCAGAAAGATTCCATATGCCATGGGGCAACTAAGCTGCAGCGCCACAACTACTGAGTCCACGTGTAGCAACTACTGAAAGCCACATGCCCAAGAGCCTGTGCTCCACAACAGCAACAAAAAATGAAGCCACCACAAAGAGAAGCTCATTTACTATAACTAGAGAAAGCCCACACCCAGCAACAAAGACCCAGGCCAGCCAAAATTAAGTAAACATTGAAAAAAAAAAATCTCTTTACTAAGAAAGAATCAGACCCCTAGAAGGACCTATAAGCATACTTCAACAAACATTTCAAGAACTGCTACTTTCATTTATACAGAAGCTTTCTTCCAGAAAGAATTCCACTTGTACACAAACTCTTAACAAAGGAAAATACCACACCTTCATAAGATAGCCTCAATGAAGCTGTATGCAATCAAAGCCATTAAAGGACATTATAGGAAAGAAACATTTATAATTATATTTAGTGATAATCACAGTGGATAAGTTATTTAACCAAATACAGTGTTCTTGCCTGGAGAATTCCAGGGACGGGGGAGCCTGGTGGGCGGTTGTCTCTGGGGTTGCACAGAGTCGGACACAACTGAAGTGACTTAGCAGCAGCAGCAGCATTTATACACAAAAGATAAGACCTCTTGAAAGTGAAAGTGTTAGTCACTCAGTAGTGTCCAAATCTTTATGACCATGTGAACTGTAGCCTGCCAAGCTCCTCTGTCCATGGAATTCTCCAGGCAGGAATACTGGAATGGGTTGCCATCCTTTCTACAGGGATCTTCCTGACCTAGGGATTGAACCTGGGTCTCCTGCATTACAGGCAGATTCTTTACCACTTGAGAACCAGAGAAGCTACTAATACCTCTTAACCATAGATATTTTTTCCAAGTATGCTGTAGAATTTCAGCACTAGAAAATCTGTTATTAAAATCACTACATTATCTTTAATTTTATTACATATGGCATTAAAATGTTTTTATAAAATTAAACCACCTATCATAATAAAAACTATCAACAAAGATTAATGAAATAAAATACATGTACAAAATCCTTACATAATAACAAACTTAATACTGAGAATGTCAAAAGCCCTTTCTTAAGACTTTGAAAAAGATAATGATATATTAAATTGTTACTCCTGTGTCTTGGCTAGTACATTTCAACAATAAAATATAAAAATGTTAATTAAAAACTATGAAAATAAATATGCATTATGTGCATGTGATAAAACTGTCTACATAGAAAACTAAAATTTAAAAACATAAAAAAACTTGAATTTAAAAATTTTAAAAGAACAGTAAATTTTCAAAAACTGGAATAAATTTGCTTAACAATACTGCAGAATACAAAATTTGCAATTAAAATTGAGTTGACATCCTTCCAAATTGAAACTCATGAAAGTTTTCTAAACTTTGAATCCAATGCACTGAGCAAAAGGTAAAAATATGTTGTCTTTGGGATTTTAAAACAAATAATTTGGTACATTTAGGAGCCACTCCCCAACCTACTTATTGTAGAAAATTGTAAACCTGCCTAGTTTGAGTGATCTCAGACTTGAGAAAGACTCTCAACTGTCCTGTCTGCATAAGAAACAGCTCTATCACTTGACATTTGAATCAACAAATTATAAATTCACATTCTCTCTGGGGGCAGTAGCAAGTCTTAACTGGAGTATTACACTGAAGGCTGCTGTGGTTTTGGAGCACAAACATGTCCTTTTTTCTTGAAATATTTGATGAAAGTCCTTAGGGTTTAAAAGTCTGAGCCACTCTTCAAAATTTGCATTTCTTTAGACTCTTCAGTAAAGGTGTTTGTGGCCTCCAGCACATCATTATCAAGTAGAACTGACATAATAGTTACATGAGAGAAATCTTACCAGACCTCTAGAATACACAAACACTTGCCTGAGCTGATCAATTGATCATGCCAGTGGCCTTAACTCTGCTTTCCTGCCACCTTCCTGTCAGCTGACACACACAGTTTTAAAATTTCAAGCTTAGTTGGCTCTGCAAGATACATTGTCATCCACCAAAACTACTGCAGTAGACAGCTCCCTCAGATGTCTGAAGGAAAGGAAGAAAAGGAAATCCTTCCAGTTGTAGAAACTTTAAACATTGTATGACTGTTCACTTTGCCTGGAAGGAAAACAGGAGGTGCGGATATATGTCAATAAGTAAGGAGTGATTAATCATTTGGCTGGATGATCAGAGACTCCCATATCTAAAATAATGGAAGCTAGGTGACAAGGAGTTCTACAGAGTATACTTTGCAATTGAGTATTCTGAAAGGGTCTATGACTGTGAGAGGTTTTGTTTTGTTTTTAATATATATTGTTTGTTTCCAGTTGCACACTTATTTAAAGATTCCTGGAAAGTTGGAAAATAAACAGAAGTTATTCAGCCTCTTTTTACAACAATCCTATTGCTTTTCACTGAGCTCCTGGAAAGGAAAAAGAGCCTTAAAATCACAGAGGGTGTTACTTTGGGGCATCTCGTTAAGGCTGAATTGTCTAAGTGATGCACAAAGCTTTCAGTTTAGTTCAGTCACTCAGTCAAGTCTGACTCTTTGTGACCCCATGAATCGTAGCATGCCAGGCCTCCCTGTCCATCACCAGCTCCTGGAGTCCACCCAAACCCATGTCCATTGAGTCGGTGATGCCATCCAACAGTCTGTCTCCTCTTGCCCTCAATCTTTCCCAACATCAGGGTCTTTTCCAATAGGTCAGCTCTTTGCATCAGGTGGTCAAAGTATTGGAGTTTCAGCCTCAACACCAGTCCTTCCAATGAACACCCAGGACTGATCTCCTTTAGGATGGACTGATTGTATCTCCATGTAGTCCAAGGGACTCTCAAGAGTCTTCTCCAACACCACAGTTCAAAAGAATCATTCTTCTGCACTCAGCTTTCTTTTTAGTCCAACTCTCACATCCATACATGACCACTGGAAAAACCGTAGCCTTGACTAGATGGACCTTTGTTGGCAAAGTAATATATCTGCTTTTGAATATGCTGTCTAGTTTGGTCATAACCTTCCTTCCAAGGAGTAAGTGTCTTTTAATTTCATGGCCACAATCACCATCTGCAGTAATTTTGGAGCCCAGAAAAATAAAGTCAGCCACTGTTTCCTCATCTATTTGCCATGAAGTGATGGGACCAGATGCCATGATCTTAATTTTCTTACTGTTGAGCTTTAAGTCAACTTTTTCACTCTCCTCTTTCACTTTCATCAAGAAGCTCTTTAGTTCTTCACTTTCTGCCATAAGGATGGTGTCATCTGCATATCTGAGGTTATTAATATTTCTCCCGGCAATCTTGATTCCAGCTTGTGCTTCATCCAGTCCAGCATTTCTCATGATGTACTCTGCATATAAATTAAATAAGCATATAAGTTAAATAAGTTAATATACAGCCTTGACATATTCCTTTTCCTCTTTGGAACCAGTCTGTTGTTCCATGTCCAGTTCTAACTGTTGCTTCCTGACCTG